>BOPP01000010.1:12165196-12192155 GCA_017312745.1 Gryllus bimaculatus | reverse complement strand
GGGCGGGGAGGGCGGCGGCGGCGGAGGATGGCCGTGGGCGGTGGGAGAGAGGGCGGGAGATGCAACAGAGAAGAGCGGGCTTGGCCGGCAGTGGATGTCGAGCAGTCTGCTACCGGCGAGAGGATGGCGTTTAGTGGTTGTCAAGTGGTAAATCTTGAAGCCGTTCTGGAAGAGGGTGGCGGACATGGAAAGCGGAAGGCGGGTGCCCGTGTGTGCGAGAGAGGAAGCGAGGCGTGGGTTGCGATTGAAAATCGATTGGTGGGAGTCGCGAAGGAACCTGAGGATGGGGAGGGGAGGTGATGGTTGCGGTCAGGGGAGAACGGGAGAGCAAGGGAGCTGGGGCGGCAACTGTCACTTGTAGGATTGGTGTTTGAGGTCCCTTGAGAGCACGCCAAGGATGGGGGAATTGGGAAGACAGAAAATGACAAGCGATAGTGGACAAAGCTCTCGGTCCTGTACGGGTACCGCCACAGAAAATAACTAGAGCTTTATCAATACGTGTCTCAGAGATAACAATAGTTTGGTTTCTTTGCGCTGTACTATTATTACTCTTGTATCATTAGCTGCTGTAATATAATCAGAATAGAGATATCGTGAAGCAAAATTGTATGTTTCTTCCCAGATACTGGAGACGAGAAGCATCCATTGTTCCTTGAGTATATTATTATTATTATTATTATTATTATTATTATTATTATTATTATTATTATTATTATTATTAATATTATTATTATTTCAGGCGACTGAAAAAATACTCTTCTAACAACAAATTTCGTTGGGCAAATGACGAGAACATAACAGCAAAAGCCTCAAATGATACAAAGATAATCTTAGTTGTTTGTATACACATCAGGCAAAAGCGTGATACATGGATTTGCATTTGTGTCAATGAGTATGCTAGGAACTGTGAAGAATGGACTTTGATGAAAGGTTTTGGTGTCAAGTCTAGACCACGTGCCCGCCGGCTGGGCCAAGCGTGATACTGGTATTTGAATCAACAAGAAAGTAATGGTAGGGTGTCGCCGGCAATGGTCGGTACGTAAGAAGAAAGACAATATAATTAAGACCAGTTAAACCCCTGCAATTACGTCGCACAAAACGAAAAACTCCAGAAAAGTGCAACATATCGTTTGTTGTTTTATTTTTTATATCAATTTAAAATTTCTAACATTCTCCTGGAATTGTCCATTCCCTTCTAGAACGCTAAAGGAATAGCAGTAGTGCTTGGAGATGATAGTAGAGTTCACTAGTTCTGCAACTACCTTTCGTTGTTAGCAGATTTGCCAACTTAAAACACGTTGTATTCTTGTTACTAATCTTTATTTCGTAAGTAACATTTTTTAAGACGTCGAAATAAGAAAAAAACTTATTAAAGAGGCGGGAACATTGAACGCCTAGCTTTCGAAAGACACATTCATCATTGAATCCAGCACGTGGTTATCCAAACCTCGGACCTGCCTTTTACCGATTATTTCATAAATGATACATTAAAAAATATATGTAGATGTAACAATTATTTAAATAACAACCGTGTTGATTTAAGCATTCTGCAAATACTCTAGTGAAGAATTTGAGCTGAAGACTTTTGATATTTCAGTGAAAATCGGGGTCACTGATCAGCAGTTCAATCGGACATCAAATTCTCACTCAGTAAACGCAATGCTTATTTAGTTATTCATTTCTCCCGATATACGTAACAGAAATCGAAATAATTATGGAAAGAAGACGAAAATTGTATAATTGAAAATAAGTTCCTACTACAATATGAAAGTTTATTAGTATTGAGAAATGTCAGGACCAAAGTAACAAAGCCCCGTCGAGTCGGCACAATTTCACTGAAGGAAGGATGATCCTTACAAATGGAGAGAAGAAATGAACAGCGTGCGCTAGACGTTCAAGGCAGCACAACATGACATCTGCCTCGACGAGCGACACCAGGCTACCGGAGACGAGGAAAACAATGGGCGTTCCGAAAGCCTTGTCGACGGGGATGGGCAAGTGATACGAATACGACGGGGGAAGGGGGAAGGGGTCACTACTATCCCAGGGATTGTTTTAAGAGGGTCACCGTCAGCCTGAAGAGAACAAGAAAAAAGGAAAATGATAAAATTGGCGACCGGGGTAGCCTAAATCACTACTGCAGGAAGCCTGTAAATGTTTGAACTGTTTCACGACCTAAGTTCGTCATGGGTTCGAATCTCGTTTTGAGTATGTGTTTTCGCTTGTTCATTTATATTTCTCATTTCATTTTACATAATTCTCCTCTTCAGCTAACAACCCGTTCTCCTCTTGAGATTACAACCCGTGGAGATTTTTTTCAAAACCGCATTCTACTCATGTTCGTTTACACTTAACAGAAACGTTTGATGAAGGAAAAAATGATCGTGACCCCGGGACCCAGTTTATCACGTAGTTCAACCTCGGAAATGTTTGTTAGAAAGTAACAATAAAATTATCCATCGCCTGAACCGGATCAGAGCAACCTTCAACACGTCACTCGCAACTCCACCACGACGCAGTTTCATGATTTTTTTTCTTTCTTTCTCGCGGAGCAACGGCGGCGCGACCCGTGACTCGAGACACCACCGGCGCCGGCGAGGATGCGGACGGAGAGCGTGGCGGAGCGTATCCGCCTGGGCGGAGCGTATCCGCCGCCGGTTTAGCGCGCGCAGTAAAAGGCAAATAGAGAAAATGGGCGCGTAGCTCCTCCTCGGGCGGCCACCTCTGCCTGCTTGCCGGCGCGGGGGGGGGCCGAGGGGAAGGGGCAGGGTAGGGGGAGGACGGAGAGGACGGACGCCGGGTCTGCTCCCCGCGGCGGCGCCTAGGGTGGTCCTCGTGCGCCGCCGACCCTCATTAGCGCCCTCGCAGTCTCTCTCCTCGCCCCTCGCCCCCGCCCCCGCCCTCGCGCTCGCTCAGCCGCTCCACCCGCGGCCCCACTCTCGCCGCGATTTGCTACGAGTAGATGCACAAACACCTGATGAAGATCGCACTGAATGAAGAGATGGGTATGAAAATGTACAACAGTTCAATGCTTGATGCTCTTGTTTTTTGTTTCCTTTCGCTGAAACAATTTTGTGTGATTAATGACCTCTTTATTACAGACATACTGACGTTGTAATAAAAGATCTGTAACCAATTTTTAATCTGTTGTAAGTAAATTTATTACAAGGTCAGTAAGTCTGCTGTAAATAGGCAAGTCAATTATAATAAAGTTATAATTGTGTGACATAAAAGTGAATATTGCAAGAGCACTGTAACTCGGGTGGTCGAAAAGTTTCTAGCCCGAGATAGTTACCTCAATATCTCGTACAACCGACGTTAACTGCTTTTATTAGGATGCTTCTTGAATGTGCAAGTGAAATTTCGAGAGAGTAGCTTTATTAATTTTGCCGCTACAGATCGTTGAATGTCATTGTGGAAGTAAATTGGCGAGTACGGGGAAAATCAAAAACAGTCCCGTGTGTGGATATCTTCATTTGAAGGGGATATCGCCAAACGAGGTTGTGGAGGACATGCAGAAGACACTTGGGATCAGTGCTCCGTCTTTTGCGACAGGAAAATCTGAGAGAACGACACTGCAGCCTCCGCAACAACTAGCCGCTGCAACAACATTGCAGCACATTGAAGTTCCATTTAGAATCTCTCATGGTCCGGCTCATGACATAATTGTGGATATTTTGGAGATAGAAAAGTTTCTTTTTCCGCGCGCGATGTTCTGTTGTCTCAGGACAACGCACCGGTAAACAAGTCTTCGCAACCCAGGAAACTCTGCGTGACTGCGGGTTCAAATTGTTACGTCCTCTGCCATACTCTCCTGATTTGGATCCAACAGACTTTTTTCTTTTCCCAATCCTCGAAACGGACCTAAAGGAACGTTGATTTGACAGTGATGATATTGCGATTGATGCTGTGAATTTGGTTAGGCTCGAAACCAAAAACCTTTTATTTGAATGGTATTTGAATGATATGATAATTTGCGGAATTTGTATGATCGTGCCCGCAAGAGTATTAGTGTACACGGTTATTATGTTGAAAAATAAATTGGTGTTATGAAATTTCTGTCGAGATTTTTTTGTTAGGCTAGACATTTGCCGACCACCTCCTCATATCTATATAAGGTTAAGGGAAATAAAAAATAATTCACAATGAAAAATTAATGTTTCTGATAATGAAACTTTCGTAAACATACGTCGGGGTTTATTTCTCTCTATTCGAGTATAATCTCAGGTGGAATTATATCTAAGTATCGTGTACTAAAAGTTTTAGTGCGCACCCCAACAGTGCATACAAACCTTCTCATATTACAATACGTGCGGTCATGGTATATTATATGCTCTGTAAGCACTAAAGTTTGGAAATAATTCCCGAAACATGATTCATATCCCTTTGTAAAAACTTATATTACAAACTGTTCACTGATATTATATTTTTCTCTTTAACGTTATCGTGGAATTTCACAAACATTCGGACGTGACCATCGAATTTAAATTCTCTATATTCACTTTCGAGTATTCACTTAAATCATAAATTACACTATTTAAGTTAATTAACTATACACGGATATTACTTAATTTTTCATTTCAAGTGCATTCAGATCCCGGGTGAAGAATGACCGTTATATAACCTTGTTTCTCTCTAGTGCTTTTATAATACGTAAATCAAGTAATGTGTAACTTCAGTAATATCCTTTGTGATTATGTTTATTTAGAAAAGCAAATTCGTTCTATTCGTAGTATGGTAGTATCATGAAATCAAAAGAAAATTTACCTTACAAATTAATTTTAAGGAAGAATGCAGTATACTTGTTACAAATAATTCCAAACTAGGAAAAAACACATCAGCTTCCAAAATTTCAGTGTGTTTTTTTAAATTCAAAACTACAAGTTCAGATGTCCCTATGTCAGTTTCTATTGAATTTTAAAAGCGTACCAAAACACGTGGACATTTCTGACTAATAAATTGTTCTTTTGAGTTTGTACAGAAAACTGGTCTATTCCCGTCTGGTCCAGGTAAATATTACATTGCAGAAAGTAATACAATTATATGAAACAGGTTTTTAAATTTAAAATTTTCTGCTAGTTTAGTCTCGTTTGTCCATGCTCGTTATTATGTGCTTCTCCTGAATGCGTCGTGAATGTAAACCTGATAATAGTCGTTCAAAAGGTTGTTGGAGAACTGGTTTTACTAACATGAAAAACAGCGTAAATTATTCTCTGATTGCATCATCACATGAATGTCCATGTAGTGGGTACAAGGCTTTTATGAGTCTGCCACATATAACGTACACATCACTTCATTTACAAAATTCGTAATCATTTTGGATGATTTTTATGTCCGTAAACTCAAGAAAATACAAGTATAACTTTGTTTAATTTTGGTGGAGCTTGGAGGTTACAACTGCGTACATATTTTTCCTAAAGAAACACAAAATGATTTCATCGCTAGGCAATCCTCTGCAACTTAATTGCCATACTGATGAAGAGATGAACATTGGAAGAAACTGGAGAAAGGAATAAATTGTTCATGCATATGGTTATAAAGAAATGAACTAATCCGTATTTGAGCAAAAATTGGAGACCTCTCCTTACAGTTCCAGTTTAACAACTTACACATTGAAAACCGTTTAAAATCGATCGAGAAATGGTGAAGAGTGAAAATAAATCACTACTAGATGCAATTTCTTCTTCCTTAGTGAAAACGCTGATTGTTAATACATTATCTCCTTGAAAAGCATTTCAAGTATGTTTTAGGTATCTTTTCGTCTGTTCAATTCGTCCTTTCGTCTCGGACGTCACGAGAGGAATACACCCTAACCAATAGAAAAGATAATTCCAATTTGTCTAATTTAAATAAACATGTACAATTATAGTTAAATTAGTTGCAGCAGCAACAATGTTGAAGAAAAAGGTTACACAAAACAGTTTTTCTTCGACTCGAGCCAAATAAGTACGCTTATCTTCAATATGGAAATAGTCCTACGTATGGATTATGCGCTAGTGGTGTTCACAGACGGACGGACAGACAGACGAACGTTTTGAAAAACACGGTGTCAGGGGTCCCAAACCGTGTATTTCCGTTGAAATCTCGACATCGATATTCCGCAGTACGTATACGTGAAAGTAAAAATAAATTAATTTGTCAAAAATGTGATAAAATATATCTCAAAGAAAAACTAGATTAGAATCTTGAAGAGCGTAACCAACGCACTGAATTTTCAAATGTTTCTTAAAATTTTGCCAATGTATTAACCTTGAGACGCTGTTGCATAGTTGATGGATGAATTAAAGTGTAGATTAATCCATGGATCAATAACAATATGGAATGAATCATTCATATTCAAATCATTCATGGAGCAGTAATAGAGTGAGAGGCAAGAGAACGATAAAACCACACAATCTGACTAGCCATAATATCTGGTGCTAACCTGCATTTTTTGCACCAAATTTCAAAGAGAATTGGATCGTTTAAAATTTCTTAAAGATTTATACCCCTAACCAGTCGTGAAAAATTAGAGTGATAGCAGCTTCATTTTTGGGTACCTACGTAGGGTGCAAATTGTCAATTTTCTCAGAGTGGGGTTTCAAAATTCCATGAGGGCACGATTTGTCGAATTAACTAGTGAAACGAAGACCATCTGCGCTTACGCAGTATAGTTTCTAAAAATGCTCTTAACAAAGTTTTCTTTTCCTTGATTTGAATATTTCAAGATGTTGATATTACAAATGACGGCCCTAGATATAGAGTGTGCCCCTGACGGGGAATAATTACAACTTTGCGGAAGGGGGCATGAAACAATCCCGGGGTAGGGAACAATCCTTGACACCCCTTCGGTCAATTTGCTTCCCGCACCTCCATTGGATCCAGTCAAAATGCCTCCAGTTCACTAAGCAGCATTTTTATCAGGCTTTCGTCTCCATCCTCCCCCTCGACGAGTACGAGAAGAAACACCATCGGACGGACACATGCAAATTCCAGAACGCGATGATCTCCACAAGAATATTTCCTCCATTTTTGGGCCCTCGTCGCCAGGTGGAAGCTTAGAAATTGGAATAATTCGAGACTCACACGCGGTGGGAAAGTCCCAAGTTCCCGTATTGGGAGGCACTGTCACAACGATTCCAGGGCCCAACTGGAGGACTCCCGGGTTGATCAAACGAGCGGAGAGGACCCCATCGGAACCCCCTAACGACGCGAGTCGCTGTAAGTGGGCACCCGAGCGGGAGTTGCAAATTCCCTGCCAGTGCTTCTGCAGGTGGAATCGAACTCTCAGCAAGTGGTGGCCGGAGGGGTTGCGAATTAGGATGGGTAGAATGTAGATCCGAACTATCACATATATTTTACTTCAAAATATTTCTTGAACTAGGAAAACTATGGCATGTAGAGTACAACCGATTTGCACGTTTTGGAAGCTTAACCCAAGTCTAAGACAACTTTGACATTGATAACGGAATTGTGGGCACAATTATTGTGCTCACGCGATAATGAGAGATTTTTAAAAATATATTTCCGGCAAACAAAACAGTAATTTGTAAAATCATATGAAAGGGTCCGAATTCTTAACTTAGTTATTAGCCACAGGCTCTTCCAAACAAACCCTATTAGGAGCACGCCTCACCCAACATCCAGTCCCCTCCCCCCGTACCTCAAGCTTCCATTGCCTCGCGTGCATCAGCTACGGACGGACTCCCGATAGTCCACGATGCTACTCATTCCAAAAACATTTATCTTTCACATAATCGGGCCTTTAAAACCAAATTCATCCTCAAAAACTGCACTCGCGTAATATTCAAATTAAACGAGTCGATTTATTGTAAGTTTAATACTTTCTGCAGCTTTTCCCGAGGTTGGTTGTTTGGGGAGAGCGCCACCCTAGACCCTTAGGGGGCAGCCGCCAGTGCTACCAATCCCGAACGGGGCGACGCCGTATGGACCGAATGGACCACAACCGGATCCGCCGCCCGGTCCGGAGCTCTGGAAGCGGCCGTCCATTGCAGCCGTCACGGCCGCCGCACTCTACCGGCAGATAAAGACGCGATTGCACAATTGCGGAGAGGTGTTGCGGCGGCGGCGGCGGCGGCGGCGGCTGCGGGAGCGGCTTATAAGGGCAGGGCGCGTCGCCACGCCACGCGACGTCACGCGGGCACTGCGGGCAACGCCTCGCGCCCCCGCCCCCCGACCCGTGGCGAGACCGCTCTCCGTCCACCGCTAGGCGCTGGTGCTCAAATGCTCAAATGGATCTATTGTTGTCAGGGCGTTCGCGGGCTGATTTTCTTGAGGGTCTTCACTTCCCCCGCATCTCGTTTCGCCATTCATATCATGGCTTCGTAATCAATAATTCATTAACACCATTCGCTTGCTTCGTAAGGCTGGGGACTGGCGTTATAATAAAGATATTTGAGGTTAAGTCAATATGTAGTAGTAATAGTCATACTTAAATCGCGTGCGATCCTTGGTTCATTCCCCTTAGAGGATATTCAAAGCAGGTGGATGCCAGCCTGTGAATTATGAGGTGATATGATGATGAGAAATGATCGTGGCATTTTGGAACCATACCAGCATTCGCCTGTATGATCTGAGCGAAATCACGAAAACACAGGCCAGGATGACGGGGCCGGAGTTCGATCCCGGGCCTCCCGTCAGCGAAGTAAGCGCCCTGAGCCTCTTCGCTCAGTAAGTCAATATGTATCTGCCCCCAATTATAATAATCGATTAAACACAACAAAATTTACAATAAGACCATATTCCAACAAAAGCATCATCATTTTAATGTCCTTTGATCCATCGCCCAAGCTTTCCGTTAATTCGATTGAGTAGGAAGCCTTGTAGCCTTGTTTGAGACATCATCTCTAAGTCAGAGGCAAATCATCAGCCTATTAAAATATATTTAAGTTGACAAAACAAATAGTAATTAGACGTGATATGATCGTGGGTATATCTGGGACGCTCCGACATGAAATAAAGATTTTGAACAGTTTGAGCGGCGGGAGTGGATGCGCGCTGCTTTTCAAGGAAACAATATATTTCGACAATTCATCTCGGCGTTCTTAGCTGCAGAACCTAAATTAAGTGCATTTGGTTTGCCACATCAATAGTCATTCGTCGGTTATTCAGAATTGGGGGTAAACTTAATCATGGGTCATTAGTGGTGATCAGTAGTGATTGAGGTTGAACGTTTCCTTGTGTTCTCATCCTGCAGGGTTATTTGCTTTTGGACGTTCTACCCACTGGTGATCTCTTTGGCAAATAATATATTGCACTCACATTGTGCTGAAACTCTTCTGAGGATTTCAGATTTGAATACATATATCACTAAACATGAGTAACTAAAGCTGGTTTGGGGGCAAACAGATCGCCATAGCCAGGTTTTCTCTGCAAGAGCTCAAGCGAACATGAGGTGATAATGCTAAAACTTATCGTAAGCTAAGTGAACTGTGTCATCTTAAAGTTGGTAAACGCACGAAGCTGTACAGCCATTCTATGAACAATTAACATGAAAGGTAGGTGCTTATTAACTTACCTTCATACATGTTCCACATTATTTACCGGATTACCTGTGGTGTGCTCAGGCCACACAATTTCTACCTCCGGATACCGGGGTTCAAATCCATATCAATCCATTTGGAATTCGTAGAGGACGAAGCGGGTTCGTTGCAGAGTTTTCTGGGAGTTCTCTGTCCTCCTCTCATTCTACCTTTGCTCCAATAACATAACATCATACTCTCTAATTCATTGAAATCATTTGCCCACTCCGTGTATAACTATAAGACCAAGATATGTCAGCCCAATAAAAATATTAATGTCCCACACTATTTGCCGGATGACGTGTGGTGAGGTCAAGAAACACACTCTCCACCTCTGGGAACGGCGTTCAGATCCGGTCGATCTATGTGAGTTATGGGAGTGGTCGTAGAGATTTTGTGGCAGGTTTTGTCGGGGTTCTCCCGTTTCCCATGACCTTTATTCGACTGTTACTCGACGACTCATTCGACTTCACTAGATTGATTAATGCATAATGCACATCATAATCATCAGTCAATCAAAATCGTTCGTTCATTCCAGATATGGCTTCATATAAGGTTGGGACGGACGTCAGCAATCGCCACGAACCGCTGCCGGCCAGACGCCGCGACACCTCCGCCACTTATCACTGAGCTCTTATAACTGCTCTCCGCTTGTAATATATACACGACCAAAAACATTAAGGTGGTCACAGCAGTCTGGGGATCAGCACGCTGGCTTCCAAATGCGGGGTTCTATTTGGCTATCGTTTGAAATGCTGATCGATCAGCGCCATGAAGTTGAAATTGTAGTAATTACCATACATCCGTACATTCAAATTCGCAAAGCTTAAGAGACAAAGCTACTCACAGCTTATTTCCCGATTTTCAACCCACCTATGTACAGTTTATTATTATTACTATTTTATTAAAATTTTTATTTATAATAAACGTTTTCGCTCCTGATTTCGAAAGTCTATCTTCATGCCAGTCGGATCTGTACGATCGGTGCGTACGGTACTATCGAATTCATTGTAGAAACGGTAGAGTAGGATCAATTGTATCCTCTTTCAGTCAAAAAATGTTATGAAAATTCGCATTATTAGGTAAACATGGCAAATTATCCAAGAAAAATCGGACGTTCAGCTGCAGAAATACTTTAAACTGGCAAATTTCTCATAACAGGAGTTTCTTCATCGTCTAGTCCCTGAGAAGTACAGATCCAGTTCTTCTAGCTAAGGTGATCGAAGGACGTTCCCATATGAGCGATATGTTACGTAAAGGTAAGCTATGTCTACATAGAAAAGTACAGGTGAGAGAAAACAGGAGGTAAAATGACCACGTATAGTTTTTCATCGATTATGTGATATACGGCTCCATGCCCACCAGGAATGCACCAGAAAGCACGGCAATGACTGGCCAATGCAGCCGGCCAATCTAATTCTCCCTCAAACAATACTGTTAATTACCTGGTGTCGACAAGTCCGCCATTACCGAGGCCCGAACATATTATCTGAATAACAGAACGGAACCTAAGACCATCTTCAAATCGAACATTTCAATGAAGGCCGTGAAACGATGATCTCCAGGTTTACGAAGCTGTGCATTTTAATCACCCACTACACATCTGGTAAGACTCTATCTGGTAGAACGCAAATTAATCTTAGCTACATTCCAAACCCAGAAGAAAGCAGGAGTCAATGATGCTGTACTCCAAACCCGCGCGCTGTGCCGGCGGGTCAGTCGCTGTCTGCAAGGTCTGAGACGCCGGCGTCCACGTCGTAATTTTCTGTTCGGGGCCGGCAGGCGTGGCAGGACCGAGGGAAGAGGGCGGGGGGCGGCGGGAATTGGTGCCGCCGATGATGCAACGCGGAGCACCCCGCCCGGAGCTCGCCACCGCGCTGACTCTCGTCGTGCCGATCCGGTAGGCTGGCATTGCGCCTAGGGGTTGGGCAACTCGCTCCGTACTGGCTTCGCGATTCTTAATGCAATGCGCTGTTTCCTCTTGCTGGCTGGATTGCCAGATTTCAAGTATCTGCCTTGAAGAAGAGTTATTTCCTTCCCTTTAATATTTATTTATTTATTTATTTATTTATTTATTTATTTATTTATTTATTTATTTATTTATTTATTTACTTATTTACTTATTTACTTATTTATTTATATATTTATTTATTTACATATTTATTTAGTTTTTCTATATGTATAAAAAATTGCGCTTGAAGTCTCCACAAATACGTTCAATGCAGCCCAATAATGAATGAATACTATATCAGATACAGTAGAGCGACTGAAATGTGGGTCGTTGCGTGATGGCGAGCGGCGCATTTTCAGTCGTTTGCAGCCAAATACTTAAATTGTTCGAAGTTAAGTTCTTAAAATAGACATTTGAAGCTTTAACCTTATCGAAATTAAAAGTGTTTGGAATAAAAATTACCGGAGTTACGAGTATTTGAAAAATATCTATTTCTGTGGTTTTAGCGTAAAATTGATCATATTCTGACCGTTGGGACACACTTATTCAAATTAGCAATATTTGATTATCATACTATTGTTGCGCGATAAAGTGAACACTACCTCAGCCAAAACTCCGTTGATAAAAATACAATTAAATCATATTAATTGTTTTTTTTTTATGTAGCGAAAAGCTCTGTTTATGGGGTTTCTCTCACGCCTAAATCTAAATCACTGGCACTCCTAATTTTAAAAACAGTTTTTTTGGTGCCGGTGTGGTTCTTGCATCGAAAACTAACTTGTAGTCGCTAATTCACTGAATTCTATTGTTTTCGATACAGCCTAGTACGCATATTTTCACTTTTATTTTTCATCCGAGTAAAGTGAATATAGTTCGATGTGTAAAATTGGTTGATTTGTGTTCAGCAGATGAGGTGCTCAGCAGATGATATGGAATTGATAATAGTTCTTTAATCTTTATTTTCGTTTTTTTGTGATTCAATTTGACTAAATGGTGTACGTAAGTGTATAGTGGTGTACTCGAAATGTGGGTGCGGTTCTCGGGACTGCACATTCTCATTCAAGAGTATCTCCGTGCGATTGCGTTGAGTTTCGGATGATCTCAAATATTCTGATAACATTTTATACCTATTCTTTTCACGTTCTCCATTTACTCATATTTCCATTTACATGTAAACAGTGCAAAAACCGGATCTTTTCTAGTGACACGTCTGAAGCTTAAGTATATCTGGAATAGGTGGATGGCAAGAGGCGATACTATCTTTGTTCCGATATCTAAAGACACGCACAAATTACCTTAATATGGCGAAAACATTAAATGCAAGAATTTGATGATGACTTTTTTCTCTTTAGTGCGTCTACGTCACTGCTGCAGTGTTCTGCGACACACCTCCATTTCTCTCTGGATGCCCCTGATCAAATAAAAAATCTTTCCTCATTATGACAAGCAACTATTTCTGAGAATAACCAGATACGACTAATGAGACACACAACAGATGTTGGTTCTGCACTTGTGCTAACACTCAATGTCGCAGCCGTTTGCGGAAGAGAAAAGTAAACAAGGTGTTTGTCGTCAGTCTATGGAGCAGATGGATCACTGTGGATTGACGGGGTTTAGAGGTATAATATTCTTTAATTTGTTTGACCTAGGACAATGTATTTTAATCTTTGTTCTATATCTTGAATTACTGAATTTGAACAATGGGTTTTGTCATCGATTGTTATTAGTGATTCGAATTCATTTTTGCATTTCTTTACAATATATAAATGAAGATATACGTTATAAAATTATAATTAAAACATAACTTATTAGGAGTATCCGGGCCTCAGACGGCAATGCATTTCTAATGCTTGCCTTAAAAAAAATCTTGTGAAAGAACTTCGCCAGGTGTTCATCGGAGAAACCACGGAAAAATTCCGCTGAGTGCTGTCTGCCGCTAGAATTCTCCTCCGGAAAGCGACAGAATTCGATCTGCCTCTCGAGCTCGTGTCGTGAATCCAGCCACCACCTGGGCTAAAGCCCTAGGACCTTCCTGTCAGAGGCACTGCAGTGACATCAATCGATGCTCTGAGCCACCTAAGCCGGAATGTAATTGGGAAGGAGTGTTGTAGATTATGAGTGTAATTATTGCATAATAGTTTCCGCTTTGCGTGTGTGTGTGTATGAATGTGCATTCTGTGTGTATATGAATGTGCATTTAAGGCCGTAAGTCACGGAAGACCTTTTGACCTGAAAAGCTACACCAGGCTGGAATATGTAAAAACATGAACACGCGTTTTCCCTGTTCACGTCCCTGTTCTTGACCGGAATACCACAAAGCAGGCACAAGTGCGTACAACACGATATCGTACCTCCGCTTGTTATCAAGCGAGTCCGCGTGTTTCAGGAAAAGGAACTCAAAAATATAAAGGTTTTGCGTAGAAGTGTACAGGAAAGTGGTACTGTGCTGACGTCAGTTGTGTACATCGGATATGATATTCGTTTCTTCTGGTTTCACCATTGACTCCGCAAAAACCACTGGAAATGTGCATTTTTTCCTGCCAAATTATTTGTGAAATGGTAGAAATTCCATAAGTATAGATATCTTCGATCTCCTAAATTGTTTCGAGATAATAGTTAATCTCTTAATATTAATAATAAACATGGTAAAACTGTTTCACTAGATTAAAATTGTGATAAATTACATCCTGTAACATAGTTCAAATCTTAATGATCTCTTTTATGGTAGTTAACAGATCAGCTCAGCACTCAAAACATTTTTGGTCATTTTGCTCAATTTTATTCAAAGTTATTACCATAGGACTTATCCAGTATTTTCATTACGAATATACTCGTACATTTTTTATTTCAAGCTGGCAACCAACAATGACTTCAAAAATGTTTATGGTTTTGATGAACAGAACTGATTTTACCCCCCCCCCTCTGAAATACTTTGTGTATCTGCCCATAGTGTGTGGTGAGAAATAACCATTTTCATAGCTCACGTGAGTGGAAGTGCCAATCCTTACGATTTTTACTTTCTACTCTATGTAATGCTGTATGTAAATTATGTAAAGCTGAGCAAAAAATGGTCAATTTTCTACAGAAAAACTCTTATTACTGGACCCTAGTAACGAAAAAGTGAATAAATACAGTTGCTAAATTTAGAAAAAAATCCTCTAACACGTGGTGTAGCCAGAAAGATTTGTGGATATTTGATCCCGAAAAGTCAATTGACCGCAAAACGTCTATCTGTCCATCTGTGAACAACACTAAGGGCTAAACCGTTCAGCAGATTTTCTCCAAAATTGATATTCTCTGATCGATCTGGCTGTTGTCGCGGCATCTTGAATATGAAATCGATAATTTAATTTGGGGGGGGGGAACTTTACGTCAAGTCTCTGGGACATTTTCAAAATTTAAAAAAAATGGATCCATCGTTTTTAATTAAATTTGGTTTTATATACTGTAAAGGACGAGGAATGGTGCAATTTTTTCGAAAATTGAAAAAATGCAATGTTATATTTATTATGTGTTTGTATATAAACACATAATAAATATATAGATGGAAATTTCTATACATATGGCCGCAGTTACAGAAACAATGCTAACCATAGCACGATTTGTAAAGCTTAAGTCTTATGCCGTGAGTCAATACTTCCGATTGCAATGAATTTCACTGGAGATTTTTTTTATAAATCACTCCTCAGAATACCGGGTGTTGGTATTTTACATTTAAGGTCATCTTATTCTTTAAAAAAATACTGCGTATTGAATAAATAAACGAATAGGTACATTAACCGTATAATTTCTTCAATAACTTAAAGAAAACTATACCCACGAAAGTTATTCAATGAGAGTCTTTACTAATTTAAACTTCATTTATTAAAAAAGTATGCCAGTAAGGGCCAAATTGTGTCTTATCATCTTCAAAAAGAGAGGTTTTACTTTCATTTAAAGTATTTTTGGGGGTACGTCACCGTGGTCGATCTATTGTACGTACTGTACTATAGAGGTACATATTGTACCTCTATACCTGTACTAAGGTATATATTGTACCTTAATGTTTTCCTGCTCTGCATTGAGGCGGTATCAATATATAAAAAGGCGGAAATAAATTAACTTGATGTTACAAATGGTAAAATATTGGTAATTTAATTAGTTTATTAGTATTAGAGTTAATTATGAACTGTGTAAAATGAACTTTGACTAACTCATAAACAAGGTGAAATCTGAATACAGAAGGAAATAAGCGTTTTTACCAAGGATTGATATTATTCGTCAAGCGAATGAACATTGTTTTGGCATCGCTTCGCTGGCAACAGTGCGTTTCTTGCTTCTTTGTAGAATTGGTCTTTTTTAAGTAATGGCTGAGATGTTAGTAGCGCAGAAAATGCTGTATTTCAATATGACGCAGCTATTTGCAATAACGCGTGAAAGTACGAAAGATGTAGTAGCAATATTAGTTGCACAATTTTTGGCACAAAACTTCTCGTAACTGCTCACTCCTAATACTAATCATGTATATTATTTTCATTAAAACTGCATTTTGGCTCACAGACGACCATATTAACCAAATATATCATAAATAGATTTAAAAATTGATAAGATCACTATTGTGCTGTTCCCAGCTCTTCGTTGTTAACCAAATGTACCAAGCCCGTTGTCCGTTGATTGTCTAATTAGATCCTGGATCATGTGTTTACAAAGATGGAGGCGAATCTTCCATTGTGGTATTGCTTTCTTTGCTGAAAAGAGAAGAATATTGCGTGACTTTTATTCTATCAATAACAATATTTTTGCGTGCCTTCTCAATAACGCGAAATAAGAATTTGTGATGACATTTATTTACAATTAAATTTGTTACATGTTCTTTCTTTGATGTGTTCACCATTTGAATGTGATTAAACAATTATTTCCTGCTATATGATGGCTACTTTTCAATAGCAATCATCTGCACTTTTGTATAAAAAACATACTGCTACAAAATAAATAGCATGTTATCTATTTCAAATCTTTGTTACTTACGAAACTCGATTACTGTGTTGGACATGCTGTAAAATAATGTCTAATATGAAAACCTTTATAAGAAAAATTGTTAGTGAATGCTTAAGTGATGAGAGAACTTTTTTTGGAGAAGAATTGAACGAAATGAAAGAAACTTTTGGAGTTTTACGATTTTCCGTTCCACGAATATGTTATATTTTTCTGCTTTAAGTTTTCTGTAGCTTTTCCCTTTGTGCAATGTAATCACACTAGTTCATTTAACCTTAATATTGTTAACCATTTAACCTTATTATTGACCGGCGCTAACATGAAATGTGTACCCAGGGAGAAATCAAAATTTATAATACGCCAGCCCGGTGTAACACGTGACTCACACATCTACAAATCCATTCAGACATGGCCAATACCACTTTTGCGACTCAGGGTTCTTCAAATTTACTACCGTAACGTCGACCTCGCATTTTTGGATTGAATCCATAACATTCCATGTCTACTACATGTAGGGGAAAAAAAGTACGCAAAAAAATAGAAAATGCGGTAGTAAATAATATATTTGTACATGGGTTGCTAATTCCATTCATTCTTGGTTGTTGGTTTGTTATTACTCACTAATTGCGAAGGGATTCCCGGATTCCTTTCCAAGAAAACAAAATACGCTATTTTCCTACAAAGATAAATGCAGAATGACGGTATCCAAAAACACCGATGCAATGACGATGTATAAAAATATACTGGAAAGTACTACTGTCAGTTATAATGTTTTCAAAATATGTGCCTAACTTAATAACACTACATTTGAAGTCCTTGTATTTCTGATTATAGTTTTACCAATTACTCACACACCGTCAGTGGAGTATCCTGAAGTTGAGTGTTATGATAAGTAATAATCCTGTAAGAGAATTTGTGAGAGTGGGTATGTAGGTATTTGGCATTTTAGAGTAATCCAACTTCTACGAGGTAGTTCTCAGGTCTGCGTCTTTTTTTATTTATTATACACGCCTGAGATTAATAGAGAAACGTGGCGAACATGACTTTTTCACCGTACCTAGTTTATTTGGCCTGCTTGAACTATTTGTTTTGTGACACAGCCATAGAATCTGAGACGATTTGTGTTAGAAAGCTACAGCTTCGTTTTTGGCCCGGTCGGGAATCGAAGCCGGGACCGCTTCATGGAAATGAGCCACCCGGGGGCCTCTCGTGAGAGTAAGAGTTCTTAATGTACACGTTTCATCGTTCACTTTCTATATGGAATGACGCGAATGAAATGCAACATTTTTGGAAAATGTTTCAACTCTTATACTGCACTTCAATTTGTATCTCTTATTATAAACTAATTTTATGTTCATTATAACTATCACAACTTCACATTCGTCGTTTGGAAGATATGTGTTAATACGATATTTATTCGCACGACAATTTCATTCACCACCAGTTCTTGTAAACTGTCTCAACTTCTAGAAAGAGAGGACAAATACCATATTCCGTCTGGAAATCGTTACTTGGTCGATTTTTTCGAGTATTTGTACACCTACCTTTTATTCTTGTTTATTCTAGTGAAGATAACTAAAAATTTTCCCCCAAACAAGCTGTAAAGGTTAGGCATTAGTGAACCGACTTGCCCCAATCCGTGTTTTCATTCAAATGTGTCGTGTTCACTTCTAATCTTATTTCTGCAGCTCCCTTTGAATACAAAATTTACCTAAATTGTAACGTATTTCCTAAGAAGACATTGAGTCCTTGAAGATCATTTGATGCTCAACGCAGTAAAACGCCTTCGAGAAGCCAACGAACGCCATAGTTGTTAAAGAAAATGTGTTCTTCTAGTACCTGGAATGTTCCGAACTACCCCATTACAAGCTGACCAATTAAATTTAGAAAAATAATTTCAAAATTATAAATACATTCCCCAACACAAACACGTACGTATGAAAACAAGAGTAAACTTTCTTTCTGTTGATAAACAAGAGACGGATATGAGCCACGAGGGGCTCCCTGGCCGGAAGATACGTAACGCTTCGGGGACGAGACGAGGCTAGAGGCGACAAAGCCGAGCTCTTAATCTCGGTCGAGGGCAAGTCCGGGTGCTCGCGTCACAGGGAAACCGCGAGGCGTGAGGCGGCGGCGCGAGGCGGCGCGAGGCGGCCCGCAGGCGCGCGCGACGCCACGCGGGCTGGCCCGGCGCGCCGCGCGGCAGCAGGGGAAACTCCCGCGTGCACGCGGCTGGTTTTCCGCGAAAGGCCCGCCCGCCGCGCACCTCTGCTGCGCGTCGCCCCTCCCCGCCCCGCCCCGACCGGGTCTTTTACGGGCTGCTGGGAGTTGTCGGAGGGGGAGTACTTCTTTATTAACGCGTGCAGTTCTGAAGACCTTTAAGAGAAATAGAAGGAAGATTTTCCGGGCTGGTAGGCCGTGGTACAGTCGGCATTGTTGGGTCAAACGTTTGGCCTACCAGCTCGGAAAATCTACCTTCTATTGACTCCGGCCGTGAAAGCCTACGATACTTTCAAGAGAAATGTTGGAATTGGAGAAACATTTGTACTTTCTCGTATACAACTTCGTAGATACTAGTGGTGCTACAATAGCACGTACTTTCTCGCCCATATTTTCGGGCAAAAGTACGCGAAAGGATTCAAATTTTCGAAAAATTGTACATGGCCTTATTTCGAAATCTCTCAAGGAACAGATTTCATTATGTAAAAAAATATGTATCTTTAATATTTTAGTTGTAGATAGACTGAATAAATTTTGAACTTTTGCAATTTTCATAAAAAACCAGGGTTTTAATTAACTTGAGACCTGCCCCATTCTCTTAAACGCTCTTCACACTATCCATCAAGACAATTTAATAAAAAAACAATGGTGCCATTGCTTTGAAAATTTGGAATATGTCCCAGAGACTTCATGTAAAGTAGCCCCACAATTAAAATATCAGTTTCAAATTCAAGGGGCCACGACAACGGCCAGATCGATTGAGGAATATCAGTTTTCGAGAAAATCGCCTGAACGGTTTAGCCGCTACTGTTGTCCACAGACAGACAGACGGACAGACGTTTTCTGTCATTCAATTTTTGGGTATGAAGGATTCTTGGTAGAGGATTGATCCACGTGATAGAGGATTTTTTCCAAATTTAGCGACTGGATTTATCCACTTTTTCGTTACCGGGACCCTGTAATAATTTTTTCTGCCGAAAATTCACCGTTTTTTCGTGCACCATTCTCCACTAGTACTCCATGGCGAGAAATTAAAAAGTTATGTAATTTGTAAGAAAACACAAATGTTTCGACAGAAAAACTCGCAATTGCAATACTGGAAAACTTGCTTCTTTATGTACGAGGTAAATTATTTCCTCTAATATGTGTCGGCGCTGTGCAAGATATATCCAAAGCATTTGACACTGTTCCTCACGCAGCGATTAGGTGGGCTCTGTTCAAGAAAGGGATCCATGACGCCTTTACCAATTTGGTAATTGACTCTGACGTCGATGTTTCCACCGTCATTCAGCACTCCTCGAAATGAATTGAGGAGTATTCTCGAGGAATTGAGGAGTACAATTCGTAGAGGAGTAAAACAGAGGGACCCCTTCTCCCCACTCCTTTTTAATCTCATCTCTCATCATGGAGTGCCTGCTTGAGAAATTGGAAAACATGTCAGGACTCATGCTATTGGAAAGGAGTGTGTCTGTGATAGCATTTGCTGACGATCTGGTGCTGTTAGAAAAAGATGCCCCAGGAGCTGAAGAATTGGATGATATTGTGGTACAATATCTTGGGGCCCTCGGAATGACATTGCCCGTCGCGAAATGGTCATCATTTCAAATAACCTTTGTATGATCCTGGTTAATTGAGAACCACTGTCTGGAAAGGCTGGGGGAGACAATTCCACTGGTCAGTGATCATACACTAACATACCTGGAAGTAACCTACTTTATTTCCCATCTAAAGCACCCATATCGAATTTGATGCATTCAGTGACGATGCTTCTAAAGAAGGATTTAAATCCCACTCAGAAGTTGGCATTACTTCATACCTACAATGTGCCACATTACCTTTATCATTTGTTTTTGTACATGCTATCTACGTCGATGCCGGAAGCGGATGGTCAAATCAGAGTGGCTGTCAAACAAGTTTATACATCTTCATATTCTTTCTGCAGATGGCTTTGTTTTACATGGCCAAGAGAGAGGACTGGAGGACTGGGATTGCTGCGGCTCGCCCTACACGTTCCTAGAGCTGCTCTGAACCTAGGATTACGATTAGAAAAATGTGCAGATCCTATTTGCAGATAGTTGAACTCCTGTCAGAGTTTCATCCGACGGACATAAATGAACGCCAAAACACGGAGACTCAACTGACCCTATTCATAACAAGATTTAAGGTCTTACGAGAAGAAATGCGCCGAGGTAGCCGCCTGGGAGAAGCTGAGATCTCTAGGGAGAGAGGTTAGGGCGTCTATAAACGATCCTATTGAAAATTCCATTTTGAAAGATCTTCCAATCTTCTGAAACCTTGACTTTTTGTCACTGAACTCCAAATGAGATCAAATACCGCTGCCAATAAAACTTCTATTAATAGAGGAAGGCCCAGGGAGGGTGTATACTGCTGGAAGTGCAATACAGCGGTAGAAACCATGAATCATATCATCGGACAGTGCATTTTTATGAATCCAGCAAGAATAAAGTGTCATGACGAGATCAAGAACTTCATAGAGGGGAAGATGCTCCGGAAGTCGGTCACCGTGGTGTCCACAGATGTCTGTTGCCGAAGATGTTAGACTCAAACCTGATCTGGTAATAAAAAGCCGGGAAGGGGTTCGTGTGATCGATGTGACTGTCCGTCATTAGGTTGGGTCTAGCTTTCTGAAACCAGGGCAGGAAAAGGTGGTAAAATATCAACTAGTCATCCTCATGGCACCCCAACTTTATGGAGTGCCCAACGCCAGAACTCTGCCAGTGGTGATAGGAATGTCAAGAGGGCTATGTCAAGATCTACAGTCACTACTACTAACAATTTGTAAATTACGATGGAGCAATTTGGCATTGTTGGTAGTAAATGCAGAAAAGGAGCTTCATGGCCCCCTGGAGAAGTCTAGGGAACCCAGTGGATTCTAAAATGCCAAAGAAAATTACTTAGTTACCACGACTTTAAGTGGGAAGTGTATGCTATTTAATGTAGCATATAGAAAATTGTGTAGTCAGAATCAATGTTTTGTGAGTCTTTAACACCTAACTATTGTCCGTCTGCCTGTTCCTTGAACAACGTTAGTGACTACGACGTTAACAAGTATTGAAGAAAATTGAAATTTCAAAAATTTGGATATTCAAGAATTGTTTAGCATAGTACAACATATAAAAATATTTTTTTATCAAGCCCTTCATCCCAATATATGAAAAAACCTAGAACAGCCAAACCAGTAGGTAACAAAATATCTGGATGAAATTGACTTTACATTTACTCTAGTAAATTTGAAAATAAAAAACAACAGGCCTTCATGGCTTCAATCTGAATTAGATATCAATACTTTCCTCAATACTTTCAAGAAAAAATGTACTAATCTTCAAATATTTCAAGTATTTTTCAAAGAAATTTCCTCTATCACCAACATATTAAAATATTCACTGATATTCACTGTATTGATCGCAAATATATGCCTACTTAATAAATATCGGAAAAAAACTAGTTACTTTGGCGCAGCGGTGTTATTTTGTCCCAAAAATGATCGATACATGCGTCATATGAGCTGATTGTTACGCACAAATTATCATAGTTCTAATTATAATAAAGCGCTTCTAGATTTTGGGCAAAGTTACCTCAATCTGAACAAAAATAGCCCGTTTTTACGGTACCGATTTTAGGATTCCCAACTGACGGTTAGAAAGTTTTTGGTACACACGAAAAATAGGGTCCTTGAGAAAAGCATGATACGAATTTCTCACAAATCCTTGCGACATTTCATGTTTTTCTCATTTTTATATCAGTACCTTCATTGTTTATTTTCAGTTGTCTTTGTTTCGAAATTTGCTTGCAGAGATCTTGAACATAATGATCTATTTGATAGACAAGATGTGGAAGTATTGTGTTTTATTACCTGCAGATTACCAATATTTATCATGGTTGTAAAAGAAAAAAGACAATATCGATCGTTGTTCTGGTACATGTCGCATAATATTCAGATAAGTGATTTGGAATTTTCAGATGCATCCGATATTTAATTTTACACTTGCAATTTTTATGAACTTCAAATGTGAAAATTTGGCAAAATTGTCAGAGTGAAATCTAGTAACGTTTGTTTTAAAAAAGTTGAACTTAACTGTACTGATATTTTATGACATTGTGATGCCAAGTGCGAATCATTTCATCTGAATGAAGTTTTCCCTGAATTCCATATTCATTGCTTATTTAAAAGTAATAATGAAGAATACATCTTGTGTTCTATAATGATGCAATTTATACATAACATTATGTTATCTTTAAACCACGGGGAAGAGGAAAAACAAAAGAGTGAAGGAAAAGTCATACGATAGTAGGAAGAGTACCCGAGACCTTACACGTAAAATAAACGTGATTGCTAAGCTATATTATCCTTTTCATGTGTTAATGATACATTACACTTCACTTTGTTTATGCAAATATGTCGGGTTGGAATATGATTTTTCCCGTCTGTTCGAAGCAGTACAACCCCACACCCAAAAAAATGAAAATATCAGAAAGGAAACTACGGAATGAACTATGAGGCAGTCCTTCACCGTTAAGTAATGTTTTTATTCGAAGGAGCAGCATAGAAAAATTCATGAGATTGCTAACCACCTGCACAAAAACACTAAATATATAGTCATGCTTGAGAACTTAACTGTTGAAATAAAAACTTCAGGATACGTTTTCATATGAAACAGAAAACTAAGAAATAAGTGGAATCCGAGAAAATGAACACATACTGCACATTGAAAAGTGAACGACTACTTATTAGCGAGGAAAGTTGGTGAAGACGCTGAAAAAGGTCTTAGACTCAACTGTAATGAGAAATTCCAAGGTTAAGTGCGACTCCATATGGCGTTTCTACCCACTTAATGACAATGTTTAGTGCCATCGTCCCTCTGGAGGTAAAGCTGACCAGTTCCTCCGCACCAAGTCCTGGACTATAAACCAGTTAACGGAATGGGTGTTTGACTATCTAACGACCTGAGTGCATCAACCAACGCGAAGGCAAATGCGCAATAAAGTTATTTTTGCAAATGCAGGTTTATTTTCGAAGCGGGCCAGTCAAGAGGTATCTTAGTTCATAAAGGAGGTGCTATTTAAAGAAATTTTATTCGAGGAATTTTTAGAGCACCTGAGTCGTAAGACAGAAGGGTCTTTGGGTAGCGACAGATTTTTTCAACAATGGAAAGTTCAACAATAGTTGAGCATCGTCTAAAACCGGAACATCCACGAAATGTACTATATTCGTATGCCAGCGGATAATGACAGATAATGCTGGATAAGGATAATGCCTCAAAGTGTTATATCAGCGCATGCAGTTAAAAGTTAAGGATACTTTTCTCGAGTTGGGTTTGTTGCGGTATCACCACTAACAACGTATTGTAAGAATTAATGCAAGTCTTGTCTAAAAGCTTACAACGATTTTAAGAGACACTGTCAGTTTTTGTTGATTGTTAGCTTTTATGCTTATACGTATGCTTCGAGGGAGTTTGAGGTCGTCCATAAATTACGTAACGCCTAAAGGGGGGAGAGGGGGTTTAAGGCAGCGTTATTCTGATTTATATAGGTGTAGAGGGTGGTTAGCCGAGTGTTACGGGAAGTTGAAGTTTTTTCTTTAAATTTTAACATTTGCTGAAGTAATTCCTTTCATTCAGCCGCAAATTAACATATTAAAATATTAACCTATTATTTTTTAATGTAAATAAATTAAAGAAATTGATGTAATTCTTACAATAAATGAAAAGATTGTTTCATCAATGATATATTGATTAAATCTGTTAGATACTATTCATAATGGAACGTAAAAACCCAACGATAGTTTTAATAATCTAAAATAATTCCTAAGAAAGTAAATTTTAAAAATTGAAAAATCGATTCAAAATAACATATAAATTTTAATATATATATATATATATATATATATATATATATATATATATATAATCTCCGCAAATTACCTTCTTCGATATTGAGGCACTTGTATTTTTAAAGTACGTGAGCTAGATTGTTGATTTTTTCAGATACGCATGTTGCTACTGCCGTCGTATTTGCATATTTATATCGTCTCCTATATTATTTCAGTAGTACACATACCTTTTGCGACTCTCACACGCAACCAATCTTGATAAATGATGTCTACAAACAAAGAAAATTTCACGGAGACGTGATAAAGTGCACTTGCCAAATTTGACTTTAAAAATATGGAAGATTTGTTTAAATAACTCATCTAAATGTTCACGTCAATTGCATCCCGCAACACTCGACCGTATTGGCAGAATCTACATTGTTAATAACTTCTAAACAAAGCGCTCTAGGACTTTAAAACCTGGAATTTTGAGGCCAAAAGCCTCAAAGAAACATTGTTCATATCGTAATCTAAAAATGAGATATTATTAGATTTAATACATTTTTGCTATGTTTTTTCGGCGCTTATCGATACTGCCCAATGCCACCTGTATAAGGGCTTAGCGCTGGAGGTCAGCTTAGTTTGTGACGTCATAGTTAGAAGGATTAGATTCCTCCAACTATGTTTACATTTACTGTGTACACCGTGGTTCGCCCAAACTGATGAGGTTTATTCGCATCATTAATTCACTCACGCAGGGGCTAGAAGTGTTAATAGTTGCTTGATACTTATGAAGATTTTTTTTTACATATAATGCATTACATATAACATTCACTTAATTTCATCGTATTTTGCTAATTAAAGGCCTTTACTTCAGTAAATAAAAAATGTCTAATAATTTCCTTGCAAAGAATAATTTGGATATCTTGGAAAATAAATTTCGTGGCGCTCATAGTTCATGAAATTGATGCTCTCCTTGTAGCTGGCGCTGCCGTTGGTCTTCTGTCTTCATGTTGAAGTTTAGTTCAAGTTAATGTCCTAAATCTGATATTAAACAATTCACACTACATAAATAGTTATCCTCGAATACCTCAGGTGGATATCCCTACTTGTTTCGTTCACAACAACTAAACGTTTTATCTGCCGAACTATTAATTTGATTATCTAACTATATATGTGCTCCCGACAGCGACCAGTCATGGCTCTGATGCAAAATGAGACCTTCGTTTCCATCTGTTTTTCAAATTTGTGTTAGTAAATTTGCTATTCGCCTCACCCGACCATCATCTCTCTTGAATAGACGCCTACGTATTCGCTATAATCTGTCACCATTGGCTCTTCATGTCTCTTGCAATTCGTTAGGTGACACGTCCAAAATAAATATTAATATTTTATAAATGTTCACGTTCCAAATCACAGCTATGTTTATTTTGTCCTGGGAATCTCCACTATCCCATATTTATTGTTTACTTCGGTCTCGAACACTTAAGTCCTACTATTTACATCACTCTAATACTTCAATGTAGAATATGACTACCCAATATCCTTCTTGTAAATGTAGCATACTGCTCTATGACTATGATTATTTATTATTATTTATTATGATTATTATTTTACCATTATTAAAACATCTTATTTATGTAATTAGCTGACTCCTGACACCGGTAATACCCAATAGCACTTTAAATAAATTTATTTATTTCACTTTCTCCCCCGGATACCAATACTTCAAAATGAGTCACTATTCCATATTATTCTCCCCAATAATTCCCTTGAGATATCTGTGTATGACTCAGTATTTCCTTGAAAACTAATTGTATAATTATTAATCTTGCAAAATTCGAAGAAATATTTAAACCAATTCATAATATTCGATTGCATGCATTTGTAGCTTTGATTCATGTAATGTGTACCGGAGACTTATAATGATTTATTTCGTTTATGAGATTGCTGTGATAGGAAAATAGTTGTATATGAAATTTCGGATAGTGTGAAGTTCAATGCATTAAATATAATAAATTAAATACAATCCCGAAAGCTATGAGTACATAACAAAACGATTGAAAATACATACCGCACGAAATGGAGTAACGATAATTATTTGGATCAGTTCAGTGCGTATTGAGACGCTCTTTGTGCGTCACCGCACGAAGTGTGAAAGATGCGGCGAAGTAACTCAAAATGTTGATGTTATTTATCAATCCTTAGCTTAAATCAATGTTTTGTGAAGAAATAAGTGAAATAATACATCTTAAGTTAGGTTTTTTCTAATTTCTGGTAATTGTAAATTTATAATTGTCATTTTAAAAATCACCTCGAGAAGTTGGAAGAAATGCTTAATGGAAATACACATGTTCTGAAGAAACCCCACAACAAGCCGAAATATCTGTATTATTGCTCGCTTCTTGGCAAGGGAACCCGGAAATTCTGCTCTAATGCCCACTTAGTTCTACGTCTGTTTCT
>BOPP01000010.1:12152696-12160196 GCA_017312745.1 Gryllus bimaculatus | reverse complement strand
AACTTTCGAGATACATCACGGCTGGGGCATTTTGTACGTAGAGTTTAACCCCCATTGGTTTTAATTTCACGAGTGGAATAGTCAAGGTAAAGTGAAATTGCCGTGCTTCTGGTGATTCTCTTCTTTTCGTTTCTTCCGATTACTTTGAAAAGAATACAAAATTCACATAATTCAAACACTAAGTTCATCTGAATCCATCTTCTCTGTCACAAACCCTGTTAACCAGTGTGGAAGCAATGCTATCGGTGGTGCATTCAACATATTAATCTAACATGTTGCGATACTCAGCATGTGATAAACATTGAACGTGTTGACGTTATTTATTAAGCAGGGGAGAAGGTTTTAAAAGACATGATGCAGAAATTCCCGTACGTGCGTATTTGTGGTCTGCGATCTGCCTGAAGAGAGAATCGCAGAGCAAGTTTCACAATACGTTAGCTCGGAGCGCGACAGAGAAGCGACCGCCGATTGTTTCTTCTTACGTGATACTCACCCCGAATCAGCAAAAGAGCTCGATGTGAGCTTCACCGCAACATTAGTACATCTTGGGTCAGGGTTTTATCTCTATGCTAGACCAAAAGCATATATGTTCAAACTGAGAGAATGTTTTTGACTGATTTGGAAGGCAAAAACATTGCATGTCCTGAAATACGACGATATTCGTACTAACCGCTCATTTTACAATGTTGAAATATTCAAAATTTTCATTCAATTACCACGTTTTGTTGAAGAAATCGACCCAGAAAATTAATATTGTTTAACTGAAAATTTTGCGATTTATGATATTATATTTTGAGAATTGAAGATTAGTATACTCAAAAAAATATAAGTTTTCCATTGATTTGTCTCTAGAAAATATAGTTAATAGACGTCATTCACGAGCCAGCAGGGGTGTACACTTCTTAACCGGGAAATAAAAAATATTACATTGAAGATTAAGAGGAAGGAACAAAAAGAAGAGATTCACGAGAAGCACGTCAGTTCCACATTGCCTTGATAAACGATTCGCTTAAGGAAATGCATGACTACCGCTACGAATATGGATGTGAGCTAAAAATAATAATTTGAGCGTTCCAAGAGGTTCATACATATTCATAAATGTTGGATCTGCTTCATGACTGTGTACCGTGATTATCATTGTGAACAAAATTGGATTTTATGTACATACATTTAATATATTGATTGAATGGAACATAGAAGCACTTGACTCTATTAACTTACTCTAGTATAAGGTGTATCAATTCTTCACGTGTATCAATTCTTCGTTCACAGACTAATACTCGTCAGTTCCATCGATTTCGCGGAAGAACGAAAGTGACTTGGAAGAAAATGCAATATTATAATATTACATAACAAATCCCAATAATGCGAGAAAGTATGTGCATATGTAGAACTTCTATTTTTTTACTTTCTCTTCTTACTTACTTCGTTCAAGCAGAAAAACTCATATTGCCGGACCCTGAACACATTTAATAATTCGTTCAACGTATATTTGTATGTTGAACGAATTATTAATTACATTATTTTATGTTGCTGCCAGTAATAACCCTACCTCTCTTACATTACTGTTCATCACGTATTTTTTGCCCTATCCAATCGTTTACCCATCTTCAGAACTTCATTGGAGTGTAATGAGAATACAAGTAATATTTCATAAATGCTAGTTTTATTTACAATTGAGAAAAAATAAAAAAAGTTCTTGGTTATATTGGTTGGAATCTAGAAATCGATGTAACTGAATCAAGGTTCGAAGCATTACCAAAAAATACAGGTGTTTTCTAATTTCCGGGAGTGACATTGTTCTAGGGAAGAAAGGAATGACTCATCGAAAGCTGACGTCTCAGTTTAGATTACATTGTAACATAACGTATTTCATAAGAAATTACGCATACCATATGGAATGTCTGGGATTGATCTCTGCTGCATACCATTCTTTGGCATCATAGTTGGTGCTACTGCATCATCCCGTTATTTCCTCATACCCCCTTCCCATTTCTAACGGCCGAATCGTGATGCAATGCTTACCCGAGAGGCAACGAAATTGACCGTACATTCTTCTGATCTGCAGCTACAAATGGTCCATAGGATGGTCCACAAGAAATAGTGGTGTTAGAGAATGACATAGACTTTCTCATACTATTTAGTTTTTACTTTCTTATATACGGATGAAATTATGTAATGATGTGGAAAATCGATTTCGATATTTCAACGGAAATACGCTCCCTGAAACCGAAAAACTGATTTATTTCAAAACGTCTGTCGATTTCTCCGTCAGTCCGTCAATACATTCGTCTATCCGTACGTCTGTGCGCCCGTTTGTCTTCCGTCTGTCCGTTCGTCTGTCCGTTCGTCTGTCCGTTCGTCTGTCCGTTCGTCTGTCCGTTCGTCTGTCCTTTCGTCTGTCCGTTCGTCTGTCCGTTCGTCTGTCTGGCCGTCTGTCCGTCCCTCCCTCCTGTTTCCCTCCGTCTGTGAATAAGTGCCTAAAGTATTTAGATTTCGATTTATTGTTAATTCTCTAATTAATCTTGGTAGCAAAAACTTGGTATTTACTTTACATTCATTGGGCTTACATTGACCAACAATACACTACTGTGCAAAATAATAGTTAACAGATATAATAGTAAATAATAATAAATTTCACCTTGCGAGCTTTCACAAAACTCCACTTCACTGCACTTCCTTGCGCTTCTCTTTACTTCACCTCACTGCACTGCACTAAATTAATATGTGATTTTTGTTTTACTTTTACGCACTTACATCGTATGAAAAGTATTGTATTCGTGTGCCAAAAATGGCAAATTTTCGTCAGAAAAGCTCTACAACTGACGGCCCTTTATATCGAAAAAGTGGTTAAATCCTGTTCCTTTATATAGTGAAATACTTCCACTAACACGTGGTGTTGCCAGAGTTCATGTTTCGTGGGTCCTTGATACTGAAAAATTATTTGACGACAAAACGTCTTTGTCCGTCCGTCGATCTGTGATGATTGCTTGCGCCTTCACCGTGGAGCTGATTTTCTCCAAAATAGACGATCCCCAATCGATCTACCCAACTTAATGCTTTAGGGGTTTCAAAAGGATATGTTGATGGTGGAGGGTTCAAAAACGAACGAACCTTCAAAAACATTTTCAAATTTTTTTAAATAGCTCCAAATTTTGTGATTCAACTTTCTCCTCGGCTGGAGTAAATGACGCTTAAGAGAATGGAGTTGTATTAGTTGAAATCTCTGATTTTTCGCAAATTTTGCACAAAAGTGCAATTTTTTCGCAGCGTTTTCCTGCAACAACAATATTCAAGATAGAGATCATTTCCCTTAACGAAATTAGTTCTTTAAAGGCCGGTCTTGGAAAAGGTCATGTCGAAATTTTCACAAAATGGGTAGCTTTTCCGCAATTTTGAAGCGAAAAATAGGTATTTTTTCTCTCAAAAACAGCTCCAAATGATTTCTTTAAATTTTACCTTCGTATGTAACAACAATATTTTAGTGATACACCTATTTTCGTGTCGCTAATTTACTTTCTAACGATGAGGTTGAAGGAAGAGGAGCGTTCTACTTGAGGTATATCAGAACTGTGTTCACTCAATTCGGGTTCCCGATGAAGAATAAACCCCAAAATTGTCGGTGATTAAGAATTGTAGTAATGAAGGATGTCGCGAAATATATAACGGGCATCCTAACTTTCTCTTCCTAACATTGGTTGAGTGGTGGATTTACATAGAGGTTCCAAGAACTAGTGCGATGTAATTGGCCCGATAATAGTATTGAAATTGTGTATGAAATGATAATTAATATATTCAAATGAAAATAAAAGTATAAACATTACAATTTTGAAACATAACATGAAAATACAATATATTTTGTGAATATATAATACAAATTATATAAAATATGATATTAATTATAAATATACTATATTATATAAAATAAATTATATAAATATATTATTAATATAATATAATATATTGTATAAAATAATTACAACATAGTGTGTATCATTAAGTTTTTATAAAATAATTTATAGAATTTTCTTAAAGTACGTCCAAAAAGAAATGTGGTTGGTCCATCCGAAGTAGGAGGGACGTGCACGGCATTAGTCTCTTAATGTGACACCTCCATCAAACAGCAGTTTCCACCTCCTCACATTCCGCAGACGTGGCCGCGACGGCTGCGAATGAAGCTTACGCACTTTCGCACGAACCCCTACGCACGGCGAAGCGGCCGGGGATCCCGCCTGACCGCCAGTGGGAGCGGAGGCGGCGACGCGTGCCGCCAGTCACGTGCGTGCGCGGCTGAAGGCGTGTAGGCGGCGGAGTGGCGGCAGCGCCCCGCCGTCTCGCGGGCAGTGGGTCGCCGGCAGCGCCGCCTAGAGAGCGCGGGTCGCACGCGGGGGCGGCGAACAAACACACAGACACACACACAGACACACACACGCGGGCGGGCTCGCGCGCGCGACAGATCATCGGCCGTGCGGGCACGCGGTGCGTGGAGGCCGAGAGCGGAGTGGGTGCGCGTGATGCTGTCCAGCTCGTCACGTGACGCGCTTTCCGACACGCGCGATGTTGGTTGAGCGTTTGCTGGCACTGCGGTGGATTTACGTAATGTTCCAAGAAACAGTACCCAATCATTGGCCTGCTAATAATACCGAAATTGTGTACGTAATCAATATTAATATATGCGAAATGAAGTGAAAATAAAAGTATAAACATTACAATTTCGAAACAACATGAAAATACAATATATTTTATGAATATAAAATATAAATTTATAAACTATAATATTAATTGTAAATATACTATATTACATAAAATAAATTTTATAAATATATTATCAATATTATATAATATATTATATAAAATAATTACAACATAGTATGATGTATATTATGTATCATTAAGTTGTAAGATTTTATAAAATAATTTATTAAATTTTCTTCTATATTTAATAAAGTTGTTAAACATAATTTTTATATAATTATGGAGTCAAAATATATTTAAAATAAGTGGGAACCTGTATCCAACGGAGGCTTCAACCACATTGTTAGTCCAGTATACAACAATCCACCTTTGATAACGAAAAGAAGTCCAAGAAATCCGTTAAATGTGGTGGAAGTCCTGATTACCCGAGGAAAGGTTGCGGAAAGATGAAGAACTTTTAATTTCTAGAAGTAAAGGAGCGTTACCACATTTTGCAGATAATTCTTTTGCATATTACCGTACTAATGAGGAAATGCTGTTTTACCACATTTTTCACACTATTTTTTTTAACATAGGACAGTAGTGTTGAGGAAAACACTTTTGCTGAAAAATGAGAGAGCTTTACTTCATGATGTCCATTAAAATGAAACTGACGTTGAGTGGGCGTCCTTTGCTTAGAACTGATTTGCTTATCTTCAAGCGTTTTGTGAGAACTACAAAATATTTTTCAAGAATAATGACAATGTGAATGTTGATATAATAGTTCTAACGCATTGAATTAATTATGATGTTTTGTAAGTAAAAACGCGAAATATTTTAGGCTTACCGGAGGCCGGTTTTTAGCTGAGATTTACAAGGTATGCCGTTTCAGATATTTGGTACATGTAAAGATAAAACTGAAACTATTACATAGAGGTGCTACAACATCACTTATTTTTCTCGCATTATCGGAAATATATACATATATATTACAATTTCTACCAAAGCAAAAACTCTGTTAAAACTTGAAAAAGTCAAATTCAGGAAATTCCAAGAAAGCGAGTGTGGTGCATACCTACATTTATTTCGCTAGGCAGGAACAGTAGTTACTTTTAACATATAGAAATGAAACACACATGAGTAAAATTAAATATTGCATTAATACAGAACATTACGCAGAAAAGAAAGAATAACTTCACATAAGCCTGGTTTGATTACATTGATTACATTGACCTGAAATATTTGAATACTATAATCAGCGATCAAAACTTAGCGCAGGAGGTGTTTGTTAGTTCTAACAAAAGATTATTATCGTCCTTCAATCTATCAAGTCCGCGAAATTCGAATTTACAATTCCGATTCTTTTTTTTACTTTTCGAAAATACATAGAGTGCGCAGAAAATATAACCCGTTTTTCTGTCGAAAATTCGCCATATTTAATTACCCTTACGAAGGTACTTCGTAAGAAGAGAAAGTTTGTAAAAAATTCGGCAGAAAATTTCTTATTGCCAAGCCATGAGAACGAAAAAGTGAATAAATCGTGTTTCTAAATATAGAAAACAAAGTCCTCTAACACGTGGTACAGGCAGAATCCATGTTTTGTGGGTCCTTGATACCGAAAACTCGATTGCCGACAAATCTGTGTCTCTCCGTCTGTTGTCAACGCTAGCGCGTGAACCGTTCAGCCGATTGTCTGTAAAATTGATATTCTCCAATCGATGTGAATGTACTCGAGACTTGGGGAGTTTCAAATGAATATTTTGATTTTTGAGGGTACTGTACATGTTGTCTCAAAACATTTTTAAAATTTTCTCAATGGCTCCCAATTTTTTAAAACAAATTTTGTTTTAATAGAATCATGGACGCTTAAGAGAATGACGCAGATCTCAGGTACATCAAATCCCAGATTTCTTAAAAATTGGAAAAGTGCAATTTTTAGGGCATCTTCTTACAACTATTATACAGAAGGAAAATATTTTTTCTTGATGAAAAGTGTTCTTTGAAGACTTTTTAAAATATGTATACGTTCAATGTTTCGAAAATGTGAGTACTTTGTGTAATTTGGCGCGAACTAAAATTTTTTTCTCAAAAACCTCACCAATTGTTTTATTTTTATTGTTTACCAATGGAAAGCGGGATACTTAAAAGAAAGTTGCGGATCTCATTTTCGTTGATCTGTCTGAATTTTCTAAAATTGCCAATTAAGAAATGACGCGAGAAAGTATGTGCTTGTCTATCCCCACTAGTTTCTTGCATTACAATTATTTCTTAATACTGCATAAGCAGTAGCGAGAAAGTAAAATGCATAAAAGATAGTTAGTTTTCGTCCGTAGACTAACGAACGAGCATATAATTTAACATACTTCGTTCTTTTTAAAATTATTATTGTTGGTAACAAGTTTCATAACAGTATCTTCGGATCTTTTGATTTGCGATACGAATTTGAATTTTACACTAGACAAATAATAGAAATAAATTTTTAATCTAACAATTACAAAAATATCAATTGAACGAAGCAATAGCACGAAAAAGAAATAAATTTAAATATAATAAAGATAATCAAGAATACGGTTTGTTCTCTGTTTAAAGATTAAGTGTACAATTCGCCTGTTAAGAGAGGATTTTCGAATTACATTTTTTGTGCACTTCTTTTTGAAAGAAGTTAAGTTAGAGTGAAACTATTACGGAACCTGCGCTGAGGACCTTCTGGCAGAGCGGTGTGGCGAGCGGCGCGGTCTGCGTGGGGCGCTGTGCTGCAGTGCGTGGGCGGGCACGCGACACAGCTCGGAGAGCGTGGCGTGCACGCGGCGCGGTGGGGCGGGGAGG
>BOPP01000010.1:12134637-12152671 GCA_017312745.1 Gryllus bimaculatus | reverse complement strand
ATGGGGTAGACGAGGGATAGAGGAACGGACTGCACGGGAGAGGCGAGGTGGACGGGGATGGGGCGGGTGGGGAGGGAGGGGGGCGGTGGATGGCCGCGGAGGGGCGTGGTGGGGGAAGGCGCGGCGAGGTCGCGGGACGAGGCGCAGAGACGGGTGGGGTGTGATGGGGAGCGGTGGGAGGGGGATGGGGTGCGGTGAGATGGGTGGGGGATGGTGGTGCGGGGATGGGGAGGCGGGCGTGGGGCGGGGCGGGTGGGGCGAGGCGGGCGGGGCGGGACGGGGCGGGGCGGGCGGGACGAGGCGGGACGGGACGGGGAGAGGCGAGGTGAGCCGAGGAATGGGGGCTTGGGCCGGAGGAGGCAAGAGATTCGCGGGTGGGACGTGGCGGGGGGGCGTGGTGGGGTCGAGCCTCGCGGGACGAGGACAGGCGGGTGGGAGGATGGGTGCGGTGGGAGGGGGGAATGCGGGTGGCGGTGAGAGGTGGGGGATGGTGTGCGGGGATGGGGGAGGGGGCGAGGCGGGCCGGGGCGGGCGGGCGGGCGGGCGGGGGGGCGGGGCGGGAGGTGGCGGGAGAAGGCGCGGAGGGGCGTGGTTGTTGGCGATGCGAGGCGAGGCGAGGCGGCGGCGGAGCCAGGACAATGAAGTCGAGCGCGCGCTTCGTTTAACGCTCCGCTTTAACGTCCATTCACAAAGGCAGCGACCGAGCCGTCCCTGCGCGCGACCCCGCCGCACGTGGGTTCGACCTGCGCGGGCGCGCGCGCCGCCGAGCGGCGTTCCCGGAGAGGAGCTGCGTCGCTGGCCGAGCCGGGGGTTACACAGCCATAACGGAGGCGCGGGTCGGAGGCTAGGCCGGCTGTTCGCCCCGCCTGATCCGCCGCCCGCCCGCCCGCCCCGCCGCGCGCGTGCCCAGCCACGTTCCGAGCTGTGTCTGCGTGCCCGCCAGCACTGCAGCAGCTCACGCAAGACCGGGCGCTCGCCAAGACCGTCTGCAGAAGGTCCCTCGCGCAGGTTCCGAATAGTTCATTAACTTAATTCTTTCCAAAAGAAAGGACAAAATGTACTTGAAAATCCTTCTAAAGGCGATTGTACATTAATCTTTAAACGAGAACAAACCCGTATTTTGATTATATCTTTATTATATTTTAAATTATTTTTTTTTTCGTGCCATTGCTTCGTTCAATTGATATTTTTTGTAAATTGTTTGATTAAAAATTTATGTTTATTATATTTGTCTAGTGTAAAATTCAATTCGTATCGAAATCAAAAGATCGAAGATACTGTTATGAACTTGGTCCACAATAATAATTTTTAAAAAGAAGAAGTATGTTAAAATATATGCTCGTGTTGTTACGGACGACAACTAACTATCTTTTATGCATTTTACTTCTCTGCTACCTGTTATGCAGTTTAAGAATAATCTGTAATGCAGAAAATATGGGGGACAAGCAATACTTTTCCTGCGTCCATTTTTAAATTGGCAATTTCTTAGAAATTCAGACAGATCAAGAAAATGAGATCCGCACCTTTCTTTTAAGTATCGCTTTCCATTGGTAAACATAAAAATAAAAACAAGTTGGTGAGGTTTTTTGAGAAAAAAACATTTAGTTCGCGCAAATTAAAAAAGTACTCACGATTTCGAACATGTGAACGTATACATAATTTTAAAAAGTCTTCAAAGAACTTTTTCATCAGAAAATATTTTCCTTCAGTATTATAGTTGTAAGAGACGCTAAAAATTGAACTTTTCCAATTTCTTAAGGAAATCTGGGATTTGATGTACTGAGATTGCCCGTCTTCTTTAACGTCCGATGCTATTAAACAAAATTTGTTTTAAAAATTGGGAGCCCATTGAGAAAATTTTTTAAAAATGTTTTGAGAAACATGTAAGTCGTGCTCAAAATCAAAACATTCATTTGATCCCAGTCTGAGTACATCACAATAGATTGGATAGATATATAATTTTACCAGACAATCGGCTGAACGGTTACGCGCTAGCGTTGACAACAGACGGGAGACAGAGATTTGTCGTCAATCGAGTTTTCGGTATAGAACCACAGAAACATGATTCTGCCTGTACACGTGTTTAGAGGACTTTGGTTTTTCTATGATTTAACAACAACCGATTTTATTCCATTTTTTGTTCCTGCATGGCTTGGCAATTAAGAAATTTTCTGCCGAATTTTTACAATTTTCTCTCTAGAGTAACCTTCGTAAGGGTAATTAAATATGGTGAATTTTCGACAGAAAAACGGTTATATTCTGCGCACTCTATGTATTTTTCGAAAAGTAAAAAAAAAAAAATCGGAATGTAAATCTCGAGATTTCCGCGGACTTTGATAGTTGAAGGAAGATAATAATCTTTTTGTTAGAACTAACAAGCCATTCTGCGCTAAGTTTTGTCGCTGATTATAGTATTAAATATTTCAGGTCAATGTAAATCAATGTAATCAACAGGTTATGTGAGTTTATTCTTTCTTTTCTGCGTATGTTCTGTATTAATGAATATTTAATTTTATCATGTGTGTTTCATTTTAATAATGTTAAACATAATATGTTCCTGCTAGGAAATAAATGTAGGTATAGCACACACTGATTCTTCGGAATTTTCCTGAAATTTGACTTTTTCTAAGTTTAACAGAGTTTTTTGCCTTTGGTAGAAATTGTAATATATATGTTATATTTCCGATAATGCGAGAAAAAATAAGTGATAAGTTAGTAGCATCTATGTAATAGTTTCGGGGTTTTATTTTTACATGTTCCAAATATGGAAAACGGCATATTGTAATCTAGCTAAAGCAGCTCGGCTCCGTAAGCCTAAAATATTTCGCGTTTTTACTTACAAAAATAATAATTATTCAATGCCGTTAGAATCTATTATATACATTCAATTGTCATTATTTTGAAAAATATTTTGTAGTTCTCACAAAACGCTTGAAGATAAGCTAAATATTCTAAGATAAGGACGCACTCAAGTCAGTTCATTTTTAATGGAATGATGAAGAAGCTCTCTCATTTTTCAGCAATAAGTGTTTTCCTAAATAATGTCCTAGTTAAAAAAAATAGTGGAAAAATGTGGTAAACCATCAAAGCATTTCCTCATTAGTACGTAATATGGCAAAAGAATATTGAAAGATGTGGTAACGCTCCTTTACTTTAGAAATTAACAAGTTCTTCATCTTTCGCAACCTTTTCGGGATCAGGACTCCACACATTTAACGGATTTCTTGACTTCTTTTCGTTATAAAGGTGGATTGTTGTATACTGACAACAATGTGGTTGAAGTCGTTGATACAGGTTCCACTTATTTTAATATATTTTGACTCCCAAATAATTATTAAAAATTATGTTTAACAACTTTATAAATATAGAGAAGAATTTAATAAATTTTTTATAAATCTTACAATTAATGATACATAATATACATCATACTATGTTGTAATTATTTTATATAATATAGTTAATAATTTGTATATATTTATATAATTTTATTTTAGTAATATGATATATTTAAATTAAATTATAGTTTTATAATTTATTTTTATATCATCAAATTATTTGTTATTTTCATGTTGTTTCGAAATTGTAATGTTTATACTTTTATTTTCACTTCATTTGCATATATTAATATTGATTACGTACACAATTTCGGTATTATTAGCAGCCATGAAATTGGTGTACTGTTTTTGGAACATTAGTAAATCCACCGTTAGTGCAGTAAAACGCTCAACAAAGCGTGTGAAGCGCGTCAAGTGACGAGCTGACAGCTTCCCACGCCGCACCCACTCGCTCTCGGGCCTCCAGCACGCGTGCGCGGGCGAGATTGTCGGCGCGGAGCCCGCCGCAGTGCGTGTGTGTGTGTGTGTCTGTGTTTTGTTCGCCGCCCCGCGTGCGAACCCGCGTCTTAGGCGGCGGCTGCCGGCGACCCATGCCGCGAGAGCGGGGCGGCTGCCGCACTTCGGCCTAACGCTGTCAGCCGCGACGCACGTGACTGGCGGGGCACGCGGTGCCCCCTCCGCTCCACTGCGGTCGCGGGATCCCCGCGTTACGCCGTGCGTAGGGTTCGTGCGAAGTGCGTAGCTTTCAGTTTCGCAGCGCGGCACGTCTGCGGAGTGTGAGGAGGTGGAGTGCGGTTGATGGAGGTGTCTATTAAGAGGACAACTGCGTGCAGAATTCTCCCGTATTCGGATGGACCAACCAATTTCTTATTGACTTATGGATGTTAGGAATACCGCTATCTACTTCGGCGGACATCCTCCATTACTAATACAATTATTATCACGACAATTTTTTAGTGTATTCTCCAACAGGAACAGCAAATTGAGTGAACAGCGGAACATGTTTTAAGAAAAAATTATATGAACGTTCCTTTTCCTTCACCACATCGTTAGAAAGAAAATTAGCGATCCGAAAAATTATAATTAAAATATTGTTCTCACATATCCAGGAGAAAATTTGAAGAAAAAATTTGGAGCGTTTTGAGAAAAAATTGCACAAAGCTATCAATTTTTGAAAAAATTGGACATGGACCTTCTTCTAAGACTGAACATTAAAGAAGTAATCTCGTTAAGGGAAATAATCTTTAAATTCCAATATCGTAAAGGCAGGAAGACGCTTGAAAAATTGCACTTTTTAATTTCGAAAGTCAGGTATTTTAACGAATCATGAGACTACACATTCTCTTTAAGTATCTTTTTACTTACAATTAGGCCTCGCAGTCCATCAAGATGGACGGACGGACAAAAGTTTTTGTCGTCAACCCCAATTTTTCGTGTATAAGGCCACGAAACAAGTGATTTTGGCAACACACCTGTTAGTGGAATATTTCACTAATAAAGGATTTAATCAACACTTTTTTGTTAATCAAGCCCGGTCAGTAGTAGAGTTTCTGTCGAAATTTGCATTTTTGGCACATGATAAAATCTTTTCATACGGTAAGTGGCAAAGTAAAACAAAAATCAAGATGAATGTAGTGCAGTGCAGTGAGGTGAAGTAAAGAGAAGCGAGGAATGCAGTGAATGGAGTTGTGTGAAGGTTTCCACGGTGAAATTATTTATTATTTACTATTGTAATTGTTATACGTATTATTTTGCACCAATAGCGTATTGTTTCGTCAATTAAGGGCGCAATGGAAATGTAGAGTAAATATATTTTTGCACAAGATTAATTAAGAATTACAATAAATGAAATCTAAATAACTTTAGGCATTATCAAGACGGAAGGGAACGGGGAGGGACGGACGGACAGCGGGCAGACGCAACGGAAGACGACGGACAGACGAACGGACGACAACGGCAGAAAGAAGGCACCAGAATACGAACGACAGACGAAGACGGACGCACAGACGTACGGATAGACGAATGTATTAACGACTGACGGAGAAATGGACAGCGTTTCTGAAATAAAATCAGTTTTTCGATTTCCAGGGAGCGTATTTCCGTTGAAATATCGAAATGATTTTTTCACATCATTACATGATTTATCCGTATTAAGAAAGTAAAAACTAAATATATGAGAAGTCTTGTATTCTCTAACACCACTATTTTTTTGGACCATCCTATGGACATTTTGTACTGCAGATCAGAAGAATGCCGGTCAATTTCGTTGCTCTCGGGTAAGCATTGCCAATCAGATTGGCGTTAGAAAATGGGAAGGGGTATGAGGAAATAAGGGATGATGCAGTAGCACCAAACTATGATGCAAGAAATGGTATGAGAGAAGAGATCCATCGACATTCATATGGTAATGCGTAATTTTTTATGAAATACGTTTATGTTAAATGTATTCTACACTGGAGTCAGTTTCGATGAAGTCATCCTTTCTTCCCTAGAACAATGTCATGCCGGAAATTAGAACACCTGTATTTTTTGGTAATGCTTGAACTTGATTCAGTTATATCGATTTCTAGATTCCAAGAATATGAAACAAGAACTTTTTTATTTTTTCTAATTGTAAAATAAATACATTTATGAAATATTACTTTTATCCTCATTACATCCAATGAAGTTCTGAGATGGGTAAACGATTGGATAGGGCAAAAAATAACAGTGATGATAGTTAATGTAAGAGGTAAGGGTTATTACGGCAGCAACATAAAATAATGTAAATTAAAATAATTCGTTCAACATCAATATAACGTATTGAACGACTTATTAAATGTGTTCAGGGTCGGAATATGAGTTTTTCTGCTTGAACGAAGTAGAAGAGAAAGTAAAAAAAATAGAAGTTCTACATATGCCACATACTTTCGCATTATTGGGATTTGTTATGTATATTATAATATTGCATTTTCTTCAACACTTTGAAAATTGTCAAAAAATGATGAAATGGCAGGTCAAATTTTCCGAAAAAAAAATGTCTTGAAACAATTGTGTTTATAAGTTACTTTCGCTCTTTTCTGGAAATCGATGGAGGAACTGACGAGTATTAGTCTTGCACGAGAATTGAATAACGTGTGCCTTATACTGAGTAATGTTAATAGAGTCAAGTGCTTTATGTTCATTAATCAATATATTAAATGTATGGTACATAAATCCAATTTTGTTCACAATGAATAGCTACACAGTCATTGAAGCCAGAATCAACATTTATGAATATGTATGAACTCTTGGAACGCTCAAATTATATTTTTAGCTCAATCCTATTCCGAGCGGTATCATGCATTTTCCTTAAGCGAATGTTTATCAAGGCATGTGGAATGACGTGGCTTCCTGGTGAATCTTTCTACTTGTTCTTGTCTTAAATCTTCAATGTAAATATTTTTTTATTTCCCGGTTAGAAGTTACACCACTGCTGGTCGTGAATGACTGTCCTATTACTATATTTAGAGACAATCAATGAAACTATCTTTCTTTTAGTATATATCTTATTCCTCAAAAATAATAATCATAATGCAAAAATTTTCATTAAACAATATTAATTTTCTGGTCGATTTTTCAACTAACCGTGGTAATTTAATTGAGAATTTTGAATATTTCACATTGGAAAATGAGCTTAGTTACGAAATTGTCGTATTTCGTACATGCAACTTTTTGGCCTTCCAAATAAGTCAAAAACATTCTTCAGTTTGAACATATTTGTTATGGTCTAGCATAGAGATAAACCTGACAAGATGTACTATGTTGCGGTGAAGTCACATCACGCTTTTTGCTGATTCGGGGTGGTATACTAAGAAGAAAATAGGCGGGGTCGCTTCTCTGGCGCGCCTCCCCCGATAACGTATTGTGAAACCTTGCCTTGGTTTCTTTGAGGCAGATGAGACCCCAGAAATACGCAGTACGGGATTTTGCATCATGTCATTTAACACGTTCCCTGTATAATAATAATAATTGTCCAGTTTTCAATGTTTATCACATGCTGAGTATGCAACATGTTAGATTAATGTTATGTTGAATGCACACCGATAGCATTGCTTCCCTGGTTAACAGGGTTTGTGACAGAGAAGATTGGATTCCCAGATGAACTAGTGTTTGAATTATGTGAATTTATATTCTTTTCAGAGTAAATCGGAAAGAAACGAAGAGAGAAGTGCAAGAAGCGCGGACAATTTCCTTACCTTCATTCACTCGTGAAATTAAACAATGGAGGGTTAAAACTCTACGTAAAAAATGCCCCAACCAGGCGATGTATCTCGAAAGTTTATCGCTTTTTCCTATGTTTTCTACGCTCTTTACCTACTGGCCAATCATAAAACGTAACTTATCTATTTTTGGAGATTACTTGATCGCTATGTCGATATCAATAAGAGCATATGTACATAACTACCTGTGATTTTAACAAGCTTTAGGTTATTTTCAAATATTTGGCATTTTGGAACTTCTGTTGACATAAGTTACCTTGGTAGAGAGTCTATTAAAAACCACTCCCCTGTTTTGGAAATTTAGATAAATTCCCTCCTCGTTCGCAGTCGGGATATTATCGAAATTTCAAAAGCACAGTGCGGGAGTTTCCCAAGAAACGAATCGCTTAAGGAATGCAGACTACCGCTACGTGGAGATAAAGAAATTCAACTTAGGTACACAGTTCAATAAACTTTTTGAAAGAAGCATTTAACTGCAAATGTTGAGTTGAATGGTATTAAGTTAGAAACCTTGTAGAGTTTTTGTTAATTTTGTCTCTGAAATGTCACAATTTCTAAAGAATTATTATTCTCAGCCCAAACTAAATTTTTTCATTATATTTACTCGTCCATAAGTCCAACGGAGATTAATTTATGTCTTAGTACATTTTTCGGCCGAACTCTCAGGTATTTTGAAAAATTGCAAACCATTGCGTGTTGAAAAAACTGGGTGGGACAATTTTCTTTTCAATTTTTCAGAGTTTAAACGTCACGGCGCGGGCGCTTCAGGCCGTAGTGTGGTTGAGATTAACTGAGAACTGAGTTGAGTTCTCGTGCAGAAATATTTTTTTGCTTATTGAAACTTTTGAAGATTCATGTAATAGTAAATTGCAAAGAAGCCGGTATAATAATTCGAGAAAGTATGTGATTTGTAGTACCCGCAAATTACATTTTGTAATGACTGTTTTGGACTTTATCTTTTGACCGCATGTATGCTGCAGTTTGTCTCTTAATATACATTTCAAATAAGTAAAAATTAATAGGAAACAACTTCACACATATTTATATTTATCGCAGTTACTAACTTTTTTGATATTTAAAGCACCGAAATTATTTTTTGAGGGAGGTGTATTAATACGATTTTGTTTGTTAGTTTACATTGGAACATAATGTAAATCTCTTCTCCACACATTCATCGCTACCAGTTTCGCCTGGTAGACTTTTATGTAAAAGAAACACTGGTAGGAAAGTGAAGGTACTAAGGTCACCCGGCGGCGATATTGGTAAGAGATGGGGATGGGGAGAGGGAGGAAAACGAGCCAACGGGACAGTGATGAGGAACATGAACGTCGACGAGAAAGTTAAAAGTGGTCCCGTGAGAGGAGGTGATGGAGATAGTAAAGACGATGAAACAAATTGGCGAAGACGGGTCAGATGGAGGAAAATGTAGAAATCGTGACAAAGTATTTGAAAAGCACAGAACACGTGTTCGGAATTAAAACAATCGATTCGTTTCCGAGTGAACATGTGCAGGAATAGGTGGTAAGTATTTCTCATGTTTAATTTTATCATAGCTACTGATTTTAGAGTAGTTAGCAAACTCTTGCACAATGTTCCACTTTCCGCCATGGACAGAATTCTTCGGTTTATGTGAAAGTTTTTATAAGCTAATGTTGCTTATTGATCTCCGCGCTTACAAGAGATTAGCAATTATGCCACATTTACCCATACAGTTGAAGGTAATATGCGTATTTGGAAAAAGTTTTATAAAATGAATTTCCACGTGAGTGATCAAAATATCTCTCACATTATCATCACAGTTTTTCCTTTCCCACCCTTACCTAATGTAAGACGAGAAAGTATTAGTAATCGTGTAGGAAAAGGGGCGAAGTTTCGGACTGGAAAACTCTTATTACGAAGTCTGGTAAGAAAAAGTGGATAATCTGTGCTTTATGTAGTAAAATCAGTGGCATAAAGTTCGGGACCGAATGGCGAGAGAGCTTGGGTAAAAGAGGGCCCTTTTTTTAGGGGATATTTTTATTATTTAAAGGTACTTGTGTTCGGTTATCTTTTGTAAGGGGAGCCGCAAAGTTTTGCAGGAGGGATCACACTCTTTCTGTTAGCTCTCGAAGTAAATTCTATCTTCTTCAACACGCTGATGAATCGAATCATAGTTTTGTGGTCCTGATATTGAAAACTCAAGTTTTTTGTGAAAAAGTACTTAAAGTTTCGCATTTACAAATACAGTGTAAGGAAAATTTTCATGTTGAGATTTTTTGGTTAAGAAATATGAATTAAAAAAATAGTGCTTTAACAAGGTCATGTAACACTTTAACAAAATATGAGTAATTAGCTAATTTTGCCGCGTTCTAATTTGCCCCCTCACATTTGCCTTGCTAGGAATACGACATTGCATATGATGATATTTGCTTGAAGCGTTTTCGCCCTCCTAAATTTCTATGATTTCTATGAGATTTACAAAAAATATTGACAGATGTTTTAATACGGACACAAATTACGGTATAGTAAATTCTGTCGCATTACTAACTATGGGCAATTAAATGTGCTGTTTTAGCAACACTAGTAGACAGAATCTAATGTTTTGTGGGTCTTGACGGGCAAAACGTCTGTTGTCTATCCTCAGTCAGTCGTCAGTATCCGGCGCGTCAGTTGCTCTGTACTGTGTTTTCCGACGTCTGTCTTGTCGGGCTCTGTCGTTCGTCCGTCTGTCCGTTCCGTCGTCCCGTCCGTTCGTCCAATCTCGTCCGTTCGTCCCGGTCCGTCGTGTCGTTTCTGTCGTCTTGTCCGTCTGACCGTCTGTTCCGTCTGTCCGTGTAGTGCGTCTGTCCGTCTGTACGTCTGTCGTCTGTCCGTCTGTCGTTGTCCGTCTGTCGTCTGTCGTCTGTGCGTCTGTTCTTTGTCCGTCGTCGTCCGTCGTCTGTCGTAATGTCCTCTGTTGTCTGCCCATCAGCTGGCTGTCCGACGTCGTCCGTTGTCGGTTTGTCGTCTGTCCGTGCCCGTGTGTCGTCTGTCGTCTGTCCGTTCCGTCGTCGCGTACGTAGTATGTCCGTCCGTTGCCGTATGTCGTTGTTTGTTCGCCCCATCAGTCTGTCCGTCCGTCGTACGGACGTCCCTGCGGCAACGAAGCTCCTAAAAATTCAACCCCCGATTTTCTTCAAAATTGATATTCCCAATCGATACGATGTCTTGTGACGTTATAAATCGGATATTTTGATTTTTGAGAGGCACTTTACATTAGCTTCAAAGTCTTTTCAAAATTTTCTCAAAATGGCTCAAATTTTTTTTATTCAGTTTTTGTCCTCGGATAGCGTAAAAACCGTTAGGAGAACGGTGAAGGTCGTTAAAATCAAAATAAGATCCGAGGGTAATGCAATGACATAGTTGATACATGAGATACCCCTCAATGGTTCCGCCATGCTGCTTTCCCAGTAATTTCGTGTTGATAAGAAACCCTGGCATTTGGCATTTCAACTTCAAGTTAGAGTGAGCAAAAGGTTAAATCGAGGGATTCATTGAACCCTTTAATCTTTTATGGAATAACCAAAAGGCGAATAAGAAATATAAAATTGTGAAATAGAGACGTAATGGATACAGTCTTGTGTATGCGGACGATATTTTATTGCTCGCCCAAAAATCGCAAGAGAGCTAAAAGAGATGGTAATTGAAGTGGGGGTAATGCAGCTGGAGGATAGGGGTATGAAGATAATACCTTGGCTTTTATTGAGTTTATGTGTATAGGAACGAAAGGACGAATTGATTAAGTGGAGGGAAGGAAATACATGAGGCAAGTCAAAGTATGAGTATTTAAGGAACAATAATTTCGGAAAACGAAAATATGAGGAGGAATGATATGAGTGAAGAAAGCAAAACTCTGTGTATACTGAAGGAAAGGGGAAAACAGGCTGGAGTGGTATGGACATTGTTATGGAGATGGCAAAAGGATAGAAAGCGAAACAAATGATGAAGGCCAGGTGTAGGGATACAAGACCACCTGGGAGCCAAAGATGGAACATGGGGAGCGTATATACAGGATTATGGCAAGGAGCGAAGCTACCCAAGGAGAGGTGAAGCGCAAGGCAAAGAGAAAAAAGGAGTATGTAATGGCTAATCGACGCTGAGAGGCATCAGGGGAGGAAGAAGAAGAAGAAATGGAGAGAAGAAAGTGGAAGAAGAATGGAAGTGGAAGAAGAAGTGGAAGTGGAAGAAGAAGTGGAAGTGGAAGAAGAAGTTGGAAGTGGAAGTAAGAAGTGGAAGTGGAAGAAGAAGTGGAAGTGATGAAGAAGTGGACGTGATGAAGAAGTGGAAGTGGAAAGAAGTGGAAGTGGAAGGTGAAGAAGAAGTGGAAGGGAAGAAAGTGGAAGAATAAGAATAAGTGGAAGAGAATATTAAGTGGAGGAAGAAGTGGAGAATAAGTGAAGAAGTGAGAATAAGTGGAAGAAGTGGAAGAATAAGTGGAAGAAGTGGAGAGGAAGTGGAAAAGAAGTAGAAGCGGAAGAAGAAGAAGTGGAAGAAGTGGAAGAAGTGAGAAAGATCGTGAAAGAAGAAGTGAGTGGGGAAGAAGTGGAAGTGAAGAAGTAGAAGTGGAAGAAGAAGATGTTGGAAGAAGAAGAAGAAGAGTGGTAAGAAAGAAGAAGTGGAAAGTGGAAGAAGTGGAGGAAGAAGTGGAAGAAGAAGAAGAACCTCGAGCTATTTTATCCGGGCGGCGCGCCGCGGCGTAGCTAGTGCTGTGGCGCGAGCGCCGCGCGCGTGTTGAGTTGGCCAACAACTGCGGCCGCGGAAAGAAAATAGCCTGGCTCGATTTCGGGTCGAGGTGTTCGGGGTCGGCCGAATGGATGGAAGAGATCGCGTCCAGCTGCGTGGGCGAAGCTTCTAAGGCGCGCTTCAGATTCAGCAGCCCTCGCAGGCCAGCGGGTAAAAAGAACTGTTCGGATACTTCGCGCTGGGATTTCGGGAACTAGATTAAGTTCCGTTTTAATTCTTTTGAATGACGTTGGTTTTGATTCAGATTTCTTCATATACACGACACGTTCTTTGGATTCGAGAAGAAATGAGTAAGCAAAAGAAACAGACGTATAACTAAGTGGGCATTAAGAGCAGAATTTCCGCGGTTTCCCTTGCAGGCGAGCAATAATACAAGATATTTCGGCTCGTTGTGGGGTTTCTTAAACATGTGTAATTCATTGAGCATTTCTTCCAATTTCGAGGTGATTTTTAAATGACAATTATAAATTTACAATTACAGAATTAGAAAAAAACTAACCTTACAATGTAATTATATTTCTTCACAAAACATAATGATTTAAGGTAGGATTGAATAATAATACATTTTGAGTTAAATTCGCGCATTTTCCCACCACCTTATGTGGCTGACACACAAAGACGTCTCAACGCACTGAACTAACCCCAAATAATTATCGTTATCCATTTCGTGCGGTAATGTATTTTTCATCGGTTTGTTATGTACTATCGCTTTCGGGATGTATTTTAATTTTATACTTTTAATGTATGAACTTCACAGCTCATGAAATCTCATATACATATTTTCTATCGCAGCAATTCATAAACGATAAATCATTGTAAGTCCTCTCCGATACAGCATTACATGAATAAGAGCTACAAATGCATGCAATGAATGTATGAATTGGTTTTAATATTTTTCGAATATTGGAGTTAATAATTATACATTAGTTTTTCAAGGAAATACTGAGTCTTACACAGATATCTCAAGGAATTATTGGGGAGAATAATAGTGAATTAGTGATCATTATTGAAATATTGGTACCGGCGGGGAGAGAGTAAAATAATATATAAATAAATTTATTAAAGTGGCAATTGGGTAACTGGTGGAGGGGGCACTAAATTAAATAAATAAGAATTATTAAATATGATACATAATATAATAATAAATAATATAATTCATCATAGTGTATTAGAGCAGTTCTGACATTTACAAGAAGGATATTGGGTACATATTCTACATTGAAGTATTAGATGCAAATATTGTGATGTAACATGTAGGACTAGAAATGTTGGACTGAAGTTAAACAATAAATATGAGATAGTGGATATTCAGAGAAAAATAAACATAGCTGTGATTTGAACGTGAAAATTTATAAAATATAATATTTTATTTGGAAGTGGCATTAAAAAGAAAATGAAATAGCAATGGGTGAAGATTAATAGCGAATACGTAGGACGTTATTCAAGAGAGATGATGGTCGGTACCGTGGCGAAGTAGCAAATTTACTAACAAAAATTTATGAAAAACAGACGGCACGAAGGTGACAATTTGCATCAGAGCATGGATGTCGCTGTCGGGAGCACATAATATCGTTAGACTAATCATATTAATAGTTGGCAGTAACCTTTTAGTTGTTGTTGAAAGAATCAGTCCTAAGTAAGGATATCAACCTGACATATTCGCGAATAATTTATGTGAACAGTGTAAAATTGCTTAACTCAGTTTTGCAAACTTTAACATGAAGAAGAAGACGTCGGCAGCGCGAGCTATAAGGAGGGCATCAATTTCATAAACTGTGAGCGCACGAAATTTATTCTCCAAGATATTCAAATTATTCTTTGGCAAATAATTTATTTTATTATTTTATTTATTGTGAAGTAAAGACTTTAATTAGGAAAATAGTGGAAATTTAGTGAATGTTTGCATTATAATGTAAAATACAAAACCTCTTCCATAGTATAAGCAACTATTAAACACTTCTAGCTCCTGCGGAGGATTAATGATGCAAATAACCTCATCGTTTGCGCAAAATCAATGTTAGAAAGTAAATGTCACTAGATGGGAACTCTAAGCCTTCTACTATGACGTCACAAACTAAGGCTGATCCAGCGCTAGCCTTAATAGTGCATTGGGCAGTACGATAAGGCGCGAAAAAACATAGCAAAATGTATTAAATTAATAATATTTCATTTTTAGATTACGTATGAACAATTGTTTTTTGAGGCCTTTTGCTCAGATTCCAGTTTTAAAGTCCTAGGCGCTTTGTTTAGAAGTTATTAAAATGTAGATTTTCTGCCAATACGGTCGAGTGTTGCGGGATGCAATTGACGTGAACATTTAGTGAGTTTTTAAAAAATTTCATATTTTTAAAGTCAAATTTGGCAAGTGCAATTTATCAGTCTCGTGAATTTATTTGTTTGTAGACATCATTTATAGATTGGTTGCGTGTGAAGTCGCAAAGGTATGTTGTACTACTGAAATAATTAGGAGCACGATAATAAAATATGCAAATACGAGGCAAGTAGTAAATGGTATTGACAATCAACAATGTAGCTACGTATTTAAAAAATACAAGTGCTAATACGAAGAAGTAATTTGCGGTGATTATATATATATAATATTATATATATATATATATATATAATTATATATATATAAAATATTTACTGTTATTTGAATGATTTTTTTTCACTTTTTAAATTTACTTTCTTAGGAATTTTATTTTAGAATAATTAAATATCGTTGGGTTTTTACGTTCCATTATTAATAGATAACAGATTAATCAATATATATTGATGAAACATTTTTCCCTTATTGTAAGAATTAGATCAATTTCTTAATTTATTTAGCATTAACAATAATAGGTAATATTTTAATCAGGTTAATTTTGCGGCTGGAATGAAAGGGAATTCTAAGCAATGTAAATTTAAAGAAAAAACTTCAATTCCGTAAACTCGGTTAACCTCTCTACACTATATAAACTCATAGTACACCTGCTAAACCCTCTCCTTTAGGCGTAACGTAATTTGGACGACACCAAACTCCTCGAATCATAGTAAAAGCATAAAAGCTAACAATAACAAAACTGACGGGTTCTAAAACGTTGTAAAGCTTTAGACATGACTGCATTAATTCTTATCAATACTTTGTTAGTGTGATACGAACAAACCAACTGAGAAAAGTAATCCTTAACTTATTAATGCATGCGCTGAATATAAACTTTGGGAGCATTAATCCTTATCCAGCATTAATCTGTCATTATCGCTGGCATCGAATATATACATTCTGGATGTTCCGGTTTTAGACGAGCTCAACTATTGTTGCCTTTCCATGTTGAAAAATTTCGCTACCAAAAGCCCCTTTGTTCTTAGATTCAGGGTGCTCTAAAATCTCGAATAAATTTCTTAAATAGCACTCCTTTAGATCTAAGATACTCTTGACAGGCCCGCTTGAAAATAAACCTGATTTGCAAAAAATAACTTTTATTGGGCATTTTGCTTCGCGTTGGTTGTGCACTCAGGTCGTTAATGTCAAACACCTCGTTAAATGGTATTATAGTCAGGATTGTGCGGAGGACTGTCAGCGTTACATCAGAGGGACGATGGCAATAATACATTGTCATTAAGTGGGTAGAACGCATTGGTCGCACTTAACCTGGAATTATTCATTACGTTGAGTCTAAGAACTTTTCAGCGTCTTCCAACTTCCTGCTAAATAGTAGTCGTTCACTTTAATGTGCAGTATGTGTTCTTTTCTCGATTCCATTATTTCTTAAGTTTCTGTTCATATGAAAACGTTACGAAGTTTTTTATTTCAAACAGTTTAAGTTCTCAAGATGACTAATATTTTAGTGTTTTGTGGCAGGTTGTTAGCAATCTCATGATTTTTCTATGCTGCTTCCTTCGAATAAAAAACATTACTTAACGGTTGAAGGTTTACTGCCTCATAGTTCCATTCCGTAGTTTTCCTTTCTGATATTTTCATTTTTTGGTGTGGGGTTGTACTGCTTCGAACAGACGGGAAACACATTTCAACCGTCCCGTCCCGCCTCGTCCCGCCCGTCCCGCCCCGTCCCCGCTATCTCTCGTTGCGACCCATCTGCCCTGCCTCGCCCTGCCCTGTCCCTTCCCGCCCCGTGAGTCTCCGCTCAGGCCCCGCGTGGCTGGGCAGGTCGCCAGACAGCCCAGGTGAACACGAGGACCCGAACCGTGGATCGGGCGGGGAGTGGCACTCTTGGGACATCTTTTCAAACCTGTAAGAGAAGAAAATAGCCGAAAGGAGCCACACGTTGTTTGTGTACTCAACTACAATGAACATGCAAACTTTTACTGCACTTATATGGTTCTTCACTAACACATTTGCATTCTTTGGTCCCACATTGATGCATTGTGTACATGCACTCAAAGATTCTGTTGTTCTCGCAATTTTTATGACATGTGCGAGACTTGCTTGTCAGCATCTATACTTAAAGGATGGTCTTCTGACTACTTTGTTTCCGATTAAACAGATATCTGTAAAACAAGCATGGCGCAATACATGTTCGAAAATCTGATTCACGACGAAGATTTAGCGAGTCTGATCACCAGCTCAGCCGTGTTTCTGGATGTGTAATAACAAGATGCCATATTTGTATAGGAAGCTCGAGTCGGAACAAGTTAAAGAAAAACGCTTGTGATTCAGGGAAGATTAAGAGACGCAGATTGTTCAACAAGATTACACATGATGCAACTGTTATTTATGAAACCAACATAGATTTTGGGGTGTCCTACGGTGTATTGAATGTAAGGAATTGTTAATAGCCGCTTTCAAACCCTGCCCACAATACCAGGATACCGCGTGTGACAGAAAAAGTATGTGTTACACGATATACCAATCCTTGATTTACGGCAATTATGCTTTTAAATCGCCTTGCACGCGACCTTAAGCCTACATTCACGTGCGGAGAGATTTGGTCGGCGGAGGCAGAGGTTGACCTCCGGCCGCTGCCCCCACGCGGCGTGCCATGAATGAGGATAGGTCGGTGGTGGAGAAGGCGATGGAGTGATTTTACGGTGGCGATGGAGATTGTGGTTATGAAGATGGTGGTGGAGGTGGTGTAGATGGCAGTGACGGTAATGGTAGTGGTGGTGGGAATTGCGGAGGTGGCGACGGTGAGTCTGTGGAGGAGATGTGGTGTGCGATGGAGGGGGCGATGACAATGGAGGTGGCAGCGGCGGTGACTATGGAGGGGCTGTGGCAATGGGGGCAGAGGTGGCGGTAGCGGTCGCAGTAGCGATGGAGGTGGCGGTGGCGATAGAGCTGGCGCTGGCACAGGCAGTGGAGGTGGCAGTGGTGATGGAGGTGGCGTTGGCGATGGAGGTGGCGGTGGTGATGGAAGGGCCTTGGAGATGGAGGGGTGTAAGTGATGGAGGAGGCGTTGGCGATGGAGGTGTAGGTGCTGATGGAGGTGGCGGTAACGGCGGTGGTGGCGATCGAGGTGGTGTAGATAGAGGTGGCGGTGGAGGTGGCGTTGGTGATGGAGGAGGCGTTGGCGATGGAGGTGCTTTGGCGATGGAGAGGTGTTGGTGATGGAGGTGGAGGAGGAGACGGATGTGGCGGTGGCGATGGAGGTAGCGGTGGTGCTGGAGGTGGCGATGGATGTGCCGGGGACGATGGAGGTGGCGTTGGCGATGGAAGGGCCTTGGTGATGGATGGGTGTTAGTGATGGAGGTGGCGTT
>BOPP01000010.1:12124091-12134562 GCA_017312745.1 Gryllus bimaculatus | reverse complement strand
GGATGTGGCGGTGGCGATGGAGGTAGCGGTGGTGCTGGAGGTGGCGGTGGCGGTGGCGTCGGGGGCGACGGCGGCGGTTCGGGGCTCGCGGGCGTGTGGGCGCAAGGAAACCGGGAAGTGGAGCGCGCGCGGCGCTGCGCGGCGTGGAGCGGAGGGCCAGGGGCGCGGAGGGAGCGGAGGCTGCAGCGGAGGCCGCTCGCGGATGCCGCCTGCTTGTCTGCCTGCCGATCGGCCCTCGCCTCGCCAGGCGGCCCGCGGCACGCGACGGCAGCCTCTAAATGGCTGGTGGGCGGGGCGGGGTCCACAGGCGAAGTACGTTCGTGTGGAGAGAAGGATGTTCCTTCAGACACCCGTATTTTATTTCCTAGTGACCAGGTTTATTTCCCTCTTGGGAACTTTACATTATTAATCAAATTTGTTCTTATTTCTTAATACACAATACGTTAAAAGTGTCCCCAATGATCGTAATATTAATGATAGTAACAACAACAACAACAACAATAATAATAATAATAATAATGATAATAATAATAATAATAATAATAATAATAATAATAATAATAATATATGGGTCCTTTTCTTAACGCCCATTTTTCAGAGTGTAAGATACAATTCGCTTATGAAGAAGTTTTTCGAAGGTTTCCTAATCCACTTTATTCTCATCGCGTATTATCAATCTCGTGGATAAAAACCTGTCGTGTACAGGTGCTGGCAAGATCTTGACGTGTCTGAATATCGATGCTTGGAAGTCCCGATATTTCGACACTTCGCAACATGCATCATGTTTCTTTGTAACATTGCATTAACATTTTTTTGTATCAACGCCGATAATTCATTTTTTTAAATTTTATTTATTTAGTCAAAAGACAGTAAAAACTGTACGTGACGTATGGGGGAGAAGATAATCTTCGCGAGTTTTCTTGAGTACCATAATCTCTTCGCAATAAATAAATAAAAATAAAATTTTAAAAAGTGAGAGATTTGCGACATTTGAAAAACTAGACACTTTTGTTCCGGAGTTATAGAAAACTTATTTGCAACGGCAAACGAACTGCAAGTTTTTTAAATGTAGTTTGTATTTTAGAAAAAGGTCATGAAGAATCATATAATATTTCAAAGTGTGTTATTTAGCAAATAATAATTTTGCGTTTGTACCTGGATGCTGTAATTGGCTATGTGAAGTTTTAGTTTTGCCCCAAAACTCTCAACTGGTTCATTGATGAGGAAGTTGTGATCCATTAATATTTAACTCGTGAAATTTATTTAGTTCTCCAATATAAGAGTCAAATAATATACTTTTTTTGCTCAAGAATGGAATTATGTACAGAGATTCCTAACCTCCATCACTTCTGCATAAACTGAAATCTTGTAGCCGCTTTTAAGAACTGATCGACTAACCGTCCAGAATGTTCTTTTTAAGGGTCTAGAAAATCGGAAAATTATAATAATTCGAAGCATACTGAAATTTTTTGTAAATCATTTAATATTTTTTTAAAATATTTTGAATTATGTTAATAGAATTTCAATATGCAATTCTTTTGTTTTATTGAAACTAATTTTTATTTCTCGTCTCTTTAATATATTAGTCTACAGCATATTAACACTTGTCGTACACGGAATTGTGCTCATTGTGCTGCTGTTTTCCATTTGCACTGCAACGGTTACCATAGATCGCGCTCCCGTGGTCAGAGCTCCCGTGGGCGCCGCCAGCAACAAAGGAGTCGGACGCGACGGAGATCGCTTTGTCGCTATTGCACCCGCCCTCCCCTCCCCACGCCGGCCGCTCCCCCCACGGAACTCCGTCCCGCTCGACACTCCGCACGCGCGCCGCTAGGCTATGGAACCTCAGCACCTCCCCACAACAAACACGCAACCCGTTAACCCCCCCATCTTTTTGGCCCCTTTTTTCCCCCCCCACTCAACGTCGCACACAGCTAGCCTACGTCGTCCGCCCTGCGCACCTCTCGTCAACGACACAACAACCCACCCCACGGCCCTTCACGCCACCTTCACCGCGTCGCACACCCTAGCCTACATCCACCGCCCTTCACTCACTCTGCACACCGTAGCCTACGTCACCGTCCTGCACACTCTCTCAACAACACCAACCCACCCACCTCAGCCAGCCCTTCACGCCCTTTACTCGCGTACGCACACCGCTAGCTACTTCCACCGTCCTGCACACCTTCTCGTCAACGGACAACCGCCCCACCGCCCCGCACCCCATTCCTGCCTTCACTCGGCCGTCGAACACCGATAGCTACATTCACCCTGCAGATCTCTCCCACGACACCAATCCACCCACCCCAAGCCGCTTACCCCCTTCACTCGACGTCGCACACCGCTCCGCTTCGCCCCGCACACCTCCACCCACCCACCCCCCCGCCCCGTTCCTGGCTTGGTCTTGCGCAGCACACCGCACCGCACGTCGCCGCTCCGCTGCGCGCGACGGCTATGCAATTTCCTCTCCCTGCCCCGCCCACTTCCCCGCAACACCGCCGTCGCCTCCCCTCCCTCCGCCCCTCCTCCACCTCCCGCTCCGTCTCGCTCTCGCCAAGGTGCAACGTCATCAGACGAGCTGACTGCGGCTATTTTTAGCTATGTTCAGTGTGAACACGGCCGCCTCTCGCGGGCGCGCCACGGCCGCCTCTGCCTCTGCCGCTGCAGCCTCTTGCCATCGCTGAACTAGCTCTACCCCACCGCCCGGGCGTCCCGCCGGTACTAAATATAAATATAAACAAAAAACACGCGTCGCGCAGCCACCGGGCCAGCACCGCCCCCGCGGCCCGCGCCGTCCCCGCCACTCCCCCCCGCGCGCGCGCACGCGTGCCTTCCCAACGCCCACGGTCCCCCTCTCCCCTCCCCCACTATTTATTTTCGCCCGCGTCGCCTCTCCTCCTTTTTTATCGGTCACCGTTCCGCGCTTTTTCGTCGTTTTTTTTCTGTTTAGGCGCCGGCTGGTTTTCTTCCTTCTGATCCATTCAGGTAGAATAGAGAGCTTTTACACCTTGACAGCCTTGACTATAATTTAAAACGGTAGGAGAAAAACAAATATTATTCTTTATACGCGTTGTTGGCACTTTGACGAGGGTCACTCGCGGCGGCGGAGAGGGGGGGGGGCGCGCCTAGGCGCCCCGCCAGCCCAAGAGCGAGCGAACTGCCCCGCCGCCGTCGCCCTGCGATCGAGGTTTGAGCTCCCCGCTGCCGCGCGACTAACGGATCGCCGCGCAGCCTCCGTCGGCGGCCGCATTTCCGGTTCGGCGCTGTGCTCGCCGCGCCGGCTGCCGCGTTTTGAATGTACCGGTGTGTGCGAGCGCCCGCTTCTGGGAGTGGGTGGGGGGTGAGTTAATGAGTGCAACACCGGAGGATGCAAGAGGGGACAGCAAAATATGGAGGAAATATGAAGGTTGTAATACATAATTTCATAAGAATAGAAACATTTTTGAGAGTTTTATTGAGTACTGAATACCTGTTATCAAATATCTCAAAATTTTCAAATTTATATATTGAACATACACTAATCTATTACAATGTATTACAATGGCGTGGATATTTTTCCTACATTAACTTTGTGAAAATTTTGAAATGTTTTTATGCATATTTTTCTTATTTTTCCATGTTTTTACATGTATTTGCATACTAACAATAATAATAATAATAATAATAATAATAATAATAATAATAAATGATTTATTATCGTCCACAATATACAAAAATAATTTGAAATCCATAACTGTTAAAGGTTGTAAACTCGAGAATTATATCATGTTTGAAAGTTTAGCTTTTAGTATGCATTTACTCTCAGTAGATAATTTATTTGGCAAATGAGTTTTCGTATATACATCAGTAGAATAAATTAAAAAAACATACAAAATACGCATAGCTACTTTTTGAAACGAAACAATCATATTCTATATAGTATAAAATTTTGAAAATATTAGTTCACGGACATTTTTGAACATTTTTTTAGACTTACAGTATTCTGCGAAAGCAGTACGCGGAACGTAAAATAATTCAAAGTTCTGCGCGTAGTTGCAAGCTCAACGACGGTAGGGTGTACATTATACAACGGAGTAACACTATAGCATTGGTAAACAAATGAAAATAGATCAAAAAGTTATAATAGTGATTATTAAATACTATAGTATTGTAATTTTCTCCAAATAAGCTCGTTTTAACACGAATTACACGATACTCATTGTCTGAATATGTAATGTTAAATGCCCTCTACGTTTTCTCACCGAAGGAAGTTGTCCCAAAATGTTTTTACAAATCGATGAACAAACGCCCCGTTTCCATCTGTATTCAGTATTTAGTATGTAAATGGGTTATGGCAGAGATATCAGAATTCACGAAATCATCCACAGAATTTATTTCTCCCCGTAGTACATCACTCACTTTTTCTATTTTTGACGTTGAATAAAAAATGTAAATAAATTAAACAAATCTTCATAACAGTTGCATGCCAGTGTCCAACAGAGAGAAGCATTCAAAAGAAAATTACATTTCATTACGTTATATTGCTGCCGGTTAACAATGAACTTCTCAAATACTATGGCTTCATAATTTCCCAAGGCAGCGTAGGTAGAAATATAAAATTTAAATGCTTATAAAACTTAATAAAAGTCAATTTTTTCAATTTTTCTTTCACGTGTGTGTTAGAAATAATGCTAATATAATCCAAACCCAACCAATTCAGAGGCAGCGCCTTTGGAGGATATCTGTGTTTATTTCGATAGTCAGGAACAGTAGTAATTTCTTAACTTCCAGAAATAGAACATTCCATAATCAGGTATCAAAATTTCTTGAAGTAAAGAAGTAATTTGTTAGTTCTAAGTTAAATTTATTACCTTCCTTCAATCTAGTTTATTTTATAAAGATAGCAATTGCTTCCAAACACCTCTCAACTTATTTTCTGGAAGTACAGTAAATTCGGAGCGGACGACTATCTTTGTAGCCAAATTACATTAAAAAAATATCATATTTTAAAACTACAACTTGACTTTATTCGAAGATATGTTTTCGTGAACACATTTCATTAAGAAAAATGTATCTTTACAGTTGTAGGAAGATGCTGATTTTTTTTCTTTCGGAAAATCAACCACTTCAACAAACAAGAAACCTGTACTACGCTATTAAGCGTCCTTTGGGCTATCTAATGTCTAAATTTATTTTTAAAACATAGTGTCGTTTTTTTAAAAAAATTGTTTAAAGAAAAAATTTGCCTATGTTTGGCACAAAATACTCAAGTTTTTGAAAAAAAGAACATGATATTATTTTTAGATGTTTTCCATTAACACATTTCATTAAGAGAAAAAATGTATATTCATAATTGTAGTTACAGGAAGATGCCGAAAAAAATGATTTTTTTTTTCAATTTTCGAAAAATCAAGCTTTTAATGAACATGAGACCTGTGTCATTGTCTTAAACTGCCTTCACGCTATCCAATAACAAAATTTAATAAAAAACGTTGAAGCTATTTTTTTGAAAATGGTGAAAACGTCCCAGGGGCCTCATATAAAGTACCCTCCCCCCCACAAAAAAATTTAAAAAATCGTTTTCAAATTCATGGTATAAACCGGATCGATTGAGGAATTTAATTTTTGGAGAAAATCAGCTGAACGGTTTAGCCTTTAGCCGCTAGCGTTATTCACTCACAGGAAGGACAGACGGACAGAGGACAGATGTTTTGCCGTCAATCGATTTTTCGGTATCATGTACCCAAAAAATATTTTTTCTGACATTTTAGAAATTTTTTTCTAAATGTATCTACTGAATTTATTCACTTTTTTAATTATTATGAAGCGATAATAAGAGTTTTTTCTGCCGAAAATTCGCCGTTTTTTCCGTAGCATTACGTAACTTTCTCCCAATTACGTAAGTGACAGCGAGAAAGTAAAAACCAAAGAATACATCTAAATAGCTATTGTCACCTTACACAGTGCATTTAGTACTATCCGCACACGATTTTGAAGAAAACGTTTAGAGACTTTTTTGAAAATATCGTGTTTGAGCGTTTCTAAAAATGTGGAATTTTTAGCTCAATTTCACCGAATTTCGAGTTTTCTAGAAACTTCAAAACACATTATTTGAAGCACATGTACTCATAAAAGCAACAACGATTACAAATCGCCGATAATGTAAATATTAATGTGAGATATGTGAAAAAATTACAACTGTTCCCTAGTTGAATAACAAAAGAATACAGCATTGTTTTTTTCAACGACAACGTATGTCCGTTTGTCTGTCTTTCCGTCTGTTTGTCCGTCGGTCTGTCCGTCATTAAAAATGGTAAACATACTATTAACGTTCATAAAAAGTACTAATAGTTATAATGTATTTGCCATCTAAAACGTTTTCAATTAGGGCCTAAGGCAAAGAAAAGGTTACTATAGAGCAAGATAATTAAAACATACAAAATTATGTAGAGAATTATAAATTGTTCACTACAATAATAAAATTAATATAAACCCCTGGAGTATAAAACACTTTGTACTTTTGAAGGAAGTAGAAATTGGCATACTGTTCACAAAACAATAAATTTAAAACACATTAAAATTTTAAGGATAGAAATAGAAATTGTCTATTTTATTAAACGCTTCGATACTTGAGTAATTTTGGAATCCTCTTCACGAAAAAGGCGTGATTGTATAGAGATAAAAATATAAAATCTTAATGTCGAGAACTCACAATATATCCTTCTGAAGGAACAAAATTAATAGTAAACCAAAAAATAGGGTCTTCGTCGCCATTGAGATTCTAAATTTGAGAGTCATAAATCTATATTACTAATTCCAATGCGCGCAGGAATTACAGAAGAAAAGCAATCTCTGGCCGCGTGAGAGGAGTCAAGATTCCCACCGACTTTTGGCTCCCATACATAAAAAACTATTCTACGATATTACAGATTCCTTCAGCAATTCACTTTGACGTAGGTAAGCAGAATATGCAGGAAATTTTATTTTTTGTTATTATAGTTTAAGACTACAGTAATGGATTGTATTAAAAAATTGGAATATTTATTTGAGGAGAAAAGAGTATTCATTTCTTTAGTATCAAGGTTTATTAAAAGGTATTAATTTATTTTTTGTACTCGAATTGGAAATAGTTAACACATTTATTTATGACGTACATTATTGTATAAATATATTAAAGTAATAATTAGTAATGAAATGTTAGAGCAGCTGCGTAACGGAATGAGTGCGGGCCGCCCGCAAAACATTTAACACATACCGTCGGCAATGTATTTACAAAAGTCTAGATCTAATACAAGTAGAGTTACTACCTTAAATAATAAAAATATCCCCTAAAAACGGGCTCTCTTTTACCCGGGCCCGCCCGCATTGCGGGCCACGCGGGCCCCAAAGTTACACCACTGCGTTAGAGCGTAGGCTTCCGCGGCCGGAGTCAGTATGCACTTGGCTGTACAGATGACGCCGCGTTCAAGGCGCTTGTGCCGACGTTTCGGCCGCCATTCTGCGACCTTCCTCAGGGCGAAATGCGATTACGCCCTGAGGAAGGTCGCAGATTCGCGGCCGAAACGTCGGCACCTATGCCTTGGACGCGGCATCTCCCGGTCAGCCCAGCAATGTGCGTGCTACTTTCTGGAAAACCATTTTCAGTGATTTTGTTCAGCAGCATTTTTGCATTGTTGCTGCTGCGGATCACAAGAACTAATGTATAGTACTAATTTCAACTTGGTACTTACTATTAGATTTGAATTAAGTTTGGATGATTACTGAATGAAATAAGAAACAAAAATAATGAATTATTCAATGGAAATTTAATTCGTGCTGTATACAAATCGTAGTACATTCATGTTTGTCGATATTTTCAACATCCTTTGCCATACTCGCAACTTGTCGAAATTGTACAAGTAATTTGATAATTGTGGTCCTGTTCTTTTCATATGCATTGTACGTCATTACGTGACGCAGAAAAGAATTCTAGCAACGCTTCCTGAGAAGCATTCCATTTGAGAAGTTGCAGATTGCGACAAATCAACAAGTATCTCTTTTTGAGATGTCCTACGGCTCTTGCAGAAATGAAATTAATTTGCAGCAGGTGTTTATACATTTGGAGATACATAATACTCGTTTGCATTTAAATAAAAGTTCCTGTGCTGTGTGTGGTGCTACTCTTTATGCCATCGTTTTTTGGTACTGCTTGCCGGAGGCGAGAAGAAAATGCGACGAAGGTTGTGTAGAGTCTTCTTTTTAAAATGTTTTATTTGCTCAAGAGGTAATATGTTTTTTTTATACCGGACGAGTTCCACTATGAAGCTTAGGAATGTGTTCTATAGAGTAAGCAAAAGTCGTATTATTAATTTCCGATGCGTGTAGGAACTGAAAGAAATCTATGCAGCTTCGGGCCATGTGAGAAGCGTCAATAGTTTCGTTAGATTTAGGAACTCCGGAAGACTCCAAAAACAATGAAAGAATTTCGATTTTTCTCTCAAAAATGCAAATATTTAATGGCGTTATTCCGCCTTACTTCCGTCGCACTTCGCGCGTCGTTATTGGGTCATACATCGCATGCGAACTGAATCAATATACTCAGTTCGTCACTGCCGATAGCATACGACAGCAAGGCTCCAAGGAATAGGTTGCCATCAATTAAGTATCTGTCTTCAACGCTTTTCATAATGGAACAGCAACATTTTGTGACACTCCAGTTATACAAAGTCGTACTGTGTATCCAATTGTATCTACACCATGAAGGCTTTTTACGATAAAATATTTAATTTATTGTTGTTAGACGAGAATTTTTTATTTGTCACTAAGGAATGCAATGCCACTTTTTCGAAAACCATTTTTTGTGGTATTTCCAGCAACACTTTTGCTGCTGCAGCTACCACTTTTTATCTAAAAGTATGGTGCATAGTATGTGATGTTATCTATATAAAAGAATCTGTATTTATCAACAATGCTGTGGGGTATTTTCTAAGATTTATTAAATTGCCTTTAGTACGCTTCACTGCAATTTCAAGGGGAAGGAAAATACAGACAAAACAAACCTCACAACAAGCTATCAATCATATTTTTTTCCACATTACCACAAAAATTCATAAGTACGAGTATCGCCATGAGAGAGAGGTATATTTGTCACTGTATTTATATGATCTTACTAAAGTGAAGTCGTAATTAATAGCTACGTATTGCCTGACTCGCTTACCATTTCTGAGCTTCTTGTGTGGTTCCTCCTCACCCCAGTTCACGGAGCACGCGAGAATTGCCGCACCGTCATTTATTGCTGAGAGCTGAACCGTTCAACCTGTTAGCTTTTTGTTTGAGTCGGCTTCATCAAAGGAACAACCCGAGATGGTTGTTTTTCAACTTCCATATCCTTTCCGCAAGGAGGATTAGTATTCTTCTATTACGGGCACGGCACCCCTGTCTCTTTTTCTTCGCCAGCGCCTCCCGACCGCCTGCTCCTTTTCCTTTTGTGTCCTCTTTCTCCTCCGACTTGTATCTCGGACTACTACAAGTGCGCGGGGTGAGGAGGAGGAGGAGGAGGGGCGGGGCGGGCGGGGGGTTTGCGGGCGCGGCATGTACCCGTACGGCGACGGCCGCGTTGTGTTTCGACGGGGCGTGGTGCCCTCTAGCGCCGGCCCCTCGCGGCTCGCTCCGCTGCTGGCCGGCGCCCGCCCCGCTCCCGCTCCGCTCGCCCCGCCCGCCCCGGCTTCGCTACTCTCTCTCGCCGGCGCGCCCCGCCCCTCCCGCCTCCTGCCCCGCCGCCGCCGCCTCGCTTCTCGTCCTTAAAGACGGTGCGCCCCGCCGCCTCCGCCTTCTTTTCTCGCTCCGCGCCACTTCTCGTCCTCTGGGCCCGTTTGCGTCACCCCGCCCCTCCAGGCCCCTCCCCGCCTCTCCTCGCTTCCCGGTCTTTGCCCGGCGCGCCCCGGCCCTCCCCGCTCCCACTTCGCCCCGCACTCCCGCTCCCCGCTCGCTTTGTCGTCCAAGCCGGCGCGCCCCGCCCCTCCCGCTCCCCACCTCGTCGGCTTCCCCGCCCCTCGCACGCCCCGTTGCTTCTCGTCCTCTGCCCAGCGCGCATCCGCCCTCACGCTCGCCTCCCCGCCACGCCTTGCCGTTCCCGCCCCGCCCGCCGCTTCTTGTTCTCATGCCTGGTGCGTCGTGTCCGCTTCTCGCCCGCTGTCCATTGCGATGTACGTCTGGCTAGACACTGAGACACCCGCAGGAAGAACGCAATTACTAGCGCAATAGTTGATCTCATTTGACCAATAGATTTTATTGTTCATTTTGAATAAACAAATGATGTATATTAATTTTTTAACATAATTATATATCATTTTTAGTTAAAAATCTCAGGAAAATGTTAGAATATCGAAAATTTATTTATAAATTTTTTAAATTAATTTTAAAAAAAAAAATATATATATTTTCAAATCTTACATTTATAATTTGATTCATCATCACATTGCAGATTTAATATACATGAGAATCAGAAATTATT
>BOPP01000010.1:12091025-12108619 GCA_017312745.1 Gryllus bimaculatus | reverse complement strand
CTCCCCCTGCCCGGGCCGCTTCGCGCGACCGGGGCGCGGCCGCCGCCCGGTTCCTTACATGGCCGAGGGTCGTCCCGCGGACCGTAAATTCCGGGACATTTGACCCTTTCACGGCGATTTTATGCAATACCCTCGCGTGAATCAGTGCAGATTAGCCGTATTCCCGGACGGCACTGACAAGCCTGTTCGTCGCGGCCGGCCGGGGCGCCCCAGGAATTTCGTTCGCGGAGTTAGCGAGCGCGGCCGGCGCCCGCCAGGCGAATATTTATGCCGCAGGTCGTGGTTTTCTCACGTCACGGTTCGAAAGTTTCCGGAGACGTCCCGGACTCTGAAATTAATTTACAGCCGTGTTCCCGATAAAGCTTAATACTCCATCCAGGCTCCTGATGAATGTTTTCTGACGCAACAAGTCGGAGGCAAAACTGCCGTGTACTCGTATGCTGCGGGATTCGCTGTTTCTTTGTGAATTAGTGACCACGTGGCCGATTTGTTTTTCCATTGAGAGGACGCACAAAAGATCGCCGACGATTCGTGATGTATGCGCGGTTCGTGGATGTGTGCGTGTCCGTCGAAGCCGATTCGATATGAAGCAATAAAATATTTTCATTAGAGCCAGTCGGATTGGAGAAGAGAGACAATCGAAATAAATTTTTTCTTCTTATGAGAACAGAATCTATTACAACGCGTGATGTAGAGCCTGGAGAAAATGCCATGACACTTCCACGGCGCGTGTTGCAATTAAGCGCGACATATTTAGTTGCTGTGTGGGTATTTGCATTACAAATCTTTGTCAATTTAAAATAAAATTTAACTCTTCCTCTAAGTCACGAGGAAGCAATCACATTCATTCCTTCTGAAGGTCCGTTCTGTTTTCTTTTAATTAAACATATCGCGGAGACTGATTTATATCGGATATCGTTCATGTATTTTCATCTTGGATTCAGATCGGAACTTTTCCGTTTTATTTCTTCCCAAAAGCAACACGAAAGGACACAAGAAATTTCGATGATATTTACGGCATCAGTTTTATTGCTTCTTTCAAAAGCGTGTAAAACGTGGTGATACCACAGTTCGGTCACTTCGTAGACCATCGACAGCAAAACACATGGAGGTAAATCAACGTTCATCGGAAATACGAGAGCTTGATTTCTTCAAAAGTCCAGTTAACGTGTTGCCAGTTAAATGCAGTTCAACTTTGTTCCACGTGACCAGTTATCAATTAGTTATCTTTGTAGAAGCACATAAAAAGTAACGAGTTTAGGAGAGAATTGAAGCAGGAATTTTTAAGTGTTAAAATGCTGATCATCACCAAATTTGGCGCTGACGAATATTCTGCAACCTTCCGCGTGATCGGTGAGATAAAAGACAGTTGCCTGGAGAAGAGAGACAATGTAGTTTTGTTTTATTACCAAACGCCAAAGTGTGGAAACAGGAAGAAGAAACTATGTTTCTATATCTGAATATTCATTATCTATTCATTCAAAATAATAATATAAATATAAGACTACGACTATACAAAGTGCGGCATCTTGGATCAAGATGTTAGCTAGAGCCTCTCATTCTAATGCACATTTGTAAAATTCTGTTCTCAAAATGGCATTCACTTGTTAAATAAAAAGTAAATTAAGATTTATATTCGATATTCAACGACTTCTTGAAATAAAAGTGCAAATACTGCATCGTTTCACATAGTACATCGCCAAATCGCAGAGGATTCTCAGTAGCTCATTTAGAATATATATTTCCAGAAGTAACTTGATTGCATCCAGTGTACTGAACTGAGGAATTCCATTGTAAAAAATGAATATTAAATAATAGACCCCACTCACATTTGTTTCGTCATTCCCAAACTAACGGTCAAATGCAATACATGATTATTTCCCCGAATTCTATCCCGATGCAGCCCACTGTTCTGCATAAGGAGAATTAGTTATCCGCCTGCCTCTGATGTCTTTGCATACCGTGCGCAGCATGAACTAGTTTCAGTCGGCTGTGCTAGACCACTTGTAGAAAATCGCAGCAACCGGTTAGCGCCGAGGAGCAGGCGTGCTAGCTGCATGCGCCAGGGCGCATCATATCTGCGCCAGAGGAGCGAGTGGTAATTGGCCGAGACGTCGCGACGCATACCCGCCGCCGCCCGCGCCCCTGGCCCTGCGCTCGCCAGGCCACTGACCTCCCCCCATCGGCGGCGTGTCAGGGCACGGAAGGGAGCAAGGCTTCTCCCACACTTTCTTCTTCTGAATGTGATTTGACGTTGACTCGGTCAAGATTCTAGCTTTCTACCTTTGACTGCAGGGTCGATCTGTCGTCGATCATTGTAGTTCTACCTTTGACTTCAGGGGTTTCAAACTCTCGATCATGGTAGAAATCCAATCTCCAATCATCTCCAATCATCCAATCATCGCGCCGTTAAAACTCACGGTCGATTTCGCTGCAATTCGTAAGATCTGGTCGCTCTGCGAAGACACGTCAACAACCAATCACATTCGTAATTATTACAGCTCAGTGGCGGATATGGGGGGGGGGCACGCCCCCTCCAAAGGACTAGCTTTCAACCTTCCTTTATTTGGCAAAATTGATTTAAATATTTATGTTAGAATTATGTAATTATTTAAAAAATAATATTGTATGGTTTCATTTGTATACTACAAAAATAATATACGATATAATAACAAATAATTTAATTATTTAACAAAACTCTATTATACTCCCACCCCCAACAAATGATCAGCAGTAATCCAGGACTGATAGCCATCTACTGCATAGTCACTATGTCGCAAATGACCATTAACGTATCGATTATTCATAGATCGCTAGAGTCGATTCCTTTTAGGGACATACGACCATCATTTCAATCTCCTCGTAGGGTCCGGCTGCACTGCGTCCATGTCACTCACCGTCAACAAGTCCTCATAATCGATTGCCAGAAAGTTATCTTCATCATTAATTCATTTATTACTAATTACTATTGTTGATTGCGAATCTCCTGACACAGTTTACCGAAGTAAATGTTTCCACTGAAAGAAAAATATAAGTGAATTGCCCCACTCCCCACGGAAACGTAATTTTTACCCCACTACTTTCTACACTCAACAAATGCGGAATGTTTGAGTTTATGTGATAGCGGTTTGCAAACTTTGCCAATATTTAATGGAAATCGCTGAACCACCACACCAAAGGAGACTCGCTTACCGATTTCAAGGACATTGAACAATTCTTTCAATGCAATCAACGGATTTGTTTGTTTGTATTCGAACCTTTATTGTCAAGAGAACACACGATAATTTTACTAATAACTTTGAACTGAATAAAGGAAGCAGTCGATAAAACGTGTGAAAGAGACCGATTTCACAAGAAATCCTATTTGTATATCAGTTGTTTGAACGGACGATGCCAGCACATAAGGACCTGTCAGAATAAAATTGTAATGATTATGATGGAGGTAACGCTAATGTACACACAATGGGCCACGAAGGAGGAATATAATAATAATAATAATAATAATAATAATAATAATAATAATAATAATGAAATTTTAGTCCGAATACGTAGCCGAGAACAAATGAAATAGAAAACTAATACGAGAAAGTCTGTGCCATTCTGTCGTACCACTAGTTTAAATCATTTTCTAATAATTCTAAAGTAAATATTTAAATCAATATTGCGAAATAAAAGAAGGTAATAAACAAAAACCCTTGGCATTTCGAGGTGGGGGGGGGGCATGGTCCTCATGCCTACCCCTTCTAGCTCCATCACTGTGCAGAAGTCAGTTAAATGGAGTTTGGGATAATGCATAGTAACGTTGGTGGGGTGGATTTGTGGGGGGATGTTTAGGGAAGGATAGAAACAGATTTAGTCAAGTTTAAGGAAGTCTATAGGTAATCATGATTTTTTATGTTTGATGTCGTCTACCTTTTACCAACTTGCAATATAATATTATATTTATGTTATTTATTTGCTCACATCAGAAGTAGTACGTAATGTACTCAGTCGCTACCACAATAACGTTGACGAAGACCAATTATCAAACAAATCACAAATCACCAGTGACGCAGCGTTTCAAGCGGAGGTGCACACTTGAAAGCTATTCCGGAGCGCGCGGGTGGCTCCTGCAATTAGCGGCTCTCGCGAGATTAGCATCGCGCACCTCTTGCCCGTGGCGGGCGGGCGGCGCGGCGCGGAGGAGGGACCGGAGAATTCGGGCGCGCGCGCCACACAACGCCCGGGCGTGAGTCATGGCCGGAACGTTTAATCGGACGGTTAATTTTAGGACGGCGTGGCCGCCGTGAGGGCGGAGAGTTGGACGCTGCTCGCCACCTCGCCCGCCGCTGATGCTGCTTTCATTTGTATGCGATCGCGTGGCGCCGCCGCAGTGCCGGCCGGAGTCCTTGTCATGCGCAAGGAGGAGTAGGGAACCGTGGGCGCAAATTTTGAACGTATTCAAATGAAGCATTTGTGTGTATTCAAATATTTCTGTGAAATAATAATAATAATAATAATAATAATAATAATAATAATAATAATAATAATAGTTTTGGGAAACTAGAGTTGAGTCATTTTATAGACCTTTCTGTAAAGAGTTATTATTTTTTTATCGAATGGATTGTTTTGCGGGAGGGACAGCAAATGGCCATACTTTCGCACCCGTGTATTCCACCCTGGCTTCCTCTGAAGTCTACCCCTGGCGGTCTAAGGGACCTTCTTCGAGCAAGCGTACCGGGGGAGCTGGAATCACTGATGCCCCTGCAGTGCCTCTGACCGGGAGGTCCTATGATAGAGTTACGATGGTGGAAAGATTTTGGACATTAGCTAGATAGCTAGGTCGAGTCAGTCGCTGTCTGGGGGAGAATTCTAGTGACTCTGATCGGTGGTTTTCTGTGGTTTCTCCGATCAACCCCAGGCGAATGCCGGAGCAGTACCCTACCAAACGGGCCATGGAGCGCACGCGGTCTCACCTTCCTCTCCCTTGTCCTATCCTATCTCTTAGATACACTTACATGCACTACAACACATGTCGTGAGACCTGCCGGGAATTTAGAGCTTGTCCCGGTTGGGACGGTGTCCTGATGTTCGGAGATACCCAGCTGGGGAAAACCCCGTTATCCGACGGTAGATCGGCGTCGGATATCTCCATCCAGTGGGTTAAAAATCGCCGCCTCCTCCCGAGAAAACATGTACTACACTTAAGGGAATAATGATCTTATCAGTTAACGCGCCCGGAATCACTAATGAATCAATCGAGCAGGCGCCTTCTGTGTGCACCGCCTTAAGCTCCTGGTTGTGATTCGAATTTTCTCTCAGTGAAATGCAGCATATCCGTCTCAGTGTACTACATCCAAACTCTGTCGTTAGGAAACCGTGAGATATCGTTAGGTTGGGAAACTGTCGCAGGGATTTCTTATTACCAGGGTTTTTTACCTGCCACAATCATGACATGAGCACAGTTGGATTTTCCACCCTTCAAAAATTAACGCGCATCATCCGGTATCGAACCCGGGCATTAGGGTTTCAGAAGACATTAAGCTAAACCCTCGTCCACATACGCACTTGAGCATCCGTGTAATTAATTAAAACCTGCCAAGGAAGAGAACGCAAACATCCGCGGTTGCTAAGAACGTTGTGAAATGTGCGCGGTTCGTGCGATCGCAGGTTATGTTCCCTCCGTAATTATGGGCGTTTTTATCCTTGTGTTGTGCCAAGATAGGATTACCCACTCTTCATGCCTCGCCTTTTTTATGATATCCTATCATTCTTGGCGGCTGAACCGTGGTAAGGCAAGTACCCGTATTTCCGGGTGGATCGTCTGCTCGGATCCCTTAGTGATTGTGACATGGGGTACATTCCCAGTACTCATGTATCACTTAATTGCACAGTAATCCTTTACTAATCCCTTGCCCTGACAGTAACTTCAGTTTTCTTTTTGCATGAATGAGAAACTAGAGACTTACACACACTTATTTGTAATATGTTAATTCTAGTGTTCTGCCACCAGGTTGTATAAACCTACCTGCAGAAATAATAAATCCATCTACACCCACCACAATGATACAAGCACCGGCAAAAATTATAACTAGTAATATAGATTTAGGGCCGAGGGGACCTGGGCTATTTCGGCATGATGTTCGTAGTACGAGGGGCATTCACCCTGGGAAGAGTTCCTAGGGTGGGGTAGTGTACGCGGGAAGCCATGGTAGGTCCCTTAGACGCCGAATATGACAGCCCGGTTAGAGAATCGGGCAAAACCGCATGTTATGGTAATCCCGGCCGAACAAGAGATAGAAATATCATCTAAAAATACCAAGGAGTCAAAATGTATCTTAAATTTATAATCAAATTTGAATTATAATAAGATTAATAAATACTATAAGCGTTACATTTTTTGTTATTTTTATTGAAGTCGAATCTGAAGTATTTGAATCACAACGCACCTCATAAACAGAATTGAAACAGCGTGTCTAGCCACTGAAAAAGAGAATCACCGGTACGGAGTAAACAAATATCGCAATCACCATCATGAAATTTACAGCTGAAATATCACCTATCGCTACAAACAGGACGTTCTTTATCCCGTCCTGTTGGAACAGGGCATGTCATTACAGTGTTTCTTTACAGTGGACCGGGATGTCCAGGGGTTCGAGTCCCGACGGTGGCAGAATTTTCGGCTCCAGACATATAGCTAGGTGGAGTTCTGTCGCTGTCTGGAGGAGAATTCTAGCGGCTACTTGATCTGATCGATAGTTTTCCATGTTTTTTCCGAACAATACCTGGCGAATGTTGGAGCAGTACCCTATCAATCGGGCCACGGACAGGGTGCGATCTTTCCTTCTCATTCCTTGTCCCATCCTCAACCCATACACACACTTACATTTACATGCATTACTCTATGACACATGTCGGGATACCGGTCGGAAGCTTGGAGTCTGGGGCGGTGTTCCGCTGGTAGGAGATACCTGGTTGAGGAAAACCCGCTAGCCGACGGTAGGTCGGAGTCGGATCCGGCCTTCCAGCGGGTCAATATCTTTGCCCCCTCGCGCGTAAAAAATTGCACTACATTTACAGGACCAACGACCTTATCATTTAACGCGCCCCGAATCACTAGTAATCAATCAATCAATCAATATCTCGTCTCTCAGCTCCATTTCCATCGTCTTCAGCTCCCACTATCCCTTCTTCGTCGCCATTCCCGTAACCAAAGCTGTTTCCTTTGCCACAACAATATTAAGCCCGTTTGCCGTCACAAGAGAAACAATTTGTACCTCAATCTCAGCATGTGTAACCACAAACTATTCTTCCCTCTTCCCGATTTCCATCCTTTGCATTGCCGCCACCGACGCCCTTGTGGTTGGCTATGCAAATTCCGTTGGAGGGAAATGGAAGTGTACTGACTCTGCTGTCGTCTCCTCTGCCTATTCGCCTGCCCTGCAAGTTACTTTATAGGCACGCGCCTGTCGCAACCGCCATCACAGTCTGCAAAAATGCCACAGACTAGATTTAGAGGCGGTGGTGGCGACGGTGGCTGCAATGGTGGAGGGCGGCGTTGGTGAAAGAGACGGCGGCGGTTGGGGACAGTGCTGGTGACGAAACTGACCGTGATAGTAACTGGGGGAGGGACGGTGGCGGAAGCGGTGGCGGTTTCGCTGTTGGGCAGCGGGTGGGTCAGTGGCGGCGGTGGTGGCAGCGGTTGCAAAGGTGATGACGGGGGCGGAGGCGGGGGCGGAGGGCACAGGGCTTGTGATGATACTGACAGTGATAGAAGCAGGGGGCAGGGTCGGTGGCGGTTTTGCTGTTGAGCGGCGGGTGGGCCAGTGGCGGCGGCGGTGGCGGCGGTTGCGAAGGTGATGACGGGGGCGGGGGCGGGGGCGGTGTGGCGATGACGGTGGAGGCAGAGGTAGCTGCGCCCGCGCAGACCGGATCTCGTCGCCACGAACGAGGCCTCGAACCCCGGCTGCAGTGGCTGCAGCTGTGGTCGCCACGGGTGGGGGGAAGGCGTGATGGCGGCGGCGGCGGCGGCGGTGGCAGGGAAGCGCTGTGCTTCCCGCTGGGAAGATTGCTCGATCGATGCGCACAGAAAGGTCGGTCACAATGGTTTAACTGAAAGAACGTGGTATCCTCATGTTTTTTTTCTTCTTCTCCTTCTTTTACTTCTTCTTCTTCTTCTTTTACTTCTTCTTCTTCTTTTACTTCTTCTTCTTCTTTTACTTCTTCTTCTTCTTTTACTTCTTCTTTTTCTGCTTCTTTTTCTTTTCTGCTTCTTTTTCGTCTTGTTTTTCTTCTTCTCCTTTTTCTTCTCGTTTTTCTTCGTTTCTTCATCTCCCGCCGCGATCATAGAAATCTTACATGTTATTCATGGGGTTTCCATTTATGAACTGATGCATTCACTTAGCGTGTTTGTTGAACGGAATTATTCTAACTGGAAATAATCTTTCCTTTTTCATATAAATAAGACGAATTTATTGCCGACACATCTAATGTCAATACACGCATTACAAGCAGTTGAAATTCTTGTGCTCTCCACCGATATCACGGCGCTTCCGAGAGAAGCAGCTAGCATCAGAAGGGTGCCGTTCGGCCAACACCGAACTGCGAACTCTCTGATACGTTCGAAACGCATCGTATTCGTCATGTAATAAATATAATTATGATAACTTCATAACTCCCCATGAAACCCAAGAAACTGTCATTTGGACTCGGATTCATCACCGATGAAGAGATGTCCGTTTTCGACAAACTATACGGAAAAAGAACAGTTGTATTATAGCAGATCCATGATACTGTAACAAGGTCCCTTGTAATAGTGCCATGGATCTGGTATACTGCAACTGTTCTTTTTTCTAAGATAACGTCTTTCATTGTGGATTATATAAAACAAGATCGTCAAATCAACAGAAGTATAGTTGATGTGGATTTCGAACACCACGCAACTGGCCAACATTCGTACCTCTAACGGTATCTCCACACCGCTGAAATGCACTTCACATCGGAAGGGGAACGAACGTTTGATAAGAAGCCGTTCATGTTGGGTTACACTCGAAGGAAAACCGCCAAAACAACAAAAGTAGATGGGGAATTCGGAACGGACAGGCATACAACTGCCCAGCACTTGCGCCTCTGGCGTTATCTCGACACTTCCGCTTAATGCACTTTGCATCGGAAGGGGAGACTAGCGGGACAATAATGAGTCATTCACGGTGGGTTACACTCCATGCAAAACCTCAAAAACAACAACAGCAGATAGGGAATTCGGACAGCACACAAGGCCCCTAGTGACCTCAAGGCATTTGCACATGCGGTTCAAATGGAAAGGGATGCCCAACACAGTAACTTGAGTGAGCCTACGCTTCGAATAGATACTACAGATTTTACTCTTGTGACATAGACACTCGAAATTAAGTACGAATACCTCTCATAACTTTATGACATTAAATAACAACATTGCTTGAAATGTTCATTATAGTCTAAAAATTCCTATTCTACTGGTTATTGCTATTAACGTCACGAGGCAGATAAATATCCAATAAATGAACGAGTCTGTTATTTGTTTTATCGGCCATATGTCGTTCAAAACTTGATAGTTTTTTTGTTACTTAAGGTCGCATCAACGTCTATATTATTAGCGACCACTATTGCTTGTAACGGTATGGTAACTGTGAGGATCACACGATATAATGATGATAGGAGGTGAAAGGACGAACACAATACAATCAAGCCCGAGGCGGGACTCAAACCCGCGATCCTTCGGTCCGAGATCGCTAAGGCACTACTGCCTTGGAGATCTCGGCCACCGGATCGGCCATTTTGTTAGAAGAAAAGTTCCATTTTGTTAGAAGAAAAGTTCGTATATAAAAGAAATACATTTCTTGAAGTAAGAGTACTCAATCGCCATATTTAGCAACAACTCATTTGCTTCGATTGATCTTAATGGATGACCGCTGGAAAGAAAGGCGTTAGAATTCTATAATTATTTAAAAAATAATAATGTATAATGTATATGTATAATATACGAACACTACAAACATTTACGTAATGTTTTCGTAATTAATTTGCTAACGTCCTCGTATATGTGCCTCGTATATGTGCTTACTACTGTTAAAAAGATTCATTTTATAAGGCAGAAGGTGTAATAATGACCTAATGTCATCCGACACTTTAAAACTAGTGGTGCTAAAACAGCACATAATTTCTTGCCCGTATTTTCATGCTAGATTACGCAAAAAGTATTCAAATTTTCGAAAGATTGTACGTGATTTTATTTCAAAATCTTTCTTTTAGGAACATATTCTGTTAGAAGATATCTATCTTCATAATTGTAGTTGAGGAAAGATAATTGTAGTTGAGAATTTGGAAAATGTCCTATGGGCGTCATGTAAAGTACTCCTTAAAATTAAAATATCAATTTCAAATTCAAATGTCCGTGACATCAGGAAAATTGATTGAGGAATATCAATTTTGGAGAAAATCAGCCGAACGGTTTAGCTCCTAGCATTGTTGATAGACGAACGGACAGATGTTTTCACGTCATTCGATTTTTCGGTACGAAGGTCCCCCAAACATGGATTCTAGCTACACCACGTGATAGAGGATCTTTTTCTAACTTTAGCAACTGGATTTATCCACCTTTTCGTTACCAGGGCCCTGTATAACAGTTTTTCCGCCGAAAATTCTCCGTTTTTTTCATACTTTACTTTACATAATACTACATAACTTCGTCTGAACTCCGTGGCGAGAAAGTCGAAATCGAAGTGTAGTGCAAAGTGTCGCGCGAGCGCGTGTCGCGGTCTGGGGCGCCCGCCCCGCGGCCGCCCGGCCCGGCCACCGGAGCGCCACTACCGGGAAAACCTTGCGTGGATGACGCGCGCGCGCGGCCCGGCCCGGCCCGGCGCAGCGCTGCGGGCAGCCGCTGCTTTTTATCGCGCAATTTGCATTTTCCTCTTCGCAAGTTTAGATCTGACGTGGAGCTGGTGGAAAAACGTTGCGAACTGAATGGAAGATTAATTTCCCTGTGGGAACCTGCATGCGTATGCTGTGTATTCGTGGTCGAAGTGTTTGTTTCCAAGAAAACGTTCTCGACGGATGTAAAATGGTTTTGAATTCGTTGAGAAATGTATGAAAGGCGTTCAAAATTTCATGACCTCTTTATTTAATATTACTGCTAAAATTACGTAAGTGTAGTGCTGTAAATCGGCGGCGATGATGTAGCGGTTAACGCACCGGACTGTGATGCCCAAGTTTGCGTGTTCAACTGATTGAAACCGTGGATTTTTAGGGCGAAAAAAATCATTCGTACGCTTTCCTTCGGAGAGGAAGTAAGGCCGGCCGCCATATGTTCGTTATTTACTGCATGTAAAAGATCCTCAAGTCTAAATGTAGTCTCTGAGCGAAATTCAAATCGCCTGTTTCGTCGCCCAATAGGTCGTGCAATTTTGAACGCCTTTCATACATTTCTCAACGAATTCAAAACCATTTTACCTCCTTTTCTCCGCTAGTTAGTGAAAGGAGCGAAGCGAAATGTGCGTGGTCAGGCGGATTCCTGGCGGGTCAGTCAGATTCCTGGCCGTATGGGAGGATCCACTGATGAGAAGGACTGAGGTGAATCCTCCAAGAAGTAAACAAAATTGACCATAAATAAATATTGTAGCGGGTGTCTAAACTTAGAGGCAAAAATGGTTTACCATGAAACTCGGCGTTCTTCGAAAATAACAGAATTGAGTTGATTTTCACCTGCCGTAAATAAGACTCACGAGCTTACTAGGTCTTTGCGGACTTATTTCGTTGTGTTTGCTTTAGGGTGCTTCTTTTCCAAATACTTGATTAAATAATTATTTTTATCTGCGCTACTCCTTACAATTAAATATGGTACGCATGTGAAACGTCGAAATTAGCTTGTATTAGCTTCCGAAAATATCACAGAAAATATTTATTTCCAGTGAACAAAGCGATAAAAGGAGGACCGTAGGATTTCTTCTCCGTCTTGTGAATATAATTCCATTCTACATGCTCCCAATTTAGAAAATGAAATATAAGAAAAGTAAAATTATGAATTCTCACCCAGTATCAAATTTAGAATTATATCAATTCTTTAATATACTTCCTTCCTCTGAACTTAAGAACATCTTAAAAATCCTCACTCTTAGAAATGACAAAACATCGCCGTAGTCTCGTGTGTAAACTCAACAAATTTTAAGTGTGAGAAAACGGGGTGATATATTGAATATCGTTTTGATGTCGCTTTTCGGCTCCTTCATTTTCTAATGGATCTTTCTCTTAAACGTATAATGCAGAGGTTCATTTATCACATGTTAGAAATGGACACGTACATAAATATATCATTTTCAGATCTCTCATCACAGGTCATCTGTTTGCAATTTGCCTTCACTGAATTCTTGAGCTTTGACTTACTGTTGCAACTGTGATCACAGTGAGTTTAATCACTTGCGCTCGTAACAAGTGTTAGGTGGCCCCGCTCCTTGCACATCGCGAATGGAGGATCGTAATGTAGAGAGCAAGGTATATGATAGCGGATATCGAAGCGAGTAGGCGCGTGACTTTCAATTATCTTCTGCATCACGAAGCGGCCGATCGCGATCATCAGTCGCCTCCTCGTGAGCGCTCGCTATAGGCTCCAGAGGAGAGGTAGTACCTCTGGGGCAGCGATTACTGTTCCCGGCGCTGAGAAGCGCGGAACGCGAGCTGCGGGCCCCGGCAACAAACCTCGTCGATAATTCAATAACATTTTTACAAGCAATGGCCGCAGACGTGTTATTAAGATATTTATCCGGTGATGTATTTCGCAATTAGCCAAAACAGGTCACCCGGAGTACAGTCATAAAACAGTCCGTGGACGTCCGCCGTAAATAACGAATTAGTAATAACCACGTGTGACGACGATCGGCAGGAGATGTCTATTACGTTTCTTAATATATTTATTGTGTTGTATGTTTGCACGGTAGGTGACTCCTCTTAAACTATATGAGGCGTCGTTTGAAAAGCCGCTTACGACCAAAGAATACGTTAGGTAGTAATTGCTTTTAATTACCCGAGGCTAATGAGAAAGAACAGGCGCTGTAAAAGAAGGTAATCGGCCAAGAACACGCATTCCGGCTGGCCCGCGCCGGCCGCCCTGCCTTTACGACGCGGAGCGGCCAGGAAGAAAGATATTGACAGAGTGATAAACGGCAGCCGCGACGACGGGCGGTGGAGGAGGCGGCGGGTGCAAAAAAAAGAGACGTTTAACAAAACGCCCATTCATCCCTTAACCAAATGAGGCGCGACAGGGCCTATTAAAGTGGCGGCCACAGCGATTCACCTGATGGCGCCTGTCCCTTGCTGTGGGCGACGCTGTCGCCGCTCTCTCGTACACGCTCCGTGGCGTAGACTGTAGGATGCCTTATTCGGCGGGCGGGTTGAGGTCGAGTCGTTTTTATGTCTTCAGTAAGAGTGGATTAATTGTTTGGATGTGATGTGCTTTCTTTATGTATACACCACTGTAGTGCGCTGTTAGTAAAACATTTTTGTTTGCGGTGTAGTATAGTTAAGTTGACACTCAATAGGAGATATATTCAGCTAAAAATTAGATGAGTAACTTTTGTAGAGAATGGAATAAGAGACGCTCTAGGCTAAGGTTAATGTTTTCTACATGCATCGCGCATTCAGTAATTTGTCTTCTAAATTTTAAGTTTATAAATTAATTTTAAGAATTTCGGAGATCAAAGTTATGATACATAACGATGTCCATAGCGCTTTTATACGAAATTTTTGAGGAACTTTCGGGCAGAAACTACATTTCTCACGTTGGGCACCTGTCAAATTAAACATGAAAGAACCTCAATCCGTTCGAGCATTGTCTTTTTGGATACAATGTGAGGATGGAACATTCTAAACCTTGAATTCCGCGATTCTTGAAAGAGATTTAAGATCGAACATTTCTTCAATGTAACACTAACCTTTTTTTGTACAATAGGTTACACCACTTTGATGATTTTGAGATATCTAAATATATAATTTCGCGACTGGAAGAGTATGGAATTTATATATTATTCTTAATAACTAGAAGAATGTAGATTGTTAGAAATAGTTGTATTTTCGTTGACAACTCAAAATATATCGAAATATAATACATTTTATGAAAGTTTTACTTTTAAGTTTGAAAAGGTAATTTAAACATGCAAACAATGTGAACATTAGCTCTTCAGCTCGACGATTCTCTTCAAGGCTGTTGGATAACGCTGTATATCTTTTGTCTCGTTCATAAATATTCTAACAGATGAACAGTGTAATTTAGTGGTTGGAAAGAAGCTAAGATTTACGTGACGAATGTGACTTTGTCCTTGATAACGTATCAGTGATTCCAGTTTAAGCGGTTGTCTATTTTGGACCATTCATTGACGTGGTAAGTTAAATCCAGAGAGTGTATATTCCCGGAGTTAGAAATGGAATATTGTGAATAATAACTTACTTTAGTGGGGATTTATGACAAACGGTTCGTGATGTCAATAGCTCATAATGCTGCTAATTTGATGTTTTTTCATTTCATTTATTCGGTTTTATTGTTTTATAAGACTTCTCAAAATTTCACTCAAGGCAGGTGCAGTTTTTGCTACAGTGTACTAGTTATTTTTTATTTCAGTATTGCACATAGTATACTAAGGTTGAAATTAGTCATGGTTAGTTTAAGTTTACAGTATTTTGCATATTTTATTCCGAAAAAAGTTTAACTAGGCATTTTACGGCTCTCGCAACACTGGCAGAGATTTATACGTTTCCTTCTTAAAACAGAGTTCTTTGTAGCACAAATTTCAATCAGATGTGCATACGTATTACTGAATAGCACATCTGCTAATAGTTCCACATAGCATATCACTGATTTACTTTTAGCCTCAGATAATGCAAATTGGCGAAATGGCCCATCAACGTAAAGCAAAGGCAAATGGTTGCATTAGTAAAAGTGGCTTCCAATATTTCTTGGTAGAGCCTCTCGCTTCCACTCCCCGGGAAACATTGCAAGCGCGCCGCCATTTCCCTTCGCCGGGCAACGTCCGCTCTGCGAGGGATATTTTTTTAATAGTCGCCAACTCCTTTAACAAACCGTATTTTACTACAGGCAATTTTATTTCGACACTTTTGACAAGGCAACGCGCCCGTCGCGATGGCAGGGATCATAAAAATTAACAATCGGCGCACGCGGCGCGCACGGCGCACGTGTCCCGCGGACGGCCGCGCTGGGGGTGGCCAGCGAAGGACGCTCGGGTCAGGGAGGGAGGGAGAGAAAGGGGAAGGAAGCAAGAGAAAGGGGAGGAAGAAGAGAAAGGGGAGGAAGAGAATGAGGGAGGAAGGGAGAGAATGAGGAAGAATGGGAGATAAAGGGGAAGGAAGAGAAAGGGGGAGGAAGGAAGAGAAAGGGTAGGAAGGGAGAGAAAGGGGAAGGAAGGGAGAGACGGAGGGAAGAAGGGAGAGAAAGAGCGAGGAAGGGAGAGAAAGAGCGAGGAAGGCAGAGAAAGAGGGAGGCAGATAGAGAATGAGGGAGAATGGGAGAGAAAGGGGAAGGAAGGAAGGAAGAGAAAGGGGAGGAAGAGAGAGAAAGGAGAGGAGGAAGCAAAAGAGGGAGGAAGGGTGAGAAAGAGTGAGGGAGGGAGAGAACGAGGGAGGAAGGTAGAGAATGAGGGAGAATGGGAGAGAAAGGGGAAGGAAGGAAGGAAGAGAAAGGGGAGGAAGGGAGAGAAAGGGGAAGACGAGAGAGAAAGAGGGAGGAAGGAAGAGAAATGGAAGGAAGGGAGAGAAAGGAGGAGGAAAGGGGAGAGGGAGAAGGGAGAGAAAAGGAAGAATGTAAGGGGGAGGGCCACAAAGGGCAATGGAAAGGAAGAGGTGAATAGGGGGAAGTAGCGGAGGGATAGAGAAATGAGTGAAAGAAGAGTGTGAATAGGTTAACTGTTCTATCGATGTCGAGGATTTTGCCTCGTCAGCAACAGACACTGGGCATAGTGACTTTATGAAATAATTATATGAAATGAACATACGAAATTTTCAACAAACCACGCTTGCGCGTTTAAATTTTAGCAGTAATTTCCAACAAAGGTAATGTGTACAAAATTATATTATTGACAAAACGCTATTATAGTGATGGAAATGCTGATCTGGTATTGTTGATATAGTTCATATATGAAATAATAGGCATTATACTTTTTACTTTGACAAAAATGACGCCTGTTATTTCACTTGATATATATTATTTTTTAACAGCAGAAGAATATTATAATTTGGTACGGGATACACTTATAATCTTTATTTTTTGTCATTAGTTGAGGAATTAAGTTTTCAATATTATGGTGTTTGCTTGTGATTAAAAAAGTTTAAAGCATTTAATTTGATAAATAGCCGATTAGCTTGTAATGTTTAATTTTTGAACATCAAAAGAAACACATCTTGTAAGCTGAAGAAGTACTTCATGTACAAATTACGGAAATTGTGGATGCAGAATTAGTTATAATACTTTTACGTCTTACTTTTTACTTACTTTTACTCTTTACGTCTTACTTTTACTCTTACTCAAATAACAACGTCGTATGTACGATTTAAATAGCAAGGTGTGTATATTTTAATAAAGTGCTGTGTTTCCGTATTTTGTAGTGCGAGGTAGTATTTTGGTAGTATGTGCAAAGCAAATACTACCTTCAAATCGAGACGAAATAAGCAAAAGATCAACTTTTTCTAACTTATTGATTTAATCGTTGTCTCAATCACTTTTATTATTTCAGATCATTCTACTTATCTCCTTTCAACTTCGCATTAGCTTTCGATCAAGTGCTATGAAACATGAGTGTATGGCGGAAGATAATGTGACTTATATTCTGATCCTGTTGGCTAAATGAAACACACCACCAGGCGCCTGAGAGCATGGTTTCGGTCGAATTTAGTTTTCCGAATTACGAAGTGGTTGGGGCATTCAGGCTTTTCCGAGTGCTACAAGTAACATGAAAAGAAGACAATAGGTCGCATTCATTATATTGCAATCACTATTATTCTACTTAACATTACGGCTGATATCCACGTTCAAGTTGAATCAGTGGTGAATTTCTGAAACTGAAAGGAGCTTAAAAAAAACAACTTACATTCTTTTTCTAATTTCTTTGTTTTTGGATTATTGCGAAATTTTGTATTAATATTTAAAATGTTATTCAACTAGCAAACGTTTTCCACAGAGGATTCACCTTACGATATAATATGTGTTTCAATTACAGTGTGATATGTGTTGCAATGCAAGTGTTGCAATATACAGAATTTCTCTTCCAGAATTTCTCAAGAAATAACTCTTTCTTGAGAGATAGTATACAAATATGTGGAAGCCGTGTAAATGTGAACGAAATAACAATTTAATTTTGAATTGTATTTTCGAATTTCCACGGAATTTCACTAAGATTTTCGAATTAAAATCCATTAAATAGAAAGAAACGAATGTAAGAGAGTGAAGGCAGAGAGTGCATTCGCGTGTTTTGCTGCTGATGATAGGGCGGCGCGAGCGCCACGAGTGCTCCACCGCCGGGCGTTGCGTCGTCGCCCATGGGCGGGGGTCCGGCCGGCGGCGCGCCCGTCTTCCCCGTTGC
>BOPP01000010.1:12065394-12091010 GCA_017312745.1 Gryllus bimaculatus | reverse complement strand
CGCGGGCGTGATTTACAGGCGTGCGGCGCGCTCGTTCCACGCGCCCGATTTGGTCAAAGATAATTTTATACGTCTTGTCAAATATAATTGTCGTAATATAACTTAGGTCCGAGCGGGAAGTGAAACGGGAAAAGCGCGCGGCGGAGACGGTCCGATGTTCGGGGACGAGTTACGGGGAAGAAGCCCCGCTGCGGAGCGCTGGCCCGGCCCGGCCCGGCCCCGCCCGGCGACGGACGCGACACCCATGCCGATGCTTTTAAAACATCCATATTGAAGAAAAATCGATGTTTTAAGCGTAGATGTATAAGCGCTGATGTTTTCTTAACATCCATTTTTTTTTCCTTTTCCGATGTTTTTGTTTATGAATGAAAAAGTCCATCACAATCAAAAGATCACAATACTGTAAAACTATGAAATAATAACTGAGAATAACACTGTTTTTTAAGTGTTGGAACCAAGGGAACACTGTTTGCACTTCCTTCATCGACCAAAATCTCTCGACCGAGATACCTCATGTCACTATCATCAGATTCATTTCGCCCATTGAGATGTTGTTAACAAATACATTGTGGGCGTAGGGTTTGCCCCTTTTTCTCGTACCCTAATTCGGTGAATTGGTAAACACGAACATTGTGAAAATTATATTTTAATACATACGAATTCGATGTTAGAGGTAACCAAACCAGTCTAAAACATCGATGTTGAAAAACATGTTTTAATTTTGGACATCGATGTTTGCTAACATTGATGTTTTTTGTTTTCAATGTCGCATCCCTAGGCCCGGCCGTTCCCCGCGACGACAGCCCCCCGCCCCGCCCCGCCTCAGCCGGACCTGATCCAATCCGACCCGACCCGATCCGACCCTACCCGACCCGACTTTGATAGTCTTTTTATATTGTATAATGTCATAATATATTTCATGAATACTATTTGTCATTTGTAGACCTTGGATAATTATTGTGAATATTGTTTATTGCTTCAAGAGAAGTAGAGAATATGACAAACTTGTTATTTCTTAGGTTTTGTGACATTTTGAAGACTGTCATTAGAGAACATATTTCATTTGTAGTAGTACTGGAGTAGGAATGTAGTCTGTAATTAACACCTTAGGAAATTGTAGTTGCGTTTTTTCCAACTCTATTATTGACAACATTAGTGTAGATTTTATAGGAATCTTTGTATTTATTTTCTATTTCATCATATTTTATTTTCCTATCTTTTTTAGCCATTTTGTTTATTTGGGGAGTGTCTAGTGATGTATCTGCTACTATACCGGAATTGTCCAAGATGGTATACTATTCATTTTTTCTCCATTATTATACGTTCCTGAAAGTTTAACTTTCTCAGTAGGATTTTAACTTTGGTATATACTGGTGAAAAGCATTTTTGTTCTTTGTCTAATTTTGAAATTTTGGGTATGTATGTTTGGAAGATTATAGGATTATTTGATTCTGCTTTTTTATTAGCATATTTTGAGAGTTAGCATTTGTCTACGATGAGCTAGAGTTGGTTCCTCAGCTTCTATTACGTTTCTGCCAATGGAGCTGGTATGAAAGTAGCCGGCGATTATTGGTAGAGAAAAGAGAACTCATTTTCATCGCTAAACGAACAACAGATTTGATTTGATAGTTTTTCCAAAACAATAGCAACCAACAATCATCGATCTACTTCTCACAACTAGCAAGAGGTGAGTTCATCAAAACGTTCGCACAGCAAAGCTACATTCGTGTCCGAAATCAAAACAAGGGGCAGGATTTGCTAAATGAGTGAGAGATGGGGGGACAAAAAGGAAAAGTGAACGAAAAATCTGGTCGAGATGGGGACCGTAGACGCAAAAGGTTGGTTAACGTTCATCACACTACGTTGTGGTGCGCTAGTACAACCAGATATATTCCTACGTATTCATTATGTACAATGTCAAATGCATTTACACGCACAATAAATTAAATGTAATAACACGCACAAACCATCATGCACGCATATAGAAGAAACTGCCTAGTGGTTGGAATTCAAAGAATTAATATTACCGTTTGTTTTGTAAAGATTATTGCTTATTTTTGATGTGGCATCTCCTCCTTAATTCACACTCTACATTTGTATTGTTGGCTCAATATGAACTTGATGCTAATAACTTAATTCTAAAGCAGGGTTGTCCAATTGGCGGCCCGCGATGCCATTTATGGTAGCCTGAAAAGTTATTAGTAGGGGCGGATTTTGATGACCTAAAACCTTGCCAAAAATGATCAATAAACTGCTCTTAAAGTGCTTTAAAATGTTCTAAAAACAAAGAAAAATGGTACGGCCTGATATCAGGCAGTGTTCTATTCCTCCCCTCCCCCCGTTTGAGAGCAACCGGGTAAAGTGCTGAGCTCAACAATCTGGGGAAGTCAGGTGTTGGACCTCCCAAGTAATAACAATATGACCCGTAACCATGTTAAGATGTTTGTTGTGGCTCTTGAGGCCTTGAAAGTTGGACAGTCCTGTTCTAAAGGGACAAAATAGCACTTCTTTTTCACCTCTAACCCATGCAAATTGTATGTCAGATTTCCTTATTCTGTTGTGATAAACGCAACTGCTCTTCTATGGTAAACAACCTTATAAAACTTGCGTGGATTTATGACACATTTTAGAAAACGGACGACACGAACAGGGCTGTTAAAACACGAACACGAAAAATCTGTAATATTAATTTCACTTCCGTAATAAAAATCATCAAGGAATAGAAACCTTTATTTCACACTAAAATACAAATTACTATACTAAATAATTTGTCTTTCTGTTGATACTATCGTCTAGGAATATATGGACGTGTCGTTCTCGGCAAGATGGTTGATAGAGTTCGGGAGAGAAATGAATGTTGTTTCTCGGGACTTGTGCAGATAACCCCGTTCTCGTTCGTGTGAAGCTGTGAGATCTACCTACGCAGCTGTTGGCGCAAGGAAGCGCAAGCAGATCGCGTTGAGTTCCTTCGCCGCAGCCGTTTCACAGTGGCAGAATGTACAATCGCAGGGAGGCAAATGCCGTTCGTTTGAAAAATATGGGAAATAAAGTTTATTCTGCAACTTGGGCATTTGAATATACAGTCTTATAGAGCGTACATCAAACATAATTTTATTTGAGCTTCATAGTAGTTGCTGAAAGATGATAAAGGGTCAGAGGGAAATAAGTATTAACATATTCCTAAATGGTCTTGTTAATACTACATTTCAATAAAAGTTATCCATACTCTTCTATCCCCAGCCATTAATTCAAACTTCCATCACATCAGTCTATTGGTTAGACACTAATTTTACATGGAAATGCAAATTATATGCAAATTTACACTATCAATAATGTCTCATTATCATGCTCGAATAGACGAGTACTATAATTTTAAAAATAGCGGTGCTACAGAATGGCGCAGACTTTCTCATATTAATGTTCTATTTTCTTTGGTCTGGGCTAGCTATTCGGACTTGCCACATACTCTTGCCAGCTGCCATGTATCGCCGTCCAAAATACATTTTTTTGAAATATTCTCAATTGTTCTGCATTCTAATAGTAGAACCGAACTATTCTTAAGAATATTAGAAAAGAGAAAAGCCTCGTTATATATGGCAATTTTCATTGAAAAATTAGGAGCCATTTTTAAGAAAATGGAGTTAAGCGTTAGTGTAAATACAAAATTTGAAGCTCTTTTTCACAACAAAATTTTGAGTTTTCGAAAAACTTTATTTGAAGCCATATAAAGTACATTTACTTACAAGCTGTAGCGAGCGTTTCTGAAAAGACGGATTTTTGAGCTCATTTTCACAGAAAACTGGCGAGTTTCCGAGTAACTTTATCTGACATTATTTAAAGCATGTATAATCATAAATACAATAATGTGAACAAATTGCCGTTAAATATTAACGATGTGAGAAACAAGTGAAAAAACACATTTTTGTCTGTTTTGAAAAAATAAAACAATAGAGCAATATCACATTTATGTCATCTTGTAGACTACGTTTAGCACTGTCCTTACCGAAAGTTTAAAGAAAAAATTTGGAGACGTTTTGGAGACAAATTTTTTTCGTAATTTTTTAAAATTGCAAATATTGCACGCAATATTGCGCGAAAACTACTAAAATTCTGAAAAACACGTACATTACTCTAATGAAAGAATTAAATATGAAGAACAAATTTTATTTGAAGGAAAAATAGTTCTTAGTTCAAAATTCTCTTGTGGTTGTTGCCTTCATCTTATTGCCTCTGTCACATTGTTTATCTGGAGGTCCTAGATATCGAACGCCGACGGTGGCAGATTTTTCTACACGATGTACTACACGCTATTGGCTGGGTTGAATTCAACAGCTGGTAGCTATCAGGGGCAGAGTTGCGAAAATTGAATTGAATTGAACTGAACTGAACTGATGCCTTATTTTACGTGGAGAGACTGAGGCCAAGAGGCCTTCTCTTCCGTCTGAGCATGCAAATTTAGCTACGCTCCTTTCACCAACTAACGGAGGAAGGAGGTATTTTTTGGGCGACGAAACTGGCGATTTGAATTTAGCTCAGAGGCGACATTTAGGTTTGAGGATCTTTCACATGCAAGTAAATCTACTAACATGGGACAGCCGGCTTTACTTCCCCTCCGAAGGAAGGCGTATGAAGGATTTTTCGCCCTTAAAAATCCAAGGCTTCGATTGGATTGGAACCAACCAACTTGAGTATAACAGTCCGATACGCTAACCGTAACAACATCGCAGTATAAGTAGGTGGACTCAGCAACAATAAATACTCGTTTACTTACTCCAACGGACCACAAATCGTTTTACGACACGCCCGCTGGACGCGTCTGAACAATTGAATCGTTTATTTCAGAAACCCGTCAAGCGCCAAAATCTAAAATATGCATTAGCAGCGAATTATTGTTATAAGAGGATAAACACATCGTTTAGTGCATATTTATATGAAAAATATTCATTTTCCAACTGCTTTAATACATAAAACTATTGCGAATCCAGAAAAATTAGGAGACATTTTCTCAATTTTCTGGAAATGGGGAATTTGGTGTTTGACGGGTTTCTGAAATAAACGATAAAATTTGCCTCACCGCGATCCGTTAGTCCGCCCCACCGTGCGGACCGGCTGCACGGGGCGGCGCGGCGCAGCGCGGCGGGAAGTGCTGCGGAGGCTGCTCGGCGAAGGCGGTGCGTGGCCGCGACTATCTCTTATCAACGGATGCGCGGTCCGAATTTCTCGGTACGGCCGGGCGATTGGACGCGGCCGGCCCGCACGGCGCGCCGCCGCCGCCGCTGCCGAGCCTGTCATCAGCGTAATCGGAGACGCGTCGCCGCAGCCCACGCCAAGACGCGTCCCCCCTTCGGCGTCTCGTGCGAGCTGGCGGTGGCGGAAACGGGCAGGGTGCGTTACGAAGTGGCGACCCTATCGGATGGCTTACGCTGCTTGGCCTTCTTGGAAACGACAAATGATTTTCCTGTGGGACTGACACTTCGGTGCTCTCTGCGTAGCGTGTGCTCCTGTGTCGACTCGTGGGATAAGGCGCGGGATGCTTTGGACACGACACGTTTCTTTCTTGCGAGTTCCTCCGGCGAGCTGGCTAGATATTGGTGGGAATTAACGTGCATGCCGTAGCTATGCAGCGAAGGAGAGACACAGCTTGGGCAGCAAAGGAGAGAGTGCTGTTGTAATTAAAATTACTAAATTAGCTAACTCATCAGTCATGTTTATATATCTTAACTAGTACGTACGTGTCTTAACTTCCGACGGCATGATGCCAACTTTCGGGTCCTCATTCAAGATACCTCGCACTTCTTGCTGATTTAGTTCACGTCGGAAGTAGTATTTAAATCGTTAATCGCGCCTTCCCGTCACTTTATACCGATGTATATAAATGTATAAAAAATTGTACTAAGTATTTGAATTCCATCGAAAATATCAAGTTTCCTACTCATACGATTACACCATACTCTCTGTTGCCTTTACAATGAAGTCGAATAAAAAAAAAGAATTCTGCGGTTGTTTACCTTTATTCCTTCAGATCCATAACTACTCAAAGATGTAATGTTTTTTGACCTCAACATGGTGGTCATTTCCCCACATCTGTGCATACTCTTTGATAATTCGATAAGTTTATTCATACGTAAACTCTGATGTGCCTGTGACTTTTTTTAATACTTGTAATATACTTACATATGGTACCTCTGAGAACCTGTAACCAAAACACAACAAAAACAAAAATAAATAACAACAAACAAAAAGTGATTTGTATTATATTAGTCGACCACATGATGTTATGTTGATGACTTGAACTGGGCTTTTATACTATTAACATTTTTAGAAATCAAAATGCTGTTTGTTTATGGTATCCCAATTTGTTTTATTGTTATGAATCAATACTTCATAATACATCGTTTTATTAGATATTTTACTATTTTATTGATATAATTTTCCATCATTTGAATAAAACTTTTATTGTATTATTTAAATTTTTTTAAAAAATGGTCGCTAATAGTGTCGAAACGTCAAAAAATAAAAACAAATTTTAAAAAATAACACTGAGTCTCTTGTGTCAATATCTCGAAGTACGTTTGATACCTCCCGATATCCTGTGTTGAACTATATTGCATCCGGTGGAACGGTTCCTATCTGATAAGACGGAGGATAGCCTCCCTTCCCTGTGGCATGCGTTGCGTGGGACTGCCAGACCCCTCGCACCTAATAGCGTCACATGCATTTCGCAGAAAGACTTTGAGCCGTAGCGTTGCGCTCTGTAGTCTTCTCACCCTATAGCTTACATAAGTGCTTCCTGTTTTTATGGATGTTCGAATAAGAGTCTATTCTCCTAATTGTATTGTTCCCGATATCAAATAATAATAATAATAATAATAATAATAATAATAATAATAATAATAATAATAATAATAATAATAATAATGTCTTTATTAATGGCGAGGCTCAGGCCATAGGGTCTGCTCTTCCGCCTAACCACGAGCGATATCAGTAAATGTTTTAATCTGCAAATGACAAATGATGTAGAAAATATACGAAAAGCTGACGAAGTTGAAGATGGATATTTCGAAGAAAATTAGGATTCTGATAGGAAGATAAATAAATGTTGAAGAAAAATCTGTATTAAGATACGGACCGTAAAGTGAGCAATGGGATTTAGAATAATATTATGATTACATTACAAAGGAGACTTATTTAACCAATTTGGTTCTTTTTTCAATTTCCTTTTATTTTGCTATAGTGAAAATTTCCCTTTCATTCTTAAAATGCGCATTTCTTTGCATCTTTTTAATAATATATCATAATGAATTGAACCCTTTCAGTGACATTGTCCCAAACGTAATACGATTATTCATTAAACAATAAATTGTGTGTGTAATTGCGTGTCATTTATATGTTTGACATCATTTTTCTTGTTTTACTTTTTTGCTTACAAAAATAGGTCTACCTACTCTTTGTTGTATCTCGCAACAATGGCTTTCACCGAACGCCGCAATGCAATCTGATGAAAGAGGTTAAGGAAAGTGCTAGAGCATTCGTTTATTTTATTGCTACAATATGAAATTTCTGGCGCAACAAACCGGAACAAAAGAGAAACAATTTACAATGATGGTTTCAATTTTTTAGCTGTGGTGGTGGTGGTGGTAGAGGTAGAGTTAATATGACGCTTTCGCCACCACATTAAAATGGATTCTTTATTGTTCAAATGACATTTCTGGTGAAACAACCCAGAACTAGCTATTTCGAATGGTGCCACTTCATACAATGGTGTTGTTGGTGTCGGTGTGATATTGGTACCACCATAAGTGCTGAATGTTGAATGTGGATTTGGTACAAACGAGTGTTACTGTGGAATAGGCTTACATATTGTTCCATCAGCAATGTGGTTATACAAATTAGTCAGTTAAGTAGATCACTTCTGTTAAACAGTATAACACATTTCATTCTTGGCTATCCGGGATGAGCCGCGTCTCGGTCAATTATGCTGACGTTTCGACCATCTTGCTGTGGCCTTCTTCAGAGCTATACTGCTCTATCAGGAGGATCCGTTGAGTCGCTCTGGTCTTGATGTGATGGGAAATATTGAGAAATTTGGGAAGGACGTTGCAGCCACGGCAACGTAAGAGGAAGGCGAATTGACAGAGCCTCTTAGCGCGAACAATTCTGAGTTGTCTGAATCTTCCGGTGGATTTAAACATCCACTCCCCGTAGAGGTTCGTTATATGGGTTCGTAGGCTTCCGCAACCGGAGTCAATGCATTCATGGCTATCCAGGATGAGCCGCGTCTCGGTCAATGTTGCTGACGTTTCGCCCATCTTGCTGTGGCCTACTGTTGAGTATAGCTACACTACGGGGAGTTATTCTGCGGCAGTATAGCTCTGAAGATGGCCACAGCAAGATGGTCGAAACGTCAGTACAATTGACCGAGACGCGGCTCATCCCGGATAGCCAAGAATGCATTGACTCCGGCCGTGGAAGCCTACGAAACCATAAACAGTACAACAACGAATAAATTGGTACAAACGAATGGTAATGGGTTTTCGCCGTGGTGGCCTGCCATTTCCTCTGCCCTTACCGTGAAGGAGTCGATTCGTAGTGATCAGTTCTGACACACCGCGGCCAAGCGCCGGCAGCCGGAGCCTGGTCGTCGGTGAGGCAAAGGCGGGGTCGGCCCGCAAGCGGCGCCCGTGACCGCGCTCCCGTGCTAAATGGAATTCGGCTTCCGCTTGCGCCGCCCCCGTCCTCCTCTTCCGCCACCCCTCCCCACCCCTCCTCTTCCTCAACCCCCACCCTTCCCCTTTCTCCTCCGTCCTCTTCGGTCCACCCCGCCCCACCCAACCCTGTCGTCCTCTTCCTCAACCCGTCCCCCCTCCTTATCCTCTTCCTCCACCCCACCCCTCCTCCACTTCCTCAACCCGCCCCGCCCCGCCCCGCCCCCCTCCTTCCTCCTCCTTCTTCCTCCACCCCGTCCCACCCCACCCTCTCCTCCTCCTCTTGCTCAACCCCATTCAGCCCCCTCCTCCTCTCGCCTCTTCCTCCACCCCGCCCCCTCCTCCTCCTCTTTCCTCCACCCCGCCCCGCCCCCTCCTCCTCCTCCTCTTTCCTCCACCCCGCCCCCGCCCCGGCCCTTGCCGCGCGCCGACAGGTTGCCGCTTACGCGGAAGAGTGCCACACGTTTCCTCACTGAACGAAGCCCCGCCCTGGGATGCTGTCATCTCGGACGAAGCCCGGAGCCGGGTTGCGCGTGTGTTGCAAGCGAGCGGCGTTGGTTTCACAACGGCCTCCCGGCTCTTTGCGGAACCAGGCCGCTGCTACGCGCTGCGTATTCGGCCATGCGATTTCAGTATATTATTCTGACGCCTCCTTTTTCTTGTGTAAACTGCGTTACTACTCGAAAATGTTACAGGTAGCCCTCTTACGAATTATCTCCATTCGTAAAAGTCCAAATTACGCATGCCAGGTTAAATAATTATATTATTCGTTCTTACATGCATTAATTTAAAGGGGAGATGATTTTTATTATTACCTCAATTACATTGACCAGGGCTCCGGATTTCTAATTAACAGCGGGCGTATTTCATGACCTAAAAAAATTGGCAGGAAAGATCCATACATTTTTTATGTTTAAAATTGCCTTAAAAAAACCAAAGAAAAAATGACCCGTAAATACATTTGATCCAAACCACTTCCCCGATGGAACGACTCTGTGTTAGATATGTTACTGATGTTAATCTAAGGTTTCTTGCTCGAATGCATTGATTTGTTTACATTGTTGTAAGAGCAATAAATTGTATTGAATGTCATTAAAATACTTAGATTCAAACGTTTCAAAGTATATATCAAACCCTACATGGATAAAAAATCAATTTTTTACCTATATGGCAAAATTTTATTAAATTATAATTTGTAAACACGTTCACTAATTGACAATCAAGTTTCAACATACCCCGTGGCAAAGAGTTTTGGCGCAGCAGACAAGACGCGGACTAACTTAAAAACTGGGTGTGAGTTTTTTAACTCGGTCTGCATGTGAATTTTTCACTTGTGTGTGTGTCGTGGAAGACATACAAATGGTTCGTGCATAACATCAAACACCTTAACTCCTTCAATAATCGCTTACACCGACCGGTAACTTGCTATAAACTCCGTGAGACACTCTGTTCGCGTTGTTGTGCTATGAGGGTATTGGCTCCCTACACTGCGGGCAAAGGTTCAAATTCGAATTGAGGCCACTTGGCTACCCCTGGCGGGCCATTGGAATGGCCACTAGGAACAAATCCAACCTAAAACGCGTGATGCCCGCCAGGAAGCGCGAGGTGCTCGTCTCTGAGAATGTAACAGCGGGAGCTGTAGTCCCTTTATTTGATTATTATTTATTTTATTTTTTATATTTATTTTATTTATTTATTTAATTATTTATATGTAATTTTATTGTATTATTATTTATTTTATTTATTATTATTTATTTATTATTTATTATTTATTTATTTATTTATTTTATTTATTGTTATTTTATTTATTATTTATTATTTATTTATTTATTTATTTATTTAATTTATTATTATTATTTATTGTATTTATTTATTTATATTTATTTATTTATTTATTTAATTATTTTATTTATTTATTCTTATTTATTTATTTATTTATTTATTTATTTATTTATTTATTTATTTATTTATTTATTTATTTAATTTCAGAAATAGTTAAAAACTGTCCGTGACGCGCTATGGGAAGAAGTTGAATTGAAGTTGCCCAGTCACCGCGGGAGGCACAGGTAGGTGCCTCAACGGTACATAGGTAGATGCCCTCGAAAGGGGAGGAGCACTACGGAAAGCGTAAGAATTAGTTCAAAAGAAGGTAAATTAACAATTACGAGAAATTCTGAGATTTTTTGCACCATTAACACTACTAATTATGATTGGAGTACATTTTTCGCTGATTTAATTTTATGAGTACTTAAATTTTCGAACTGCTTTTATGAAAATGTTGTTTAATTTTCAAAATACACGCCAATTATTTTTTTCCAGTTTCAAATTTAATGCCTTAAAGATAACGTAATAAATAAAGAGGATGTAAAAATTACACGTATTTATGTATAAACTTAAATACGTAATGATCAGGGGCGGATCCAGCCAATCATCGTAGATTTTTGTTAAATTGTATATTATTTTTGATCCGTGCATATGATATTATACAATATTATTTTTGAAATAATTACATAATGCTAACATAAATAAATATTTAAATCGATTTTGCCAAAGAAAGGAAGATAACAAACGAAAACTCTAAATGTTGGAGGGGGGCATGTCCCTCATGGCCCTCTCTGGATCTGTCAGTGGTTATGTCCTCATATAATTTTAATCACTGATTTTTTATGAAAGGACACATGTGTCACACAAGGTTTATATACACTCAATAATCTTTAAATTTAAAAAACACTGATCTTCGAACTTAAAAGATTCGCTATCTTTGCTTTGCAATTTACAACACGCGCTTCCGCGCGCTACGAAACGTCAACTGCTTTTGATACATTGCAACGCGCACAACAAAACGTCCAAGACCAACTACACCAACTATATATAGCTGGGCTTAGAAATGACATAATGAACAAATGGAAGCAGAGAAGAGTTCGTTCTATTAGTTTTAAAATTTTATTACAATTTAGGGTTTATATTATAAGTAATAACACAACTATCGTACAATATTTTTCTCCTTATGCAAACTTTAGAAAATTTGGTTTTGTAGATAGCTCAAATTAAAAAACACCTACCGTTTTAAATATACAGATTTTTAATCAATTTATTTATCAAGTAGATTATCAAATAGGTTTTAAATACCGCTCCACATTTTTACTGTAAATTGATTGTATTATTAGGAAACAAACACTGAATCATTTCTTGCTTTAATTGTGAAGTGCTCTTTTCTCTTAAACTAACTCTTTTAAATAATTACACATAAGAGTAGACCTTTTTGAGACATTGCCAAGAGGGAACAGTGCATTAATTTTCACCAAAAGCATTGAAAAGTTAAAATCCTATCTTAAATTAAAAAATGTAAAATGGACTTAGAAAGTACAAAAAATATGTACTTAAAGTAACAAATAGTTTTGAAAATATATTATTTTATCCAGCAATTATTTTATGTATTAAAAAATTGCCATGTATTGACACTGCCAAATAGAAATACTAAATGTATTTACAAAATTATTCGACGTTTTAAAGTACGTTTTTATTTTTAGAAGCCGTTTTTACATGTTTTGATCATTTTTTATTTGCACAAAGTTACTACGCAGTATTGCTACGAACACTTTCAACAGAAAAGGCAAGAGCAAAATCACTTATCAGGTAATGATAATGAATTAGAACACATGACAGTACTATTTATGGGATGCTGAATCGACTGTGTGAACAGGAATATTACGATGGTCCTAATGAATTTAAAATGAATGCAGGCAATAATAAGTCAGTTAAGTTATATGGTGTCTTGCATAGCAACGTAAATCTGAAGAACGTTACGCGAATGTTTAATATGGTCAAGAGAGAGAAAGAAGGAAGGAATATAAATCTTGTTGAATAAGTACTGCTGAATAAGAACTTGATAATGTTCGCATGACACTTAAGACGCTAAAACGTGTTACCATCTACAGAGCAGAAAATCAAGTAGTGAGCACGTCTCTAAAACTTCATTATGTCACATAGCTACGGGCTAAACTTGATCCCGAAAAAAGGTAAACCGGCCCAAAATTGTCTGTTAATTTTTACACTGTGTCTCCGCTGCAAAGTGTCTGGTTGCGAGTATATATCCAAAAATTCATGGGTTCTCGATTGCAGATTCTGGTTTACAATCCGGACGGTGTCAGAGTTTCCGCCACCAGTTAATTAGCTGTCTAGATGTCGAACACTGGCTTATTGAGAATATTACAGCGGCTGGCCGAACTGATCGACCATTTCCACGGTTTCTTCTGAACAATCCCTTTTGGATGCTGGAGGATATCTCTTAAGTAACGGGTCAAAATATGCGTGTTTCTTCCTTCTCCATTCAGCCATCATTTCAATCCTTGGGTTCAAACTATGACCCGTTCTTGCTTCACACATCACCGACCAAGGAAATCTCCGGAAAGCGTCAAGGATTCACGATGCAGCAGTCAGCTAGTCCCTAGAAACACTACGTACATCATTGAGTCATAACAAAAGAAATGGAACCATTTACAGTCAAAAGTAGTACGGCGATAAATAAATTAAATTCAAATGTCATATCTCTTGAGAGCAAAAATGTTACAAAACTTACATGAAATGTTACGTGAAATGGTCTTCATGAAATAAGTCTTGATGTTTCTATATTTATTGTTTTTATTGTTGATAAAAATGCTCATTATTGAATATGTGAAAATGTGTTACTAATTTTCATACTTTTATAAATAGTTTAAGAAATTAAGCTTGTAGCCTGCAAACATTCATCAAAAGCCCACAAAAATGTGATGAAAACATTTTTGTTGTATGAGAGCTGATACTTGTTGAAATGTTTAGCTTAAAAAAACAAAAGCAGTACTTTCGAATTCGAAAGCATTTCTAGCGACGATATGTCAAGTTCCCCTCTAAATTCAATTTTGGTCACGAGAGAGTTTATGTCTTTTCCGTCGGGGTTTCCCGTCGAGCCGCTCGTTGAAATCTCCATAAAGCCGCTTGACTAGGAGGTGCAGGCGATTCGCGCGGCGTGTCCACGTGGGGAGCCCGGGCGGTCCGGGGCGTCGAGGGGCGCGGGCGCGTTGTCCCGAGACGGAAGAGGCTCGTCGCCCGCGCAGCAACAACGGGCGTGCCCGCCTTGCGCCTGGCCCGCGGAGCCTCGGAGGAGGAGGGGGGCGCGGCGGGTGAGGAGTCGCCCGCGGTGGCCGCTGGGCGCGCTGCTGGACGGCGCTCCGCGAGGAACGCACGCCCACTTTCTCGTCCAGGCCCAGAAGAGACGACACGAGAGGAGCAGCGCCCTAAAACAAGAGGGGAGATCAGTATTTCCCGGTCCACTTTGAACTGTTTTTTTTTTACACATAATATACATTACTAGAATACAAGTAAAACATCTTTCAAAGAAAATGAAATTATATTATTAATGATACAGTGAATAAAAACAATTGATTTTTTGTTGGCCCATTTTTACGGTTGCCAGAGACTTGGAGAGTCTTGGTCAACCTCATTTGACGTTACATTGTCAGGATAAAAAGTAAAATTCAGAAATTCAACATATTTACGAGTAGGAATGATTTAGGGCATTACAGTAATCGACAGATTTTCAGCACTTAAAACCTCCAAATCATATTTTTTTAAAGAATTGTTCCAGAATACTCTGGAAAGATCCAGCTAAAAACAAAGCAAATCGATTCGCCTCGTCGAATTCCGTAGACAGCTTTGAAATTCTCCAATGCACGTTTTTAGTTCTTAACTCTTCCCCTCCAACAAGCTTCTTTGAAAATTCATTACAAAATTAGTTTTAAATATCGTCGATCTGATAAATGAAGTAACGATTCATGTAAATTCCGGAAAGAGTTTAGTTATTCCCAAACTTCCGTTTTTTTTCAGAATTTCTAAAGAAAATTCTAGAGAGAACAGGCAAAGAAAAGTGTAAATCTATTTGCCCTGTTGACAGAAATCGTAATATGGAAAACATGTTTTTAAAGAGATTTTCTAAAATTATCTTCGTAAATCCGAAAAAGAAATGATACCGAGACATGTCAAATTCTCTTTGTGACCAATCTCAAAAACAAAGTACAACTAAACACAGGCGAACAAACGCAGGTAAACCACCGGAATGCGCACTTTATGAGCACAGTATGATAGAACAACCGAAAACAATGGCGTGGCACCGTAGCTCTGGCTCATTACGTAGTACTCAAAGGCAAAGGCTAACATTACAATACATGAGCAAATAAATCGAATACGCAATGTACGAATTCATTAAATGCATTAAAAATTACGGAAAAAGGTAAAAAATGACTTATTTGTCGGAATGGAGGAAAAATGCATAAAAATGGGTCATTTCGTAATGTCATGCCTAAAGCTCATCATTGTTTCATCCGCCTCTTAGATTTAAATTACATTTGCTGTCAGTCATTATCTTCTAGCAGCTGGATTTATCGTCAGTAGGATGCATTATGTAAAATACATTTTAAGGTAGTGAAAATCGTATGCTACTTGAGAAGCCGAGGAGTGTTTGGATCTATTTATACTCGTCAGTGGATATCCCTGACAAGGTGGACAGTGACAAAATATCAAAGAAAAACGAATTGAACTTTTGGCTCGAAACGCTCTGCCCACAATACAGTGCGTTACACAAATAACTTCTTTAGTCACTGTGGCCTTTTATTCTGTTATTTGTTCTTCTCGCGAGGTTTGAAGAGACACGAGAAAAAAGAAACGTCACGTTTTCAAATGAAACTCTTTTCAGAAGAGCCATTAAATGCTGAAGCGTGACCGCGTAGTCACCCGAGTATTATTTGAGCACCAAGAACGCTTCATCTTATCTGGCAGAAAAGCTCTTAAATTTCACCAGCAGACACGTACATATTTAACATTCGTTTCCACGATAATTCCTGCCTCAAGTACATTGTTCGCATTGAGTGCACACGCAATTTTGAACTGTTTTACACTTCCCAGTTTCTTACCTGCATTCGTATTTGGAGGTGTTTTAAGTAAATTATAGTAATTCCTCTCAGAGAACATTTCCATCTACGAACGATTCGTATTGAAAAAAAATAATGGGCTTTTATTTATTGTGGTATAAATGCGCTCACTTTAGGAATTCTTGGCGAGCATTTACATTACGATTATGTAGTTATACATTTTATGAAATAAAACGTAGTAACAGATGAAAGGTCTTTACAAAGCACACGACTTATCCTTTGGCAATAAATTAAATTTGAATAAGAATGTAGGATTAAAAAGTTCAAAGACAAATAGGATTTCAAAAGCTATCATAATAGCCGTTTTCTAACTGTACGGTAGAAAATAAAACTTACCAAAATGCTACTCTGTCATACCAGTTCTGTATAAATATGTCTACGTCGTATTCTGTAAGCGCAAGGATTAGTTGCCAAACAATGCGATTCAAACAAGAATAAATGTGTATTCAATTACGAATTCTTAATAGTAATCGTGCATTTATATTTACAAGATCTTTAATTGAAACATTACTCTCTAGTTGTGATGGTTTTGAACTCACCTTTATTCTGAATACATCTTACATTATTAACAATATCACATTAATTTATACCCTAATTTTAAAGAGAAAGAAAAGGATTAAGAAAAAGCAACCTTTTATATTTTATGTTTATGTTGTGTACTTTGTTGTCATTTGCATGTCACCTGCTAGGATTGGTCTTCACAGACTTATTAAGGCCATTGTAAAGAATGTAAAATAAGATGAAGACCCTGGGGAAGTGAAGGCAGGGCTTTCGTTGCCTCCGCCGAGGAGTACGAAGTTACGTCGGGAGCACAACGCTCCGGTCGCCTTTACCTCCAGGAAGAATCCTGGTACTCATTTGGAGAGGACGCGGAGTCGACCTGAGAGTCTTCCTGAATGAAAATCAGTAGATAAGAATCCCATTCTACTTCAGGATACGATCCTTGGTGTTTCAGACCAGGAAGCCAACGACCTACCACTGAGTCACTGGGGCGCCTTTCTAATGACTATGCTCGCACAATATACAACTTACATAATACAGTTATTCACGTTTGCTTTCATCGATTCATCAATTATTTTTTGTCAGTAAAGTAATACTTCAACAGGTCAACAGTCAAAAAGGCATTTACTTTAACTAAACTGCTCATTCAAAAAGGCACTTATTCTAACTAACGTAGTGGTGCGAAAGGGCAGGTAAACAATGAAAACTCACTTCTCAAAACGAATTGTACAAAATTAGTTATTAAAATTATCGAAACTCTACAATTTGCATTAACATTTATCATGTAAGAAAAATATATTTTCTTTGTAATCTTGATTCCACATGACCATGTGCCACTTGGTATGATAGCTACGAATTTCTTTTTCTTACGAAGCTGTATTTTCTAAATGCTACTGTGAACTCCCTTATGAATCTTGAAATGCTATCAGTGAAAACGGAACTATATTTTTCGTTCTTCGCAGTTATGTTATTACCAACAATGAGATGGGTATAACATAAACAGAGAGCTGACCGCAAAAAGATCGGTGGTCATACTCAAAAGTAGAATGGGATTCATCATGAGCGAAAATTCCTGATATTATTAAACAGATCAAAAACTTTGGTTGGTATCATCTTCCTTTTTAATTGAGGTTTTGGTCACAGCGTCTGCTTCTAGAGAAAAACAAAACAGGACTGTCTCTTCGAGTTGTTGTATCCAACTTGATCACGATCCATGTCAGGAAAAAAAAAGCAAAGTAATGAGGAAGAAGGCAAAAATATGGCAAAAATGGGCATAAGAAACTAAAATAGATAAAAAAGGCAAAATAAAAATCCAATAAAATTACCCCAGAAGTACAAGTTATTCCTATTATTAAAAGTCATAAAATAGTAACAATAACAAAAAGGCATTTTGAGCTCTACTTATAATGTACTATATCATAAAGTACTGTGTGATAAAATAATGTATTTCTCTCAAACTAATGTTTTGTTTCTAGGTGAGTGTAAATAAACATCCTTGAATATTATTCCACTCCGAATGTTTTGCTGTAAAATACTTGTTGAAGAACCAAACAGCAATAACTGCTAACAAAAATGAAAGGGAAACTTTCTGGAGAAACGAAATATAAAATAATTGATACTTATGGCGGTGGACCTGACCGCAGTTTTGGAGATACATCGATTCAGAAGTTCAACAAATTAGAGGTTTGTGAAACAATTGTTCGTAATTTCTCTCAGTAAGCTCCTTCAGCACATCCAGGTTTGTACCGCCTGAATCCGACGTTTTTGAACATCAATGTTTCGTGCTCGTTGTTTTTACGTATTCAAGGTTTTGTTCATGGATGTACAAGTTTGATAATCACAATTTTGTGAAAGTTAAAATATGAAATAATAACTAACGTTGTACTACTTTCATTGACAACCCTATCCCTCGCCGCATTGGTCCCGAAGTTCTATTTCATTAGTCTCTCATCGTATCTCTTATAAGCGGAGACGTGTATTTTGATTTTCATTTTCATTATAAATTAACTTATACAGCTATGGTGAAATTAAATTTTGTTGTGCACGAATTGCATATTGGGAATTACTAAACTACCTATTGGGGATTACTAAACTACATATTGGGGATTACTAAACTACGAAAAACCTCGATGTTTAATTGATTAATTGATTGTTTAGCGATTCCGGGCACAGTTAATTATGAGAGCCATTAATCCCGTAAGTGTAATGAATGTTTTTTTGCTCGCGAGGTGGCGGTGATATTTCCCCTGCTGTATGTAGATATCCGGTGCCGACCTACCGACGGCTAGCGCGGTTTTCCCACAACCAGGTATCTCCCACCAGCAAGACACCACCCCAGCCGGGACAAGCTCTTAGCTCCTGACGGGTCCATCAGCATGTGGTAGTGTAATGCATGATGTTTTGTAAACATCGATGCTTTTGTAGAAACATCGGTGTAATATTGTCGATGTTTTTTAAACGTCGATGTTTTGTCAGCGATGTTTTTTATTGTACGATGTTTTGTTTCTGAATCAAAAATTCCCATCACAATACTGTAAAATTTAAAATATGAAATATAACTGATAATAACACTGTTAAGTCCAGTGTTGGAACCAAAGGAACGCTGTTTGTGCTACGTGTACATTGTCCAAACTTTCTCGGCCGAGATGGCCACAATGCCCTTGTATTTCCTCTTTCTTCAAATTCATTTCGCACATTGAGAAGCGGACAACAAATATGCTATGGGCGTAAGCTCTGCAACCTTTTTTCGGTGAGTTGATAAACACTCTTCAATTTTTTTTTTTTTTGCACACGAATTTTTTGCGACTGTTAGATGTTTCAAAAACCAGCTTGAAAACATCGATGTTGTACAACATCGATGGTTTTTAGTTGATGTATTATTAACATCAATGTTTTCATTTTGAACATTGATGTTTGCTAACATCGAAGTTTTGATTTTGATGTATGGTACATCGATGTTTTAATTTTGATGTTTGCTGGCATGGTTGTTTTGTTACCGACGTCCCATCACTGCCGCCCAGAGGGCCTGGCGCCGAGGCGGAGCGGCGCAAATCACGGCAAATGGGGCCGCAACCGCAGCGCTGGCGTTGGCGGCGGCGGTGGGGCAGGGCGCGCGCGCCGTCGACGCCGCCCGGCGCGCACCGCAATTATCACGCACTATCTGCGCTTTATGGCCTTTTGTTGCGGGGCCGCGCCGCGCGCTCGCCGCGCATTAACAACGTAATGCGGCCTAATTGATTACGAAAAGCAAACCGGCCCGCGTGACCCGTGTTATTAAATGGAAGAGGTCCCTCCGAGGAGTCTGCTCGCCTGCTCGCTCACCCGCCCTTCCGCGCGTCCGGCACTTGCCCTTCCCACCCGCCTGCGTCAAGTACAACCGTCTTCGCACCAGAGCATCGTAGTCGCTTTGGATAGTACAGCCATTGCCAACTTTACAGTCCCCCCCTCCCACAGACGTCGCAATTCGTAAAGCCGACCGGCTTGTGACTATGCCAAACCACCACATAGTCCGTTACTGGTAGAAATCATTACTTCAATCTAGTAACTCATTGGCTGCAACTAAAAGGGCTCCTAACGTTATTCTCCTACCTTCAAACCAGGATTGCTCTAAATGGAATCCGTGGTGGACAAAGTGAGTTCGAGGCTGATTTCTATGAGGTTCTCCAGTTTCCTCGTTTCGTGATTGTTCCCCACCATTATCACTGATCAATGAATTCATTCAACAACCTAAGAAGCCACTGACCTCAGGTTCTAGGACCATAAGAAATTCGCCATTACCTTATTAACGACCACTGTAATTCTGACCGTTATTTCAAATTGGCCACCCGCAACCACTCCCACCTTCATCAACTCTACCTACAACTCTGCCCTCACCGCAAAGACGGCCCCACTACTTCCACGCACGCCCGCCGCGCCCCGCCCCTCTCTCCTTCGCCTCGCCTTCGCCACCGCCTCCACACCGCCACCGCCCCGCCCCGCCGCCTCACTACAGCCCTCACATCGCCACCGCCTCCGCCACAGCCACCCACCGTCCCCACGCCGCCACCACGCCACCCACCTCCACGTCCCGGCCGCGGTCCCGTATCGCGCGCGCCTTGCATCACCCGATGCTAATGCGCTTCGCGGAAGAGCGAGTCGGCGCGCTGTGGGAACCGACGGCCCCGCCTTCCCCAGCGCGAAGGCGCTTCGGAATATTGTGTTCCCGGCGGCCGGTAAAACAGTATAGTATTACTACCTTTTTGTGCTTTCCCCTCGCGAGATTCAGCAAGCTGATGCCGCCGCCGCGCCGCGCTTTCGGGTGATTCAAGGCGCGTGACCGCATCCCGGCGGAGCGCGGCCGCGGGGCCGGCGGGCGGGCGGGCGGGCCGAGGAGAATCCCAAACGGCCACGGGACGAGTTATGGGGCGAAATTAGGAGCTCGCTTTGAATTTCCCGCCGCCCGCGGCTTACGACGGTAGCGCACGCGAGCGCCGCGTTGTTTAGGAGTGACAGCCGGGAATGGCTGCGGGTGTTGTTGTGGCCGTGGAAACTTTCAGCTGGTAATTACAAGTGGACGGTCCGTGGCAGGTTATAGTACCCATGCGGCTTCGTGTGTATAATGAGAATGAGAATGTCTAGTGACTGGATGGAATGGAAAATACGTTTTATGAGGTGTCTGGTGTCTGTTGCTTCTGGTGAAGGTGAAGACATGAGGTCGAGTTTTCAAAATAAGTTATCGCTCGCAATATCATTAAAATAAATATATTTGCCAATCATTTTGGTTCATGATATGTATTCTTCGGAAATCCATAATTAATCTGCATCACTGGGAATTTTTATTTTACCAGAATGTTTAAGGAAGAGAAAATATCTTGGAAATTCAGAAATATTGACCACCGTAGCAGAACCTCATGTCAGTCTGACATATTTATTTGAGTGCATACATTGAGAAAAAATATTCTAAAATCAGTTCAGACATCAGTTTTATTCTAGGAGGATGTAGAACAGTGCATCATTTCAAGGTGTGAGATAACAGTGATAAAAATTGCTCTGTAGGCCCGTAAGAAATATATATTTTGGGGACATACGAAAGAGCAAAACCTAATAAGTCGAAACAAGTTGTGTACGCCATGCATGGTGAAGAAGTCGAAAAAGTTCAGAAGAAGCTTGCATTAACGTGTCTTATATGGAGGCGAAAGTTCAGTTTCTTTCATGAACTTAACTGAGCAGCAAACTTTAAATTGAAGGGAATTGAACAATATAAATACATAACCATTTAAATAAGAAAGATTATGAAAGAGTTTGCGGGGGCCGAATAATAAACTTATTAGTTGAATTTGCAATGTCGGGGATGAATGATTATGGAACAGTGATGAAAGATGCCAGAAATAAGCAGTTATCCCACATTTTTACGTCAATTGTAGCATTTTAAACCCTGATTCCTGAAATGGACATCCGGTAGGCTGATAAAAAGGCAGGCAACCCTCTCTTTCATCCATGGTTATATGAGACATGACAAGATGAAGCATAGTCGAACTTGCATCACTCCGTTGGTGAAGTTTCGTTTTTCGTGTTCGTGTGGGATGATCCTTTCCTTCCAAGGAGCCCCTATTGGTGAAGGCATGATAAAATTAACTGTGATCGCACCCTGTTTCATTATTAAACTACACCAAAGGTTACAGCAGACTCGCTTCATTACAGGCGAGTATATCGCGTAAATCGAGGACAACACGACAGGGTCATTCATCATACTAATGAATCCCTGTGTACGATTTCTATCTGCTGTTAAATGATAAGTGTTACAAGGACGAACTCCCACTGTTTTTTAAAACATCGTTCAATGTGAATAATCTCTCCAACAGAAAAATTCTAGATTTTGGTGCTGGTGGATGTTGGCACATTAGACAAACAAATGTTCGTGTTCGTTGTACGGAAATTACTTTCGTATTTCATTCTAGGGTCAAAGTTGAAAACTTTCTCACATTTTCATAACTTTAAGTGAAATATGCGTGACTGAGTCACGTTACACCACGAATGTTAGAGTTGTAAGAACATCCGTAAATTCTTAACAAGCAAAGCTATTTAGGTTGTTAGCCCATAATAATCATTTTGACATTTCCATTTCTAGAATATCTCGTTGAGAGGGTTCTTTATTACAGAAAGTATCGTCTCAGTGTAACTAACCATTTTCGTAAATCGACCCATCATGAAGCCTCCCTTTGCTGGAACGTACTTGGTGTCGGCTGCTCTCCTGGTGGAGCAGTGCAGGGCCGTGTAGGTGGACCACGGGCCGGGCCGGACCGCGCACCTGGCGGATCGATCAGGAACTAGAGTTAACGACGCTGGACCGCGGGCCGCGTGAATTACCGCCGCCAGCCCTAACAGGAAGAGGCCGGCGCAGAGGTCGCCGGTTCTCGCCTTAATAATGACGCGGCGCGGCGGCGGAGGCGGCAGGTTATGATGGAGGGTGCGGCGCAATCGAAGATGCGAAGGATGATGGACGCGGAGGAGATGGGAAAATAGGCGAGGATGGCGGAAGAGGAATTGAATGAAATGTGGGAGTTGAAAAATAAGAAGGATGTCGTAGAGATAGAAAAGGATGAACTTGAATTCACGGAGAAAGGAGAAAACGCGGGAAAGAATTGAGCAACAACAACAGTAAAAGAAAATCAAAGAAAAGCAAAGAAAGTAGCGAAAGGGGAATGCAGTGTGGTCTTAAGTAATCGGATGCATGGAGAGTAGTCCTCAGTGACGTTTCGACCGAGGAATCTGGGAGACCAAAACTATTACATTTTTAGATCATTGAAATTTCCTTCATACTCACATACTAGATTCAAATGTATTCATTTCATTATCTTCGATTCATTATCTACTTTTAATTTTTTCAAATACAACGGAACCTTGCTAACGTGGATATTGATATCCGATATTTATATTTCCTCTATATCTCGAATTCCATTGATTCCGTTTCATCTTTCTTATACCCTTGAGTGTTTCAAAACTGGATGATTTTATGAGACAATATTTCATATTCATTTCAGAAAGAAGAGAAAATTTGAGGTTTCGTTGAAATAGTACTTTCAAAAGAGAATTTGAAAATATCATTATCTATACCTATTTCCATATTCTATTCCACTTACCCCTCTTGCGATTTTAATGTGCCCATTGAGAAAGGACTCTTATCCTAGAGTTCGACCCAAAATTACGCGCCATATTCTGAAGGACCCCATCCCCTCTCACCCTGAGGAAACAACGTTTATAAAACCGTCTCAAGAGGCTTGGAAGCGTCGATTCAGAGTCGATGGACCCTTTAAGGAAATTGATTGCGCGCGTTGAGAATAGATATAGATAGATTTATTACTTCTGCAGGTAGGTATACAACCTGGTGGCAGAACACTACAATTTACATATTACAACTAAGAATAATAATTTTAATGCATTTAAAGGCAATAATAACAAACAAATAACAATAATAACAATAACAGCATTACCTATACACTTTATGACTGTCCTGTACGGAATTTTTAACTACTAAATACACTTCACTTCACTTCTCTCTCTACTTCTCTATTGCACTACACTTGACAACACGTCACGACACTTCAATTCAACTACTACTTTGAATATAATTGTATATTTAATAAGGGCTGAATGTTTGGCCGGCCCCCACAAGGGCGCGCGAGGTTTCGGGAAGAAAAAGGAAACTTTTCGTTTTTGAAAAGAGGTTTGTTCTTTTTTAAAATTACAAGAAAGTATCGTCCCTCAGGGTAAACTAACCATTTTTTTTTTTCGTAAAAATCGGACCAATTCAAATGAAAGCTCCCTTTTGCCTGGAACGTCACTTGGGTTCGGCTTGCTCTCCTAGTGGGAGCAGTGGCAAAAGCCCGTGTAGGTGTGAAACACGGGCGGCCGGGACCGGCCTGCGATCGATCAGAAACTAGAGGTTAACGAACGCTGAAACCTGGGCGGATGAATATAACCGCGCCAGCCTAACAGGAAAGAGAGCCGGCCAAGAGAGTCGCGGTTCTCGCTTTAATGATGCGGCGACGGCGGCGGAGGGCGGCGGCCAGGTTTTATGATGGAGGGTGCGGCGGCGCGGCAATCGAAGACTGCGGAAGGGAATGTTGGATCGCGGAGTCAGAAATGTGGGAAAATGGCGAGGATGGCGGGAAGCGGAATTGATGAGGGAAATGTGGGAAGTTGAAAAATAAGAACGGATGTACTTAGAGATAGAAAAGAAAGTGAACTTGAATTCACGGAGAAAGGAGAAAACGCGGGAAAGAATGAGCAACAACAACCAGTAAAGAAGAGTAATAATCAAAGAAGAAGCAAAGAAAGGTACGAAAGGGGAATGCAGTGTGTCTTAAGTTAAATCGGATGCAGAGAGTATCTCAGTGACGTTTCGACGAGAATTGGAGACCAAAATATTAATTTTAGATGATTGGGAAATTATCTTCATACTCACATACTAATCAATGTATCATTCATATCTCGATTCATATCTACTTTATAATTTTTTTCAAAACAACGACTTGCAACGTGATATGAATCGATATTATATTCTCTATATTCGAATCCATCTGATTCCGTTTATCTTTCTTTATACCCTTGATGTGTTTCAAAACTGATGATGTTTATGAGACAATTATTGTCATATTCATTTCAGAGAGAGATATAAATTTGAGGTTTTCGTTGAAATAGTACTTTCAAAAGAGAATTGAAAAATAATCATTACATACTATTCCATATTCTAAGTCTCACTTTAGCCGCTCTTGCGATTTTAATAGTGCCATTTGAGAAAAGATCTTATCCTGAGAGTTCGACCCAAAATTACGCGCGCAATTCTGAAAGCGCATCCTTCTCACACCTGAGGAAAGCAACGTTATATAAAACCGTCTCGAGAGGCTTGGAAGGTCGATCAGAGTCGATGGACCTTTAGGAAATTTGATTGCGCGCGTTGAGAATAGATATAAGATAGATTTATACTATCTGCAGAGGTATACAACCGTGGCAAGAACTAAATTAACATATACAACAAGAATAATAATTTAATGCATTTAAAGGCAATAATAAACAAACAAATAACATAATGATATAAAAGCATTACCTTGTATTACACTTTATGCTGTACTGTACGGATATTTTAAACTACTTAAATACAAGCTCAGCTTCACTTCACTTCTCTCTACTCTCTATGTTTACACTGGACAAGCACTCACGAACTTCAATTTCTAACTTACTACTTGAATATAAATTTGTATAGTTTTAATAAGGGTGAATGTTTGGGCCGGCCCCCACAAGGGGCACGGGCTTGGATAAGGGACGGCCGGGGGGGTTGGGGTGGGGTGGGGTTGGGGGCGGTGTGGCGGCCGCGCGAGATGATGGATGGCGCGGTTAGGGCCGCGATGGCGGGGCGCGGCGGCGCTCGCGGCGCACTGGGAGGCAAGTCGTCCGCGCTCGCACCACGCGC
>BOPP01000010.1:12052821-12065369 GCA_017312745.1 Gryllus bimaculatus | reverse complement strand
CCCCGCCCCGCCACGCTCCGCGATGGGAAACGGAAGATGGGGCGCCGCGCCGTCCTACGACGAGAAAGCGCGTGATGTATGGGGAACAGCAATCCACGCGTGCTGCCTTTGCGAAGGCGGGTGATGGATCACCCTCATTTGTATCAGACGTATTTGTAAAATTTGATTGCATCCTCGAAATTTTATGACACGTTGGAGTGCAACTTTCTTAATGAATACAAAGCTCGGGGAACAGTGACGTTTCGTGAATCTGCGTAGTGTTCGTCGAATCTCCTTTGTTATTTATTTTACACACATAAATCTTCCAGCATTTAGTCCACGTCATTTGTGAAATAATTAACGACGTATGTGTGTGATTGGATCAAAACGCATCAAATGGATTTGTGTGATCAAACGCACAGATGTGAACGTCTGACAGGTTATGATGATACGGCGATTTGGTCAGCTTTGTACATCCCAACGCTAGTATGTGATGCGACTTCAATCTAAATGGCTCGCTGCCAGGGACGCGCTGTACTTTATCATTGAGAGACGTTTGTCCCTACGGAAAATCTGGCTCCTGCTTTTCTCTGTTTTCAGAAATGGAATAAAAATAAAACAATATATTTACGCATATTTCAAACAATTTTGAAAGTGATTAAAATGAAAGTGGTTAAAGTCTTCTACTTACATAATGGACTTTCTCACCGACAAAAATCCTCAAGAATTGACTCAAAATAAGTTAAATCCTGGAATTATTTAATTGTTAACAAACTCTGAACTCTAGAGTTTTATTTCGTTATATTTCATCCCCAGAATTTAATTCATACGAATTTCAATTCTATACTGTGAGTGATACCCGATTACAGGCCGAGATATTTTAACATGCTGATCTTAACAGTTGAAGGAAGGTTGAAGGAGGTCTTTCATTTTTACCAATCAATACCACATTCTCTAAGGTGTGCAATACATCCAAGTAATAACCGTATAATAAGTAGGCGTCTCCACTTTTTCACATGATTTCGATTGATTAATTGATTGTTTGTGATTCTGGGCACGTCAACTAATAAGTTCATTAGTGCCGAACGTGTTGTAAATGTTTTTGTTCGGGAGGAGTCGGGGGTCCCCTGAATGTGAGATCCCGCCACGACCTACCGCCGGCCAGCGATGTTTTCCCCAAACAGGTATCTCCCACCAGCGGGCAACAGCCAGGACAAGCCTTAAGCTCCCGACCGATCCCCCGGCATGTGTGATAGAGTAGTCCATGTTGGACCCGTTTGTTAGAGTACTGCTCCGGCATTCGCCTGGTGTAGATCGGAGAAACTAGGGAAAACTACCGATCAGAGCAGGTGGCCTCTACAATTCTCCTTCCAGACAGCGACTGAATTCAACGTATCTTATCTAGATAGCGTCGCAAATCCTGCCGCCAACGGGAGTGGACCCTAGAACCTCCCGGTCAGAGGTACTGCAGTGGCATCAGTTGATGCCCTGAGCCACCTCTCCCGGTACGTTATTTCGAGCGTGTCTGGAACAGGGAGGACGACGTGGGGCGACTACGGGTAGTCCGCTTTCGTCGGGGAGGGGGGGGCGAGTGGTTTCTCTGCGCACTGTACTAGAGAATAAGACCGCATCAATCGTGAGAAAGACTCCACGCCCGCTGCCTTGTTAGGGATACGCCGGATCGAAAATTTATAATTGTGATTGTCAAAGTTAATGGTCGTGTCAAACGATATAAATTTTGCTGGAGTACCTTTGTCGAGGGAACCGTTATCTGAATCCTTTGTCTTAACATTTCGTATTGTTCCTAAGAGCAAACCTTATAGCAAGCTTTAATTTAAAATGTCATACAAAGGCAAGAGATCTAGGCAGGAGGAACATTTTATTTATTTTACTACATCTTTCCTTTAGAAATAGCTTCAAAGACATCTAATTTCTGAAATAAATAGCAATTCTTTAAGTTCGACTCCTACCCTCTTTAGTTCCTTATCTTTTCAATAACATCAGAGCTCAGAAAGTATAACAGTGTCCAGATCTTAATTAACTTTAGTTTTAAAACTGTATATTGTTATATTTTGGCATCAAAAATGAAATATCCCATTTGGGTTTTTGTTTCTGATTTTGATTCTGAAATTATAATCATCTAAACACGCATGCTCTTTCAAAACGAAACCTCTTTCTGGTCTGATTCTTCATATGAATGGTTTTTTACAGGTTTATTACTAATAATAATATTTTTTCTGCAGGAGTATTACTACACCAACGTTGCGACTTCTCATTTCCAGCGCTCTGAAACGGAAACTTCGTTTTGTCAAGTAACTTGTCTACATTGTCATTCTGGATGAAGAAAGACGCGTTCCTAAATTCTTAATTTATTTTGAGCAGGCTACAATAAAATGCAAATTTTTCCCCGTCTCTGCACTATGCGATTCAGTTGGCAACCGTTGGTTGGTTTTGTGTAATTGGATAGGAGGAGAAAAAAATGTGTTGTCTTCTCAATCCCCAAACGACCACGAGTAACGAAATAGCCTCATCTTCAAAAACAGAATGTAACTGTTTATTGTTACATGCATATTATATATTCCACACAATTTGATATTTAATGGTCTGCGAGATTATAAATGAGGGAGGCATTAGAATGGGAATTTATCCGAGAACAGATGCTGAAACGCTCACGAATGTGGATTACGCGCTCGCTACTACATCACTAACGCGCGTCCTCGAATGCTAAGGGGCTGGCGAGGCGCGGGCGTGCTGAGAATGACGACGAAAATGCACTACCTTCGGTGATACTCAGGCGGATGTAATAAATAAGAACGGGGCTATGCACCGACTTTTTACAAAGACGCTTTATAAATAATGTAGATTCCCTCTCCTACCACACCATCACCTCGCTGCGTTCGAGCTCTTCTTTTTGTGTACCTCCGGGTAGCCACAGAGTCCATTATGATCCACGTGGCAACATTGTATAACGAGATTAAAAACGTCCCGCTCGGAATACATTACGTGACGTCACGAGTCGTTTGTGTGTGTGTGTGTGTGTGAGTGCGAGCGTGCGCCCGCGAGCGTGTGCGTGCAGCCCACGCGTAGGTGGGCGGCGTGCGTGCGTGCACACCGTGCGTGGGCGCGTCGACACCGCGAGTGACGTGCCGGCCGGGCCGCGCCGCGTACGCGCCGGGAGCGGCTACCTGATCGGGCGGCGAGCGCGCGCCTGCTGCTTGTCGCGCGCACGCGCGCTCGCCCCGACCACGCCGCCCGGCACCGGGCACCGGGCCCGTGGCGCCCGCGGCGCCTGCAATCCCAATTTCCAGTTGCCCTCTTTGGTTCCTGTCGGGGCAGGTAGCGTGTGCTTTGCGATTCGCATGATTGCATTTGATAGAGCTCAATCTGCAGTGTTCGATTGATTGATTGATCAGTGATTACAGGCGCGTCAACTGCTTAAGTAATATGTCCCGTAAGTATACTGCATGGTGTTTTTTCCTCGGCAAATTTCCCCTCGCGATCCCGCTGGATGGCGAGATCCGGCGCCGACCTACCGTCGGCTACCGGGTTTCCCAAACAGGTTTCTCCCGCCAGCGGAGCACCGCCCCAACCGAGATAAGCTTTAAGCCCCGAATGGTCTCCCGGCATGTGTGGTAGTGTTGTGCATCTAAATGTAAGTGTGTTTAAGTAAGGGGTAAAGATTGTTGAGCCAGTGGCAATATTCGATTTAGCAATTTGTTTCTTTAATAAATTTTTATTGTCAGAATTATAAGAATATTCCAAAAACAATTTCATTTATTTATTAACTTATTTATTTAGATATTTTATTAATTTCAAATAATTTTTTATTTACCTATTTATTTATTTGGGTTTGAAGACAACTGTTGCAGTCATTTAGGCCAAAAAGTAAGTATATAACGGGTGAAAATTAGCGATAATGATTTTGTGTATGACGATTTAGGAAGGGACGGGAGGAGAAACTGCAAAACGTCGAGAAAACCTACTACGTTTGCTAGCAAATATTCCACACGGATTGGGTGGATGTCGAACCCGTGATCCGGGAGTGGAAGAAAAATGCGCCAGACATTACCCCAGGAACTCTCCTCAACTACTGGTTCATTGGTAGCAAGTTAATTGTATTTGATTTAAATATCGTTTAGAAAGATTTCTGTGAAATATTGAGGGTGTTGAATTTCTACTAGTAACTAAAAATAATTTCCTTTTTGTAATGTTCTTTTACAGGAAAATTAATAAATTGTCACACTACTACTTCTATACAACTTATTTTGTGTATACATCCTTTAATTCGATAGTGGCACATCAAAATTCTCATTTCGTTCTAATTTTAACAACAACGAAATAAGAAACAACTATTCAGAATTTGGTCTTTGAAAAAGATGTTCCAGGCATCTAGCTTTTAGAAGCCATACATAATTAAATAAGTAAACTCTGGGCATTTGTTGCTTTGTATATCCCCTCTACTCTGACTAGAATCCTCAGGAGACTTCAATGAGGGAAGAGAACAATATCCTAGCGTGGGTCTTAATTTATATTAGGAACGATTTAGGCGTTTCTAATAAATTTCACACTACATCATACACGAGATTCACATTTTAAACTTCACAGCACTATTAAAGAGCGGGATACGAATGAATTTCTTACTGGAAGACAAATCGCGTATCTTTGGGCTCTACTTTACCTGCACGACAGCAGCGTGAAGTTCACGCTGTTATTGTGTGTGACGTCATAGCAATGTCATAGCAAACCGTGGAGGCAAAGTCATCCTGTCCGCGTTAAAAGGCGGCCTACTTCATTTCAACAGCAGGCGTGGTCATCTACCGCCTTCATTAACTTGCCCACAATTGTTCGCGTGCTTGCTATTCCAAAACACACTTACGTTTGTATTAAAACGAACATACTTGTAGAACCTGTTAAGGAAAATAAATTTAAAAATAATTCTTATATCAATAGTTGGTGAAGTACTACATGTTTCCCCTGAATATCCGCCCCCGATTTTATACTAAATATTAGATAAATTAATTTCCGGTTAAACTATACCTGATGGAAGACAACTAAAATAAAATCTGAATTAATCTTTGAATCAGAATTTCTACTTTACCCCTCCAGAAGTAGTTAAAATTCAAGTTAATCTCAAGGAACAAAAGTTGAATTATAGCGATGAAGAATCCAAAATTACATTGTTTCTTTTTTATTTTGTAGAAAATAAAAAAGATAGTTTTAAATTTAAGCCAAGAAATATTCTACAGATTTCAACACATACTAATAACTAGAGCCCAGAAGTTTGGCAAAATGTATTTTTGTTGTCTTTACTATTTTTTGCTTCAAAAGGAGTCACTTAACTGTACTCATGGAGTTGTTTTAGTAGATTTTAATTTTGTCTATTATAGCTTCTGATCCTTTTATTTTCTCTTTTGTCTTTGTTTGCTCACGACACCGAGGAATCTTATTATACTTTTACGTATTCTCCAATCCCTTTTGAGGACATTTCTCTGTGAGTGATTTACCGTCCCACGTGCCGCGATTACACAAGTGCGAAAACGAAAAATATAATTCCTCTTTCGCTGATGCTATTTCAAGGGGGAGTCCACAATAGCTTTTCGAAAAACCGTCGCGAATAAAACAGATTAGTCGCCATCAAGGTCGTGTGGATTATTTTTTTTAAAATATTGAATAAAAATGTTTTACTTTAATTATTAATTTTTTACAATAATTCATTTTAAATGTGATTTTTTGTTGTTTAAATTCCTTTTAGTGCCCGTACATTTTTATTTTTTTCAATTATTGTAGTAAAAATAAATGCCATTTTGCCTGCCTATATTCGGAAAAATAAATGCCAGAACTTCGGGCTCTACTCTGAAACTAACTTAACTTCTGCAATTATATATTTTTGTAGGATATTTCATTAATTTCCATGCCATACCTTAATTACGCACCAAAATATATATATTCTGACAAATGTGTTAATATAGATGTGAAAAATAGTTACCTTTTTTTATTGGGGTATGAGATTTGTTACGACTGTAACTTTCATTCCAAACGGTGAAGTTTCAAAGCCGGTTATTTGAGAACATAATTTTCAATATTCCCCTTCTTTACGTTTTGAGAGGTCTGAATGACAGTTTCGAAAACCGGCGATCATATTTTTATCGTGTTATGTGTGCTTCGCCATATTCTGCATCACTTAACACTACCAGCAATTTCGGGTATATTATTATGCAAAGAGGGAAAACGCGAGGTGAACAGAGAATAACCTGAACACAGTTCCCATATCAGGAGGAGTAGCTCCGACTCGCGAAATGAGTCACGATTCGCGGAACAATTGTACCCTCTCTGCCATTTTACTTTTGAAACGATGCGGTTGCCGGAATAGAGGCAATATCTGTGAGGTGTTCTCCCTAAAAACGCGTGGGCAGAGAAAAAAATTCAGGAAGTTGTAAAAGAACACAGTGGATTTAGAAGCGAAAAAAACTCTTGATATCATGGAAGGGACTGAATATTATATATTCAAATATCTGAACGACAATCATCAAATAGAAAGAAACAATATAACGAACCTGTTTGTGCAGATTAAAGAGTCGGGAACAGAAAATATGATAATCACAAACAAATATAAATACGTAATAGGTATATCACATTTGCATATTAAATATGCGAGTATATTTTGTGATCCATATACATAATCATATTCTTAAGTCGACGCATGAAATGCTGTCTAAACGCGCATGTAGGGGAACGGAGGTTTTTTATTGACTTTCGTTCTCTCTCTTGCGTAAGCAGACGATAATTATTTTGACAACTCGAATTCAACGGAGCCCCACTAATGCATGTTGTTTCGCGATCCGAAGTACACACCCCAGGCGGAGTAAAAGAACCAGATTTCACTGGATAATCTCAGTTCCAGAGTTGAAGTAAATGGATTTGTGAAATGTCCTAATGATTGCAGTACTTGTTTGAGAAGTAATGTATAAGAACTGGATGACTTTACAGAAAAAGAAGAAAATGATGTAATCGTTTGTCTTTGTGGTTACAGATCGTCGACGTCTCTCTCTCGTGGACTGACTCATGATTTGCCTGGGCTCCTATCTGCCGCTCAATATTACATAAAAACCAATCGAATACGTCAACATAGCAGTTTGAATTCGAATGCACAACACTATGTAAGTACTATGTGAACTTGGGCCGTGTTGAAATTTTGTAACTTTATGTCGTGTGCAAGTTAAAGTAGTCACATAAAATTAATTTTGGGAAGTAATATGGTCTTCTCATGAAATTAATTATTTTTTCTACTATTTTATTAATTCTAATTTTTACATTATCCAATTATCATTAATTAAGTTAATTCATCTCATGTTGAGAAAATTGAGAAAATGAAAAAAAAGAAAGTAAGAAAGTGTCACTAATTTACTAAACAAGTAAATTGAAAAGTGGCGATAAACAAATATTTTCGGAACATGGTTCATTTGCTTTTGTGGGAAAAAAATATAAGATTTTCAATACTCCTAACAATTTAAAAATAAATGTTATTTTTCTTAAATAATATCTGCCATTTCAAAGAGCATGCTTTGCACAATTAAGTTTTTTATATACGTACGTTTTTATGTTCAATATTTGTGGGTACTTCTTTATGTACAATTTTATGTTCTCAATTTGAGTGAAATGGGAGTTGGAGTGTAAGGAGGGAATGCCGAATGGAATGTATCTCTCGTAGATTCCAGTATCTGGCTAAATGGATTATTACACCTAGTGAAAGGGTTAACATACATGCATTGTTATCACAACTTCCCTGATAACGCTACTAACTGTCACGCTATGTGGTAATTTTTCCTGGAGTCATGTTCTTCCTATTTCCTTATGAGTTTTTTATCCTTTCCTACAATAGAGTAATTGCGTAGAATTGTTATTTACTGACTTGTGGCTCCCTTACCATTGATTTTCTTAATTTTCCTTTTATTGTGGACTTTATTACGATTACTGCTGAAATATTACTTTGTAAACGTATCAAAACTACTTTGAATTCGTCTCTCAACTATAATCCTGACTGTTGTGCCATTAAGAGCCTCAAAGTGTGTGCCGCGGCACATCAGTGTGCCGCAAAAATACCTTTTATAAGGAAAATAAGTGTAGTGTATGAAATATTTTAGCAATAGTATCTACGAACCAAGATACACTATGAATACGCAATTGTTTTATAAACTGATCAATTAAAAATTGTTCTTTCAATAATTATATTTTTGTAATTTAATGCTTGTTAGTTACTTTTGCCCCGTAGTTCAACTCGAGGTGAAATAGTCGACATACACCGTAATCCTTCGTTTACTTAAAAAATCACTCTCTTTTATTCTTAATGTGAGTCAATACTGAAAATTCTCTATCACAAAGAAACAGTACGTAGTTGAAATCTGAAGTAGCGTAGGCAGTTTAAAGAGCGTTTAAAGTCTTGAAGGAGACGGTATCTCTGCGGGTGTGTTGATGCCGAAATTTTTCTTATGACGAAAGAACGACCGGCTGAGGTGGCTCAGGGCATGTCACTGCAGTGCGTCTGGCCAGGGGGTTCTGGGGTTCGAGTCAGGACTGTGACACGGTATTCGTCTGCAACTATATAGCCAGGTCTAATTCAGCTGTTGTCTTGAGGATAGTTCTAGCGGCCGGCTGCTCCGATCGGTAGTTTTACATCGTCTCTGCGATCAACACCAGGAACATTACCGGAGCATTACCCCATCAAAGGGGCCATGGACCGCGCGCGATCTTTCATTTGTCTTTCTTGTTCTAACCTTAAGCCTTACTTACATACACTTCCACTTATAAACACTTTATTATAACACTTATACATGTCGGGAGTACAGAGCTTTTTCCGGCTGGCCAGTGCCCTGCTGGTGGGAGATATCTGGTTGAGGAAATCTTAGAAAGTTGACGTGTAGGTCGGCGTCGGATCTCAGCATCCAGCTAGGAAAGAACACCACCATCTCCCGCGATAAAACATACGGGAGTAATGACCACAACAATGACCACAAGTTCACGCACTCGAAAACCCGAAAAAGTAAATCAATCAACGAAAGAATGAGCCGTGAGTCAGGAAGATATGTCGCCCCTGCAAGTATATATTGCCAATTGAAAGATTTGAAAACTTTTAAGTTTTTATGGAAAATTTTTGAGACAATTTAAATTTGGAAAACCATTTTAATAAAGTACAAAAAATCTAAATTTTCAGAAATAAATCAATTATTTCTTTATTGTTATTGAAAATTACATCACGTTGAGAATAGTTTATGACATTAAAATAGAAAAAAATATTTAAGTAATATAAAAAGTGTTATTGATTCTAAAATATTTTTATCAGTTTTATTCTCAAGTCGGTTTAAGTAGTAGTATTGCCCTATAAAGTGTACGGAACTGTTCTTCGAAACTTTTAAATTAGTTCAAAAATAATTGTGTTGGAACGATTGTTAAATAGTTACTTTTTGATTATCGGGACAAGCCCGCAATCCAGCGTCAAAACCCCTCTTCAATATTTGACTCCATTGATATTTTGTACTTTTTAAAGCGGTTCGCGCTTCCTCTTGGAAGGTGGCACAATTACATAAAAACATATTGCGTGCTGCCGTGAGAGAGCTTCTGATGAGCAGTTTCCCAGTACTCGTATCTTCTTAATCACATATTCACCAACGTATAACTATGAACGATCTTTTTATTTTATTACAGATTTTGACCCTCCAATACATTTCTTCTTTGTTACCGCGGTCATGTCGGATTGAAAATAATTTATACGAGGGTGAAAAATAAATGTTTCTCAGTCAGTGAAGAAGTGGTTCGGTCAGGTAAATAGGATAGTGGCCGATATTACCAAATACGCATTCAAATTAACCGGTATTCGTAATTACTTCCCATAAGAGTATGTTAATTATCGTCTCAAGCGTTGAAACTGTGTTAAATTTAGATTCAAATAGTTCCTATATGTTAAGTGGACTTCTTAAGCCACTTTGATTTTTCTTGAATTATAGACTCGTTAAAATATGTTTGTGAAGATAGTTTCATGGGTTGAGAATTTTTAATGGCAGGATTGTCCACTTATTTTAATGAGGTGTACTTCTTGCATCCCTTGAAGCAGTTTTTCATAGAAAATATCTAGAAACGTTCGTAGAGCTCTATGTTTTATTCACATTATTATAATTTATCAATACTCGCGATAAATATTGAAGCTTTCCTGACGTTTCACGGAAGATTTTAACGTGCTATGTTTCGATCGCTAAACCGACCGTTACGTTATGTGAATCATTTCATGTTGGTTTGATGTTTTTTTTTTTCTTCATATTTTTGTTGTTTATTTCATCACAAACTATTCAGAATATTACTGTTCATTTCTTTTATGGATACTGTAAGCTCCTGAATGCAATACATGTTTTTGTAGTAAAGCGTCTGGAAGTGAGAATTTCAGAGAACATTTATGGATATATTTACAACAATATTACCAAATCACATTTAATACTCGTACATCAAATTCTTGTCCTTCCCTTCTTCTTGAGCACGCCGCTCATGAAAAATTCACTGTTATCAGAGGGCAGACGCCGCTTTGAGCCGCCCGAAGGGTATCCCAACGGGTGCACCGTGAACGAAGCCGGTTTGACCTGCAGAACTGTGGAGGAAGCAGGAACAAATCTCCAAATTTGTTCGCGTTCGTAGGCGAACCACGCGTGCTGGTACGAAGCTACGATTGATGACTACCAGCTCCACAAACACGTTTCTCTGAGGATTTCTTTGCTCATCTCCAAAAGAAAATGTTTAAATGCTAAGTATTGGCAACATGCAAGCGAAGGAACGACTGAAAGTGCGTTGCCACCAACATCCAAAATATTTGAAAGCGTTACATTTGCAGTTGTATCCATTTTTACTCAAACACCGGCAGTAAAACAGTTATATTTCTGCGTGAGCAATTCGTGAGCTTTATCAAATTAATATTCTCAGTGCTTTATGTAAAGTTAATTATTTGTATGATGCCGCTGATGTTGATATATTTGTACACATTATTTTTATTATTAATTTAATTAATATTACTTATTAATCTTTAGAAATAATCTGGGGCATAATTCTGGTGTTGAGATACTTCATGATGCGCTTCGACAAGTTCATGTGTGTACGCCCAGTTTATCAAACGTTTAGATCGTGTTATTTTCAGGGCATACAAGATCACATTAATCTAATCCTATATGAAGTTGATATTTTTGAAAAGTGACTTCCCACTTTCATTTTATTTCAAAAGAAGAGCAATAGAAATGATATTTTACTATATAATTCACATGCATTTTAATGCTTGCATGCTGCGAAATAAGACTTTTTCAATTTATTTAACGCAAAATTTTCTTATTGGTGGTTTGTAAGAGATATAGTTCACAGTTCAGTGCATGGATTGTATTTAAGAGAGACCTTGCTTACATGAGAAATAACTTCGAGTTCGATAATTTATTATTCGTTCCAACCAGTGCTTGATTTATGAAATGTTAGGTCCAGGAACGTCCCCCAAATTAATAATTAATTTAATAGAAATAGTTATATTTTTATAATATAATTTAATAAGAAATCCCGACGTACCGGAATGGCTTGTGCTAGGTGGCAGCCGTTTTACTTCTCTACTTGGTGTTTTAGGAAATTGCCCTATTTGACCCAGCCTTTTTATGAGACTTGCTGGATTTGCGTATTATTTTCGATTTTTCAGTGTTTATTGGTGGATTTCTATTGCACTATTGGTCTAGAAGCAATAATGCAATTTTTAAACAAATTGGCCATTAATGAGTTTGGCATTCTCCCTCATTTTGGAGCAGGAAATTACCTGTGTGTTCATATGGGACAAAATTTACATTAAGTGGTTTCAAGTCTTTGCATCTAGTGTGTTGTTGAAGAAGCAGTTTTGCCTCGATGTCCGGCACGCGTATGAACCCCTTGGGGAACCCCATCAGATGAAGACGTAGACATTTAATTTTTTCCAGTACAGTGTCTAGTATGTTACATTGCATGTTATAGCTTTTAAATGTTTTCTACCAAGACATTTATTGAATTAGATTTAAGAGAAGATAAACTATTACAAATTCACAGGTCAAGAATTTACACCACGTGTTCATGAGGTGCGAGGTGACCTTGCTTAGACGACTGAGCCATCAAGTAAGAGCACCCCTTATCAGAACCTGTTGTTGGAAATGCTGACATTAAAGTAAACACTAATCTATGACGTTCTGTCACACAGTTTAGCTTTTGAATGCCGTGAACCTAGCCGTTCGTTTATTCAACTTATAAGAAAATAAAGCATTACAAAATTAACCAGATAACAATTTAAAATGTTGTCCTTTTGATGAGGCATGAGGCGATCTTGGTTCGATGACCGAGCCTGCAAGATTACCTCTTGCGAAACCCATCAGTTGCAGATGTCGAAATTAAAATTAAAAATTATGCTCAGGTGCACTTTTCAGCCTTTGGATATCGTGAACATAGAAGTTATGCTTTTCAAGTTAAGAGTGTACAAATAATTATAAAATTGAATTAACGTCATGAGTGTTGAGGCGAGAGACGACCTTCCTTCGCCG
>BOPP01000010.1:12011071-12022900 GCA_017312745.1 Gryllus bimaculatus | reverse complement strand
GCGGGCGTGCGGCGGCCGGCGGCGGGCGGCGCGGGTGGCGCGTGCCACGGTCGGCCGGCAGCGGGGCGGCGGCAGAGAGGCGGGGCGCGCGGCCCCGCGCACGCGAACGCGCAGCGGCGGGCTCGCGCGGCAAGCACGAGGCAAGCGAGCGCAGCAGCCCTGGGGGCGAGGAGGAGGCGAGCAACACCAAGCAGGGGGCGCGCCCGGCGAGCATGTACCCGGCGGCGTGCCCGCGCAACACCAGCGGCGGGTGCGGCGCACGCGCAAGATCAGACTAGCGGGGCATCTTCGCCACGGTGGGCGCGGGGCGCGTGGGCATGGCGGCGCGGCGCTGTCGCGGCGGCTCGCTCGCACGGGCCGACTGGAACTGCTGCAGAAGCCCGAAGACGCCTCATCCAGCATTTGAGCTAGCCCGAGCAGCGCTAGCCGTCGACAGCAGAGCGCCGCGGGCACGTCGCGCCTACGACGACAGACCCGCAGCACGCCGAGGCTGCCTGGCTAAGATCCGACCCTGGCGCCTCAGAGCCCCCAACTACGCCAGCTGCGCGGGGCGCGTCAACGATCCTGGCCGACGTGGACCAGCAGCAGCAGGAAGCTTGGTGTACCGCCAGGCGCCGTCGTCGGCCATAGTACAGCCGTGGCGCGCAGGGGTGGGGGCGGACTACGGGCGGGGCGGGGCCTCGGCCTTGTGCCAAGCAGGAGCCTTCTCCCGGCGCGGGCGGCGCGCGCCGCCGCGCGCCGGTCCGGGGCAAGCGCCACCGATCGCAAAGACAGAGCCAGCAGAGTCTCGGCCAAACAGTCATCCATATGGCCGAGCTTCTCCTGCACTGGCGAGTCAATCCTTCACGAGCAAAGGACACGAGATCTGTCGCAAGTGTACAGCAAGTCGCCAGTCCGATCAAGCTGGGTCCGGTGAAGCGAGAAGTACCCGAACCGGCCAGCAAGACGCGGTGACGAGCGGCCGTACGCTGCCCCGTGGAAAGGCTGCGACCGCGCTTCATCGCGATCTGACGAGTTGACGCGACAGCATTCGATCCCACGGGCAGAAAGCCTTCCAGTGCGGATCTGCATGCGCTTCCTTTCTGCGTCACGACACCTAACCACGCACATCGCACGCCACTCGGCGAGAAGCCCTTCTCGGTGCGGAGGATGTGCGGGCGCAAGTTCGCGCGGCAGCGACCGAAGAAGAGAAGCGACCAACGCGCAGGTTTCAAGGTGCACCTCAAGCAAGCGCATCAAAGAAGGACAGCAAGCTGTCGTCGTCGAGCAGCAGCGGCGGGGGTGGGGCGGGCTTCCTCCAGCTCGAGCGCGACGGCGGGAGTGGCGGGGGGGCGGCGGCGGGCCGGGGGGGAGCGCAGCACCAGAAGCTCGCACCTGCACCACACGCTGCACCGCACCACCACCACCCCGCACGCACAATCCACCACCGCACAGAGCCACCACGGCGCGGCGCCAGCGGCTGCAGCAAACCGGCGGCGGAGGACGCGCTGGGCCTGCCGTGGTCGAGTCGCTGAGGGACTGCAAGTACCGCCCGCCCCGCTCGCTGCTGCAGCCGCTGCGCCCGCTGTCGACGGGCTGTCGCACGGGTCGTTGGCCAATTCCTCGGGTTCCAAGGATCCTGCAAGCACAAACAACACACGTCGTTACTCGCGCGTTCTGTCTCATTCAAGTGGCACTTAACACAATCAATATTTCGGTTTGCATTAAACAACAGCTCGTATTATCGAGCTCGATATTGAATACATCGTTACGCCAATTACATGTGTCACTAATTTTTTCTATCATCCGAAATTCGATAGCACATGCGTATTGGACCACGTGGTCTCTTTACACATCTCCACATCTATACTCTCTATCCATTACTATGGAATGTGTGGAATCACTGATATAACTATGGAATGTGTGGAATCACTGTTGTAGCGAACAGTAGATCGCGAACTCACGGCATTTAATACAGAATGCGGTATGTCCACACTCACAATGACGTAATCGCGGGCACAGACGAGCTCTCAGAATTGAGGAAAGCAGCCGGCGTCTGCGCGAACCGCATCTGCCGCGGAGATTAACGGGCGCCCCGGGGCTGCTCGCGACCGCGCGCGCTTCCTTTCCTCGGAGAGGAAGATCGCGCCGTCACGCGGCCCGCCAGCGAACGCTCCTCCGCCAGGCGGGAACAGTTACCTCACATTCGAGCGGCGATGGTGTAACGGTTAGCGTATTAGACTTAAACCCAAGTTGGCGGATTCCCGCCAGATCGAAGCAGTGGACTTATAAGGGCGAAAAAAGCCTTCGCACGCTTTCCTTCGGAGGGGAAGTAAAGCCGGCTGTCCCATGTTAGTAGATTTACTTCCATGTAAAAGATCCTCAAGCCTAGATGACGCCTCTGAGCTAAATTCAAATAGCCTATTTCTCGCCCAAGAAATACCCCCTTTCTCTGCTAATTGGTGAAAGGAGCGTAGCGAAATTTACGTGAAGACGGAAGAGCAGACCTCATGGCCTGAGTCTCGACACGTAAAATAAGGCTTCAATTCAATTCAGCAAAAGAGAACCGCAAGAAAGAAATGCTTCTTTGAATCTTCTGGTACGGAGAAAGTATTAAAACGAACATAAATTTTTGGAGGAGCGACGTTTAATGGACGTTTTCAAACTCTAAGTTGTTCAGGTGTACAGCTTTTCTAATATTGCTTGAAATCTTGTAGTTACATAGGGAAACGATATAATTATAGAAGAATTACACATTAGGCGCACACATAAATAACGGAAATGTTTTCATAAAAGCTAACAGATGATAAACATTACGTCTGCTGTTCCTAAGATTTGGAGATTTTTCGTGGTACAGTTACATTACAGCTTTCCGGTGTTATACATATCAATAACGTCTGTTTACATTCAAGGGACCATTTAAAAACGGGAATAAAGTAAATACATCTTTATTGTCATTGTTAACTGTGTTATTTTCTTGATTGTATATTCAAGTCAATGTTTATCTATGTGTCCGTTGCTGCCCGAGCGAGAGGTGGCTGTTGGGAGGCGTGCTCGCCAGCCGCGTTGACTCAGCCCCGCGACGCGGGAGGGGCCCTGCTTTGGGTACCCGGCGGCGCTCGGCCATCGGAGCGGAGCGGAACGGAACTGAACAGAGCGGAGCGGAGTTGAACAGAGCTGAGCGGAACGGAGCAGGCGAAATAGAGCGGAGCGGAGAGGGACAGAGCGGAACGGAATGGAGAGGGACAGAATGGGCGGAACGGAGCTGAGCGGGCAGAACCGAGCGGAGCAGAGCAGAGCGGAACAGGCGGTTCGGAGCGGAGCAGAGCAGAGCGGAACAGGCGGTTCGGAGCGGAGCTGAGCTGAGCGGAGCTGAGCAGAGCAGAGCGGAGCGGAGCTGAGCTGAGCGGAGCAGTGCAGAACGGAACAAAACAGAGCAGAGCGGAACGGGGCGGAGCAGAGCAGAGCGGAGCAGTGCAGAACGGAACAAAACAGAGCAGAGCGGAACGGGGCGGAGCAGAGCAGAGCGGAACAAGAACGGAGCGGTGCACAGCGGAGCGGAGGGATGGAGCGGGTGGAATAGAGCGGAGCGGAGCTCAACTGAGCAAAAGGGAGTGGGCGGAACGGAGCGGAGAGGAGAGAGACAGAACAGCGGAACGGAGATGAGCGGAACCGAGCGGTCAGAACGGAGCGGAACAGAGCAGAGCGGGGCGGAGCAGAGCGGAACAGTGCGGGAAGGAGCTGAACGGAGCGGAGCGGAACCGAGCCGAGCGCGCGTGGCGGTTCGCCTCGCGGCGTCGCTTACTCAGGCGTCGCTCGGCGCGTGCTGGGGCCGCGTGCTTCCCGGCGCCGCCGTGTGACGTGGCCTCGCCGCCAGCGCCGGCTCTGCGGTTAAGTCCCGCGGGCGTCTTAAATAACGAAGGTGCTGCTGATGGGCGAATCTCAGAAATGTCGGTTACCACGTCCGGGGAGGATGTACTACATTTTTTAACGTACCCGTAAAGAATTTACCCGTTTAGATTACGACAGAGAGAAGTGAGTAAATCCAGATATCAGGGCATGGGCTTTCCCTCCTCAGATGCAACTTGTTTGTAATTTTACATAATTTATTTAAAATAACTTTCACATACTGATCATATCCAAACAAATATTCTCACTATAGATGTGTTTAGTTTGACATTTTTTTTTATTTTTCGCAAAAATATTTTTGAGCGGAATATCAGAAGTGAAATTGTCCTCCCCTTTTTGAAATATGGTCTAGGTCCGCCTGACAGAGCGCCGTAAGCGCCATCATTGATTTCCCTTTCGGCATCCTTTCAAGACGTGCTTTGCATGTGTTGCAATTTTGCCACGCGTCGATCTCTTAGTCATCGGGCACCGGGCTCCATCCTCTTTGGGGTCGCCATTCCGGGTGCGTTTTCCTCGACCTGCTTGAAGGAAACGTTCTCGCCTAGCGGACACCGTAATGAAAACCAGCTTTTCACCATTCGGTTCCTAGAAAACGCAGAGCGCTGTCTAGATCCGGGGACTGTGGCATGATCAGTGAGGTGTAATTGGAACGTCTTGACGTAAGCCGGAGCTTGAAGCAGCAGAGGCTGGTAGTATCTCTTTAAGGAACAATGGAAATAACCTGGAACAATTCCAGAGATTTGAGGGTTGAGACTCGTAACTGAGGAAGACTCCAGGGCTTTGTTTGATAAGGATTGATTAAATGTTGCGAAATATTTTAAATGGATTTCCTCCAACACTTCCTCTCTAGAGAAGATTGCCATGACGACTACTTGGGTTCCGTGCATACATCCAATGATGTGTCAGACCAGCTCTCGGTCATCTGAGCCGTGGATAATTAGTACCATATTCGGTGAGAATGCAATCAGAAGACTAGAAATATCCCGAGCGATATTGAGGCATATCGTTGCGAGAACGGTTGGTACCTCCAGGCCGACCAGGAGGTTGCGGGGGTGGGTGCCCAAGCCCTGGGGGGACTGCGCAGAGAAATGATCCGGCGGCGGGGGCGGTGGTGCAAGCCCCGGACAATGGCTCCCGGGCGCCGGCCAGCGCCGACCGGCCGCTCGCGAATGACGCAAGGCGGGCACCGCGCCGCCCCCGCCTCCGCCCGCAGCCTTGAGCGCCGGCGGCGGCGGCGGCGTGCGCGCCCGCAGATCCGCGTCACGAGCGCCGGTAAAGCGCCCCGAACTCAGGCGTACCAACCGCGAACCCTCCGCCGGAGCAGACTCTTCATCCCGCGCCGCCGCTCGCCGATCGCCCGATAGCACGCGTCCGGCTCCGCGCGCCCCGCCGCATAGTTCCGGTTCCGATCGCCAGGCGCGCGCGGGACGCAGCGGGCGATCCCGGGTTCGCAGGGCACGAACTTGCGAACTGCGGCTCCCTGCGCTGGAGTTGGGTCCTTGCCGAGGGAATTTGAAGGTAGATCGAGCCAGCCTTTCGCTATTACCAACTACTAACTGTTACATGAACTTCTTAAGTGGGCAATTCTTTTATTTGAAATAATTTTAAAATACCAATCACCCAGTCAGTAACTTTTGAATGTTCAATATAATGATAATTTTTTCTTGAATTATCTCTAAATGTCAGTGATTGTTTAAAGATAATTAAAACAATAATTGTTAACGTTTACTGTCAAGAATCATGTAAATTATTGGAATAATAACGAACGAATTAAGTACAGAGTAGACTAGTGTTTGTCTTGTTTGCCTTGATAGGCACCTGTGGAACATTTCCGTACGCATTTACAATCAAGCAGTAATAGCACGGAACTGTAAACGGTCTGTCCAGTTCCTTAATAATGTCTTGCTCTGCGGTAAATGTAATACATCATTAGGAGAATGACTAGTGGTAACTCTATGAATACAATTAGGTGACAATACCGCCATCAGTATAATTCTTAAGGTTATCAAGAAACCTGAATGAGCTATTTTACACTATTCTCTACCGAGACAATGAATGTCCTTATTTTAAAAAAGGGTTTTCGCTTGTATTTGATTCATTATTTCCATTATATGAAAGTATTTTTTAATAAATTAATGTTTTGGGTTGATGGTCAATCTATTTGCTTTGAAAGTTTTAACAGCGTTAAAAGACAGGAACAATTGACATTTAGGTTTATTTGAAACTTCGAGGTCGCAATCAGTAGTTTTGAAGCATATTTCTGAACTTCGTATCGTAGCAAGTACTTCCTGATTTCTTTCGACCTTGAGTTAACTATCTTCTGCTCCTATCTCGCGCTGTCAATGTCGTTCCGATAAAGAACCTGTCACAACTGTGTACGGTGAAGTAGTCAGACTCTAGCGAGTTCTCGGGAAAGCCTTTATGCCCACTTTATTACATTTTTTAATACCGTAAAAGCATAATTAGAAGAATTATCCTTTAAACTATTTTGATCAAATAGACACGTTTTCTGCAAATATACAGTTCATAGCCTACAAAAGAAATGAATTTTCTACAGAAATGCAGTAGACACGTGAAAGTGGTCGCAGACGATTCGTCACAAAGTAAAAATTATTAAAAAAAAAAAAATAAAAATAAAATAAATCGAAGGTAACTCGTAAAACGAGTGTAAGCAGGTCCTTAATGTTCTGATACACTTGTGACACTGCCCCTACCCACCCGCCAAGACACTACGATCTATATAAGAAGTCGCCCACATCGTCGTAAAGAAAAAAAAAAGCGCGATTTTTTTTTAAAAAAAAGAGCACGTCGGTGGCGGCCAGGCATGCGGGGGGACGGGGAACGGTCCTGTCGCAGGCGACGGCAGCCCTGTTGATTCTCATCAGACGAGTGCGCGCGCTCTGACGTCACCCGCCGCGGCTTTCGCGCAGCGCCGGCAGGGCGGGCGGCAGGGCGGGCGGGGCGTCGTGTCGCTCAAGCGATCGATCCTCCCACTGACGCCAGCGCTTGCGTGCGCGACTTCTTTCTTTTCTCAGATAATGAATTGTCACTCCTTGGTTAATGGCGAGAAATGAAAACAAGGAATTGACAGTTATGCCCTTTCCTACTGAGGAAGAATCAAGAATATCTGTTAAAATTTTTAATTTGACGCTTTATTTAGAAAATAATTTTTATGTGAAAGCGTTATTTTGGGGTCAAAATTAGTTTTCAAATAACATTCAAAAAAACAAAATTTTATAATGTTAGTTTCCTATTAGAATGACATAATATTCATTTGAAAACCCAAAATAAGCGATGATATGAGTAATTTAAAGGATTTCATACGAAGGTAACTTGTTGCAATTCAGTCCTGTTCCCTATACCCGGCGATAAAAAGAAAACAACGCCCGCTTTCCAGTCTCCTTATACTGGAGTCATTGAGACAGCTTTTTATTACCATATCTTTGCATCTTTGCACCGGATAACACATCGCGCAATAAAGAACTATTGGTCACAAGATAAAGCGTTCGAGATGTTTAGTTTTGAGAAACTGTATAACTTATTTAATAGGACCCTGGGCGTGTTACAAACTGGAATTCTAGACGTGTGGAACTAATTATAATGCAAAGAGATGTCTGTCGGCTATATTAGCAAACATATCCAAACACTTGTAAATATATCATTGTATTGAGTAAAATTGAAGAAGGGACAAATATTTTAATTCTCTAAGGAATTTTCATGGGTATTTGAACAAAAATATTTCTCACGTGACAAAACAAGTCCCAGTCAAGCACCGTAGAATCTCCGACATAACAAGTTTAGTCTAAAACTTGAATGATTCAGTGAACTAATCTCCCTTCCCCTTCAACCAACCATTACTTACGGACGCGCAAATACGCTTCCACTGGGTCGAAGCAGTTATTACAAGGAGTCTCCGATTACCGCAGACCTCCACTGAACCTTGATATTCAAGTCAGCAGCTTAAGAACACGCCTCCTCTCCAGCGCCTCCTCCCCACAAGACGCACATCCTTGTGGGCCCCAAGGTCCGCGGCCTAAACGACGCACTTTGCAGCCGTTTATGTCATTTTCTCTGCATCGCCAACATTTACGGCCAATTGTGCGCGCTCCACCGCAGCCGCCGCAGCCGTGTTGAAACGGCCGTCACGACTCTTTACGCCTTTCCTTTTTCCGGAAGTCCGCTGATGACGAAATAATGGGCTACTGATCATTCGAGAGGGTGACCCACATCGCCCCACCTCCCCGCGCCCGCTAAGTAGGTAGATTAGTGGGAATGTAAATGCGAGTCGTTATGGGGTCTGCCGGGAAACGCGGTTATGTCACCGGTTTTATATAGCGGGCGATCGGCCCGGCCCGTCGCGCCGGGATGTCCGCGAGCCGCTGACCCAACATCCCGCCGACCTCCCCCCCCCCGCCGACCCGGAGTCACGTTGTGTCTCTGCCCGACGCGACGTTTCTGTCTTTGTTGCAATGCGTGAAACATCGTGGAACAACGTAATACTAGGTTTTCCCATACGATAAATAGCAGAAGCCACAAAACACGTATTGTCCGATTTCAATACAGTGGCTTTTGACGGGTGTCAGCTCTGTAGCGGTTATCCAATCGGGGAGCTTCGTTACGATTTAAATTTTTGCTTGAATTGGATGGCAGCCGTTTAGAATTCAAGCCTTTGGGAGTCACGATATTTAAATCAGACAAGAGAGAAGTTCATTTGGTTTTGCACGAAAAATGTTCCTAGAGTGTTACGTGGCAATAACGAGCTACCTATGAGACCTGAATAATACACATTCCCTTGGCAACTTCCAACTCTCTTTTTAAGAACATCTAAAAGAATTTCGTATTAAAATTTGGTTCATCACTCTTACTCTATACATACGTGATGATGTCTCTATACATAAAAGTCCACAACAAACTCTATTACGAGCTTGCTGTTTTTTCCTGGCGAACCGTCTAATCAAGAGTGGTAACTAAAATGTACTCTAAGAGAAGTAATGCGAACCCGTTATACCACATTGAAAAATTAAATGTATCATGTAACATAGGGCTTGAAGAGAAAACAGAATACTAGTTTTGATCTGGGCTGTCCGGGTGACGCCGCGTCGATGGCTGATATGCCGACGTTTCGACCGACATGTCGCGACATGCCAGATCATGACTCTGGCCGCGGAAGCCTACTACATCAGAATACTAGTTTGAACTCGACACGCATGTATTAGTAACTGAAGAATATGTCTTTAGCGTGGATGTTTATGTGTCGCATTAAAGTCTTCGTGACGAACGAAGCTCATAGTTCATCAAGTGAAATCATGATAAGCTTGTTCCAATTAAGCGAAGTAGTGGTCGGTAAGCAAGCAACTTTCCCAATGTTTCGCTTTTAGTTTATTTCTCGTTTTATGTTATACGTGTTCTACTGGGGTCTTTAACTGATTCATTATGTATTTATAATTATCTACATGAATATGTTTAGCATATATATCTAATTTTCAAAACAGGCTTTCGTGAGGTTTATATTCAAGCGAGTTTTTTAATACTTGAAAAAATGGGGAGATACTTTTAGTATTTATATTACACACCACTGTTAATTTTTTACGCCAGTGTGAAAAAATAAATCATTTAAGATGGACTCAAATAAGATGGATAAATACTTATCTCAATACTGGACGTGTATGCATATTCACTCCGACCCAAAAAATAAAACACAGGAGTTACTACTTCTGAGTAAAATGATGTTGAAGGCGAGATAAAGTTTTTAATTAAAGTGAAAAAGCGTTCGCATCGGAGGAAAGGAAATTCATTGTAATGAGTCAGCGTTTGTGCGTATGAGTGTCGTCATTGGGGACGAGACTAGCAGCTCCCGGCGCGTGTCATGAGGTTTGTACGCTACTTTCGTGAAGAGCTGTCGAGAGCGTTCGCTGCGAAGGAGAGGCGTAAGCTCAGCGGCGTGTTTAAACTGCCGACAATGAGAAAGGTTCAAGAGATTCCTGACGCTTCAAGCCAGCGGGAAAACGCCCGCTTCATCTCTACATCTGTGCGGTGAGACATGCAGCAGAAACACTGACCTTTATGGAGTTTTCTGCGAATTATGACTAGCTTTTCTCGAGTGAGTTTGCCTTTTCCATTAGTAAACCACAGACCGGGGACGTGGTTTTCGATTCATATTTTCAGAGTGGTGTTTATTAGATGTAGTTAGCATTTCATAACACACAAACAGCGTCGGACAGCAGGAAGAGGCACCGCATCCTGGTCAGGACACCACAACCTGCTGACGCGCTCTATCTGCTGGTCCCCAGAACCCACCACATCGCACTATTTTAGCTTAATACTGTTTTCAAAGGGATACTTTCGCGTTATATCAATGAATCACTATTCTGTTATGAAAAAAAATATACTTCCCTCTAAATAGTCGTTTCCGTGTTAACTTGAAAAAATATTTATCGTGACAAGATTTTTACCCGCTGCTCACCACACAAAAATATCCTTTACATTTCTTAATGTGAATTGTCTTATCAATGCAAGCATGTATAGTTTAAGACGTACTTTCTATTAATAATTTTAGGATGTTCCCGCAAAATTTTTACTTTTACACGAGAGCAACCTAGAATACGTCTCTCCAAATTGCACTGTTGTTACTTATGATTTGTTTCAACACGACTAAACATAATTGCATACTTGTATGCGTCCTAAAGTGTTTGGGCTTGCGCATTCGTATAGTTTTTGCTACCACCCCCATAAGTTAAATACGCATCCCAGAGTATATTTACTCGTAACAATAACCTTCCCGGACCTCGCCCACCTCCGATGAGCTATTTAGCCGGGCTATTTCCAGAGGTCCGGCCCGTGTTTTCGGCGCCCGCCCACCGAGCACATCGCCCCCTGCCCGGCAGCTGCGCGTCTTGGCAGGCGGCGCCCCGCCCACCGCGGCGGGCCCGTGCGTGTCCGCGGGGGCGCGGCGGCTGGCTTGAACTTGACCGTCAGCGCTAGAGCGCGGGTGTGCGCGTGGGATAGGCGCGCCGGCACGGTCAGCTGGATGCCGTCATCGACCGGACGAGCCGCCCGCCCGCCCGCGCTCGGAGACTTTGACCCCGCCAGGGTCAGCGGAGCAGCGCTTGCGATGCAGGCGGGCCCCCCCGGGCGCACGGGATTCCCCGCCAGGTCTCCCGACGACTGCTCTGTGTTCTACCCTCGATTTTCTTCGAGTTATTGAGAGTGTGAGATGCGGATAGACGGTCGGGATGCAAGGCGGGCCGCCCGGCCCGGGGACCCCCGGCAGGTCTGCCACCGACTTCTCGGGCTTCTACGCTCGGATTTTCTTGGAGTTATTGAGAGTGCGACATGCGGACGGATGGTGGAAGTCGTGAAAAGTTCTCATCGCGTTCACGGCCTTTTGTTCTGTAATAGTCGACAAAAAAGGCATTTTGGTGAGAATCACAGCGGAGAACGAATCTCTGATGCATGTACGACTGATGATGAAGCCAAAATACATATTGATACATTACGTACTTTATTACAAAAGATTTATGAAATTAATTTAATAGCTTACGACTTTAGATGTTAAGAAGAATTAGGGCGTGTGTAATGAAAGATTCAATGAAACATTTAGGAGAATTAAATGATGTTATCCCAAAAGTTAATTTTCTCACCAGCTCGATCTTAGCGAATCGGCGTTTGAGCTGCGATTCCATCTATATCTTCTTTCCGCCACGTGATGGCAGCGCGCGAGCGCCCTCATATGCCCGTTTCAGGAGAGGGAGTGAAAGTGAGCATTGTTGTGTAAGAGAGAGACAGAACGGGTGCTGGCAGGTTTAACCGGTTGGACTGATCTTTCATTTTCAGGTGAAGATATTTTTGAGAATTGTTTTCGGACTGTCGAAAACGTGAAAAATCGATGCTTAAACAAAAAAAAATGTGTTAAAAAATTTTTTCCTCCCTCCTTTTCTGTCT
>BOPP01000010.1:11985402-12011046 GCA_017312745.1 Gryllus bimaculatus | reverse complement strand
ATGCAGGCGGGGCCCGCCCGGGCGCACGGGGATCCCCCGCCAGGTCTGCCACCGACTGTTCGGGCTTCTTCGCTTGATTTTCTTCGAGTTATTGAGAGTGCGAGATGCGGATGGGACGGTCGGGATGCACGCGGGCCCGCCCGGGCGCACGGGGATCCCCCGCCAGGTCTGCCCACCGACTGCTGGGGTCTCTACGCTTGATTTTCTTCGAGTTATTGAGAGTGCGAGATGCCGGTGGGGCGGTCGGGGTGCAGGCGGGGCCCGCCCGGGCGCACGGGGATCCCCCGGCAAGGCTGCCGACCGACTGCTCGGGGTTTTACCCTCGATTTTCTTCGAGTTATTGAGAGTGCGAGATGCGGACGGGATGGTGGGAAGGTCGTGAAAAGTTCTCATCGCGGCCTTTTGTTCTGTAATAGTCGACAAAAAAGGCAGTTTGTGTGAGAATCACAGCGGAGAACGAATCTCTGATGATGTACGACTGATGATGAAGCAAAATGTTGATACATACGTACTTTATTACAAAAGATTTATGAAATTAATTTAATAGCTCACGACTTTAGATGTTAAGAAGAATTAGGGCGTGTGTTAATGAAGATTCAATTGAAACATTTAGGAGAATTAAATGATGTTATCCAAAAGTAATTTTCTCACCAGCTCGATCTTAGCGAATCGGCGTTTGAGCTGCGATTCCATCTAGATCGTCTTCCGCCACGTGATGGCAGCCGCGAGCGCCCTCATTCGCCCGTTCAGGAGAGGGAGTGAAAGTGAGCATGTGTGTGTAAGAGAGAGACAGACCGGGTGCTGCAGGTTTAACCGGTGACGATCTTTCATTTTCAGGTGAGATATTTTTGATTGTCGACTGTCGAACGTGATCGATGTACAAAATGTTTTTAAATAGGGTTTACGTCAGAACAACGCTTTTTGGTGAACTGAAATTAATCTCTATATTTTAAAATAAAGATGCAAGTAAGGTTTATGGGTAAAACCAGTACAAATAAAATGAAATAATAGAGTATGGGTTTTATCATACGATTTCTTTTTCATTGCTGACAGGAAAATGAAATGTAACGGATATGAGTTTCTTTATTTTCCTGGTACAAAGGAAAAACTATTACTGAGCTATATGAATTTGTAATATATTCATCAGAATAAAAAGGTAGTTATCGGCAGTATAGTATATCGGCTATAGACGTATCTTCATGACAGTACCTGACAGTGAATCCCTGTAGACAGCTAAAGTGAAATACTCAGTAGCGCAAGAAACTAAATTACAATTGTACACAGCAAAGGTAATCGGAAGGAAATACTTGTAAAAAACAACCACAAATATTAGTGTCATGCTGCACACTTCCACAAGATCATCCCACATGCAGGGGCACCCAGGAGAGGCAACGGTGGTAACTTGCTGCTGACCCCCTATTTTTTTACTGAAAATTAAAATAAAATATTTCCTTCTAAATCAAATTGACTGCTATACGTTATTTCGGTTGCATGGAGAAATGAATTATGTATATGTATGGGAGGGGGAGGCTAGGAAATTTGTTAGAAATCGATTCCCTTGTATCTACTTCTTATTTCCTCTGATCGCACTCCCACTCCCGAAAACATGGTCAAGAACTTGACAAAAACTGGCAAGTGACGTGTGACTGACCCACCAGGACATTCGCGGTTGCCCAGTCTAAGTTATTTTGGACAATACGTAGGTTGGGCATTTACAAATAGCTCTTTGTTTTCGCGTGTCAGCATTCTGCACATGCGCGCCAAAAGGTGACATCGCCGCAGCGACGCCATCGACCACGACGGCGCCACATGCGCGCCACGCATGAATGAACGAAAGGGTACTTAAAGAAGCTCCTTCATAACCATATGACGTCATCAAATATATTTTTATTCTAGAACAAAAGATTTTCGACAACATCGATGGCATGTGGGGATCTCAGTGGGTACGTAACAAGGTAAATACAAAATGAAGCTCTTAAATTCGCAAGTGAGTTACGTCTGTACTACAAAATATTGGCAGTAATACACGATGTATTGCAATGAATTATGTCGTATCATGAGAGCACCTGGTGATCAGGCGTCAGGTTCTGTATTATGCACAAGCACATACTATGTGCCACTTCCTGTACTATACATCCATTATAGAAGTATGAAAGATAGTCTGAATATGATTTAAAAAGCCTTTTGCTCCAAAAAATGAAGGTAAATAAGTGAAACAGCATTTTTCATAATTCACTTTTCCTGTCGATACCTTTGATTTCGAGATAAGTTTACGCAATTCCCTAAGCCATTTGATTGTTTCGCAACACGCTGGTCGATGCCTTTATGCAACACATACAGAACGAGATGTCGAACAGGCCAATAGATCCACTGCCCCAACAGGTTTTCCGGATGGGCTGCGCCGCGCTAAATACCCGCGGCTTCCCGGTCGCTGAGGCGGCGCCAGGTTGGCGGCGGGGCGGGGGCGGGCGGCGGGGCCGCCGAGGCGACGCCACTCCCTCGGGAGCGCCGGCCATGAAGGGAGGCGGCGCTCGCCATCGATGTGGCAAAGGCGGCGCGCGGCGGCGAACGCGGATGCGGCTTGCGAAACCAATGTCCGCGACGGCCACTTGAATCAAGGTGCGGACAGAGGCGGGCCGAGCGTGGCGGAAGTAAGCGACGAGATAGAGAGGGAGAGAGAGATAGAGAGGAAGAGGAGGGGAGAGGGGGGAGAGGAAGACAGAGAGGGAGAGAGAGAGAGAGGAGAGACAAAGAGAGAGATTGAAGGTTGGAGGGTAAAGGAAAGGAGAAAAAGGTTGGAAGAGCAAACATAAGGTGCAGATAGAGAAAAGATTGAATAAGAATAAAATTGAATTAAAATGAAAATCAGAAAGGGGGAAAGGCGGAGGAGTGACTCTCAGCGGTAGAAGGAGAGGGGAGAGGAAGAGTGAGAATAGCGAATTAGAAGAATCACAAAAACATAGTTAGGGTTTGGATAAGAGATATCTTCTTAAATCATCAATTTCTGAGGTGCTTAGTTATTGGAATAATATTTTATTTCCTCCATTTCCAACATGTATACTGCCTACTTCACCGCTACGAAAACTCTCTTGACGCCTGCCACAACCGATACCGTAAAGGCAGTTATCGGCCGTGAGGCTCTTTCCCCGACGCAAGCAGCGATGCTTATCGCCCACTCCCCGCCACGCGCCAGGTGGCGTCCACCGCGGCCGCCAGCCATTGAATGGAAGCTCGACGTCGCGACGGCTCGAGGGGACGCGGGTCAACGCGGCCGGCGCCTCTCCCCGCCGCGCTCCCACGACCGTGACGAAATTTGGCAGCTGCGGGCCGCCGCGTCGCGCCGCGCCGCTTTCTCGGCGTACGCCGCGGCAATAGCAAGTCGACTGCGCGCGCGCGCGAGGGCGGGCGGGCGGGGCGCCGCGACGCCCACCGTCGCGTCGCGACGCCATTGACAAGCGGCCGGCTCCACGCGCCGCCCGAGGCCGCCGGGAAGTGGATTTCAGTGGACGCGTTGCACAACGACGAGGAAGTGCTGGGATATGTCGAACATTATCGCGCTGGGGCGTTTCAGCCTGTTTGACAGAAGCTGATAAAAGTCAATTCACGGGGATAATACGACACATGGGAGAGTTTAGCTTCGTAATGGTGCGTAGTAAACACATGCGTTGTCGGGTTCAACTTTCTTTCAATATCAGCCATCTACCCAGAAAACAGGCAATTGGTTTATGTATTGTTGGAATAATATAAGAACTCTTTTCAATATAAACAGAGATACGATAAATATATGATCTTAGAAATCGTAATTGGTTCTAAAGACTTTTTTAAACGAAATGTTAGAAATGTATGTTAACTGCATATAAGATGTAAGTGTTCTAAAAAGTTGATTCAACAGAATACGTATTTTGCTTGTTGGCACACTGTAACATTTCGGTTATTAGCCGAACCCCTATTCTGCTCCCTTCTTCGCGTGGTCACGGGACATACCATCCAGTCATTCTTCCAAATTTCTCGTCAGTCGTCTTCTGAAACTCGATTTGAAGAAATGGGACCCTCCCCCACTTCCAGAGGCAAGGTAGCCCTTAGATCCTTTTCGGGCAGTCATTTCGTCTCGGAAGGCTAGCAACCGCTATCGAAGGGAACCGGCGCAACGGGCGCGACCCAAGCCGCACGCGCTCGCGGCGAAGTTTGGCAAGCGTTGCGGGCCTGCCTACCCGCAGGGGCTCGGTGCAACGCGCGAGTCCGAAGAAGCGGTAGCCCGAGGGAGGCGCGCGCCGCCCTCCTCTTCGCGCCAACAGCGCCGCTCCTCTGTTTAAACAAGCTGCGCCCGGTGTTAAAGCGGACGGAACACGACACCTCCCGCTCTGGCGGCGCGCTGAACCGTTAGGGGGCGACCGTACGGGAAAAAGAGTTGGCGGGAGCGTTTAAAGGAAAAATCGTGTTTTGCTTCTGGTGAGAGAATGAAGCAATTTTGTAGAAATATTTATAATTAATTGTACTACGGTACAATTTTTTAATTTTTATTTAAGGTCGCATCAACTTCTAGGTCATTAGCGACCACTACTGCGTGTAACGGTATGGTAACTGTGAGGTTGACACGATATGATAATAGGGGGTGAAAGGACGAACACAATCCAACCTTGCCCGAGGCAAGAACCCGCGATCCTTTGGTCGGAGAACGCAACGGCACTACTGCCTTAGCGATCTCGCCCATCCGGATCGGCACTGTACTATTTAATTAGATTTTCTTCCGAAATCGCACACGTTTGGATTAAAAATGTGTGTACTTTCTAAAATTACATAAATACCAAGAAATTGTATATATTTTCAAAATATGTACGTGGAAAATGTAAGCACTTCAAAACTATTCAAGAGAATGTTACTTCATTCCTTTTTTTGCTTTTAGGAAACGTCATTTAGATAACAGTAGCACGTTTTTCGGGCACTTCTGACGAAGCTGAAATGCACTTCAGAAGTGGTAGCCAAATCTCAATAATTAAGAACTTTTACGACTCCTGGGGCACTCCAAAACCCTCGCCGAGAAGCTGGTCGAAATGGAAGACAGCCATTAGGGAAACCTGTTTCCTGGATCCGAGACGTCCCAGCCAGAGCACTCGCTTGCAGATGCAGGGGGAATCTCCTCGTCTGGACGGCGGCGGCGGCGGCCGGGGACACTCGCCAAGCCGGCGGCGGGCGGGGAGGCCCGCCGTGCCGACGCCGCCCCCGCAATCGATGCTGACGTCACGGCGTCTCCCCGCCCGCGGCGGCGGCGGGGCCGGAGCGCCGCCGGGCCCATTGATGCCGCATCGATCCGCCCCCGAGGGTCCTTGTGCCGGGGGGACGGGGGACGGGGGGCGGTGGCGCCGTCCAGGCGCCCGCAGGAGCACAGCCACCGGCGCCCCGACGCCGACGCCGCTGCCACCGCACCGTGCCGCCCCGGCGACGCAGGCAGACAGCGCTTCTCTGGCGACCCTTGCGTTCCCAACCGCTTGCGGGTACCAGGCTCCTCTTCAATTACTCGTTAGTTTACGTGGAACCAGCGGTGGGTTATCGAATTAAAATTTCAGGTTCATTTGGTTGCGTCATAACCAATTGAAGCCGGTTGTTTCAGAATGGTCACATTATCAGACGTGCGCACATTTCCGGAAGTGTGGCATTTTCGACGTAGATAACCGCAGCCGTCAGGTGATATCAACGAGTTGCAAATATGTAGAGTTTCCAAATGTATAGAAGCTAAAATAACCTATTCTGGATTAAATGGTGAGAATAACGTATTTTCGCAAAGGTTATTGAAGTACCAATTTTAAGAAGGCCGATTCCATTATGCATCGAATGTATAGTAACAATTCTAAGGTGAACTGGATATTTTACGCTCAAAAACAATAGTTTTCAAAGGCGATCGATGCAGAAACATTAGTATTCGAAATTCTTTGTCATAGTAAGGTAAATAATTAATCCAGCAATTACTCTAGTGTGTATTAGGTCGGCGATGAGAAATGCTGATGAGAACAGTATCCCGTACGTTTACATGCACATAACCGATCCGATTTCCACGCCGCATTCAGAATGCATAAGCCTTCGATTAGCATTCCCGCTATATCGCGTGCGTCACCTTTTCTTCTAGAACGCCGGGAGATATATTTCGTAACGCTCTATTTATTTCTGTAGCGCGGGCGCGGGCGCGCGTGTGCGCGCTCGGCCACGTCACGGTTGTGAGCGCACGGACGAGATATGACGCCGGCGTATTATTTTGCTTCGGGACAAAGAACGCCTAAAAATACTTGCGCGTCGCGGCCCGCGACTCAACATGGCGTCGCGCGGGAGGCGGCGGACTTGGCACCGCGGCGCCGGGCGCTGCAGCCGCGTCGCGTATGACGGCGCCGTCGGCCAAAATGTTCTCCGAATAAATAACGCTGTGCGACGCGCCGCTTGTAGCCCTGCAGCCGCGCTGTCCATTTACTCTGTGTGCAGTGTGGCAGCGTCGGTGATGTCCGATGATGCGTGCTGGGTGGTTGTTTGGGGGTAATATTTGATCAATGTTGTACCAATGTTCCGAACGTCCTGCTAGTTTAGCAAGAAAAATTCAGATTGATTATTTCTTGAGTTCGGGCACGTCAACGGATGTGGTCATTAGTCCTGTAAATGTAGTGTATGTTATAACACCGGAGATGTGTTGTTCCCAAGATGGGTGGTGAGATCCGGCGCCGACCTACTAACTTGCTAAATTGAGGTACTTGTCGTAGAAACAAGATATTTCCTGTGCAGAATACTTAGAATATCTGTTGACAGAGCTATTTGAACTCTTCTTGGAATTCATATTGCTAAGAAAATTGAGTTACATCCAGAACGAATTTCTCCACTCGGATTTAGTTGAATAATATGCAAAAGCTTAAGATTCAAAACGTTGAATTAAGTATCTGGAAATAAACAGAAGCAGATGAACAAATCTAGATTACGCATGATGATGCTCTGTCGTAATATAATAATTACAATTATTAAAATTCCGAACCAACCAGTTGAATTTGCATTGGCCATTATATAATTTTATATCAAAAACGATGAAACCTCTACTTCAGTTTCTTTTCTTCCTGGGGCTTTTTCCAGCTTTAGGGAAAGCCGATTTCGGCTACCCATTACCTCCCTCGCGGGAACATATCAACCTTTAGACACATGCGGGCTTCTCAGTCGGTAAAACATCTGCTTTATTGCAATAGGAAATAAGGCTTAAATACTGAGAGGTAGCTGAAAAGTATCCGCCTACAACCGACATACGCTACCATACGCCTACCCCCATTCTCCCATAGTGTCGCGATCGTCAACATCGTCTACCGCCCTCTCACTGCCGCCGATTCAATTAATGGGCGGCGGCGGCGCGACGCCTGGCGTCCATTAGCGCCCCCCAGCGGCAACAGAAAAGGTTTTCACTTTTTGTCGCAACGAGCGCGCGGCTCGTGATACTTGTTCTGAGAAGTCGGTTACCGGTTGACAGGGCGTTTTCGTTGACTCCTTTTTTTTCCTTCTTCGCGCGCAGCAGATAGAGACGAACACGCCGAGGCCATTAGTATTCGCCGCGGCCACCGCGCGCGCTGCCTGCATCCCGCGCATGCGCGCTACGCGGTGCGTGAGGTGCGTTAACCAAGGAATTTGCGGGATGTTATCTCAATGCTGCCTGCCACCTGTGATCGTTGTATTGCCAAGTCCGGGCTCGAGGTTTGCAAGAACTGGGAAGATGGTTTTTAGATCACGACCAGCCGTGTTAAAGGTTTCCTTTCAAACAAATGAAAATATATATGACGTGTTTGCACAGTTACTTTGAATGGAATTTCTTTCATCCATGTAAGCGTCCAGAAAATGATGAATAATTTATGCCGGTCGAAATCGTATCTAACGGTACACAATGACAAACAGCGGTTCCGCAAATGATGTCTTGTTTGTTTAGAGATCTCAACCAGATAAGAAACGAGAAAATTCAGAGCAGAGTACGAGCAATAATTCTTGCGAGACGAAAGCATGGAAGTGTTGACAATATAGGCCAATCGCTTTTCGATCCGGTTGAATGTAGCACGGGTGACGGAATGCTGGTGATAACTGGAACATGTCTTGCCTCAATAATACGTCAGATCCTCTCTCCCGGATGTTGTTTGCAATAGCGCGCGGATGCACAGACGTCTTTATTCGCCCTTCACTGAAGAATTTTGTCACGAGAGCTGTAGCTTGTTGAGTTTCACGATTTCTGCGGTGAAGCAATGCAATCAAGACATTCATTAGAAAATAAAAACCTCTCTGAAACGAATTTGCCGTATTTGGCCACGGGAAAGAACCAGTTCGCTGGAATAAACATTATTTGAAGTTAAATGTGAGTAAAGGAACGAGTTGTAGATCTGTTGGAAGTTCATTCCTATAAAAATGTCGGCAAAAATGTGTGATCAATTTAAAACAGAAATGTCGACTACTTTCATCTCACAGGTCTGTCGTCGACATTTCTACTTTTAAACTGAAAATTATGCAAGGAATTTCAAACGATTTTTTTAATAAGCAAATCTAAGTATTTTATGAGTAAACATAAAAATGGTCTTCGGTTGTACACGTCTTTTGTCTCTCCGAACGAGCATTTAACAGTGGTTCAAATGTCTGAATTAAAAACCAATACAATTGGATTTTCAAAATCTCTGAATGAAAATTTAAATGCTGGGAGTCATAAAAAATTAATCACATAAATACAAAATTCCGACTACTTTGGATCTGAAAAGACTGTGGGGGCCGGGTGAAAGCACATTCATCGAACGTTTCTGCACTTCCGCAAATGTTGTGGCTCCCCGCGGGGCAGACGCTGCGATTTCGGGAAGTGCTGGCGACGGCTCAGCGGTTCGCGCGCGCGTGGTGGGAACCGGCCCGCCGACGCGCTCCAAACCGAAACGAACCGGTTACCGGGCGACCCTACGCTCGCGCCCCCTGCGGCGGCTAGGTCGGGGCGCGGGGGCGCGGTGGGGCGGGGGGAGGGAGGGCGGCCGGCGCGGGTTGCGTCGCGGGCGTGAAACCGCCGCCTCCCACCACGCCGCCACCAACCCACCCTCCGGCAGGCGCGCGCCATAAACGACGCAGGAGCCTCCGCTTTAGGCCTCCGCCGGTTCAGGGCGCGCGGACGGCTTTTCCAAGTGGATTAAAGCTGATATGAAGAGCAAACCGTCAGAGCTCTGCCACACACCCTTAATGGGATGACAGCAGCGTGCTAATGGACATGAGATGGTGGAAAGCGGTGCATTGACATGCAACGTTTTCATTATGTGAGTGACAGACTGTCTTCTGGACGTCTTCAATATAAGGAAATGTAGCAGTCAAATGTATAGTTATACGACTTTGTATTAAATCACCAACTATAAATAAAAAGGTAGTGCAAATCAACAGCACACATATTAATTAAGCTTTCTGCATTTTCTTCATTTTTCCTTTGATTCCATTTAAAAAATTAAATACCCTTTACAGCAGAAACCAATTTTCTTGCAAAACACTGCAAACGGCTGCTAATAAGAAAGGCTTCTAAACCCTACGATTAAAGCTGCGACTTTCATTTATGACGCAAGCATCTTCAACCCACAGCCCAAATCTTCTCGGAAGCGCTATTGGGGCCACGGAGTCGCCACGCCCCCCGACGCATGCACTTCGACAGCTCGGTCGCCGCCTAACCGCAAGATCGTAAGCGGGACGCAATCTGGGACCCTGCGGACTTCCCTGGCGGGCGGCGAGGATTTTCCAGATTCGCGCGGCGCCGGTGCAGCCGACGCGGTGTTTATTTCTCGCCGGGCGCGTGGGTGCGACGCCCACGTTGCTATTCCCGGCGCTGCCGCGCCTAAAGGGTCCGTCCCCGACGCGGAGGTGGCGACCTTCGCCGCCCACGCGCCGCTGCCGCCGGCCACACTGGGCCCCAAACACTCCGTTAAGAAGTTTATCAAAATAAATTCGTTAGATTTTGCGGATTTGTTGGACGTGGGAAGAGAAAGATAAGTGTTCGATGGTGTAACGGCGTGCGTATCCGGCTTTTAAAGTTAAGCTTGCGGATTCAAACCCATTCGAAGTCGTGGATTTTTTAAAAAATAGAGATAATAGAGAAAAAATCCTTCCTGCGCCTTCCTTCGGAGAAGTAAAGCCCGCTGTCCCATGATGTATATTTACTGCAGATGAAAGATCAAGCCTAAAAGAAGCGTCTGAGCTAAATTCATAATGGCCTGTTTCGTCGCCCGAGTAATACTTAATTTCTCCGCTAGATGGTGAAAGGAACGTAGCAATATTTGTGTGGTTAGACGGAAGAGCGGGCCTCATGGCAAAAGAGTCCCGCCATTAAATAAGATAAATGGCGCTTTGTAAAAATGTTCCGTTAACTGTATAAAAGAAGGTAATTTTCCAGGGAAGGTATGGGTAACTTAGCAATGATGATAAAATACATTAATTTTCTTTCTAGATTTATTAATTATTATTGTTTCTGGTACTTCATATCTGTGAAAGGGCGTCTTGCGAAAAATATTAAGTCTTCCGATATGCACTTTTCTCACACGTCAAAAACAGGAAAATGTCGACGTGTTATTTGACCGTGCACATTTTACATTCTCTTAGGCTGATAAGTGAAATTACACCTTAATAAGAATAATTAGAAGGCGATATTTGCTTAGAATTCTTCCAGTTTTATTAGTTGTGTACAGTGTATTTTTATTTTATGTTTTGGCCACTGACTCCTTACAATGTCCGCATCCAATTATGATGTTCCATTGTGAGCGATGCGCTTAGGGCTTCTCTTGCACCCACTGTGTGGCGAGCCAGTCGTGCCGCTCAGCTGGCTCACGCAGGTGGCTGTCCGGCCCCCGGCACGCCCCCGCCCCCATCCCAGCCCCGCTGGCCCGCCGCCACCGCCCCCGCACATGCCGCGCCGTGACGCCTCGTGACGTTTTGTTTACCGCTGTCGAAAATCGCTCGGCAGGCCGCGCGGGGCGAGCGGCGGGGAGTAGGCGGAGGGGCGCGCCGCTAATCTGAGAAGGCTGCGCGCGCGGGGATTTGATTTCCGGATCTTCTCGGGTTTTACGGGCGTTTCCCAGCTGCTGCTCGGCGACGGCGATTGGCTGCTGTCGCGTCGTTCGTTTGAAGCGAGAGAGACAAGGACACTTATGACATTTCCTCATTCCGCACATGCTGGAAAAAACACGGTGAAGCTGTAAGAACACTTGACCATTAAACTTAGCTTATTACTCGCTTTAAATGAAGGCTTACGGAGTAACAGATCGATACAGCTTTGATCGATCCACTGGAGAACTTCTCGTGACGGATCGATACCGAAATAATTGAGATTTATGATTTTCCTTTAAAACAGTATTCTTCACTGGATAACACGATTCGAAACAACAAATTCACTTCGTAATATACGTTTTACTTGGTTACATGTTTATTAAATTAGTATTAATTTAAGAATTGTAACAGCTTTCTCTGGAAATAATGAATTCGTGGTCAGCCCAAAACACGAACCTTATCCTAGGCGCATGTCAAGGCTGTCCACCGAACTCGAATTCCAGTTCCCGCCGTGCACGATTAGACAGTGCAACGCGCGACAACGCTTTACTGGAATACAGTAACCGCCTTCCACTTTAAGAGCGGCCTTGCGCAAACCTAGGATCGAAACCGGCTCCCTGGCACGATACGTTCCCGGGGCTCGGAGCAGAGAGATTCAGCGGCGAGGGGGGGACGTGGACAGGGTGGCGACTCCCTCGCCCCAGCCCGGGCGCCTTCCCTGGCTCGGTCGGGGGATTAATCAGGGCATATCGATCGCAGCGCCGGGTCGATAAAACATTTGGAAAGCGAACAAGCTGCAGACAAGCGGCGGCCGCACGAAGCGGCTGGGCGACACGAGCGCGGCGGCGGCGGTGGAGGCTACGGCGGCGGTTGTGGAGAAGGCGGGAGAGCAATGGTGGAAGCGGCTATGATAGGTAACCTTTGAAGTGGTGGGACGGCGTCAAAGTGCAGGGAGATGGCATGGATGGTAGTGGCAGCAGAAGCTCCGATGTGGGCTTATTGAAATGTGGAGGTAAGGCGCTGAGGAGGCGATCCAATAAGGATCAAGGGAGATAGAGGCAGCAATAACGCAGGTGGCGGCAGTGGTGATAGTTACGGCGACGGCAGGAGAAAAGTAAAAGAGGTGGGGATGGCAAAGGTCAATGGCGTGAGGCGGCGTGGCTACTGGCGCAGGACGTGACATCACTAGCTGTAGCTCTAGCTGTGGTGAAGAGTGGAAATGACCCGCGTTGAAGGAAGCGGACCAGCCTCTCTTGGAGGTGGAGAGGGAGGCAGTAGTAAAACAATGGCAGTGGGCGGGCGCGGCGAAAGGGGGGCGGGGGGGGGGGCGGAGGCGTGCTGCGGGTGGCGGGCCGCCCCTGCACCCCGCGCGCTTCGGGACGACCGCGACCTGATTCGAAGAACCGTTCGGCGCGGTCGGCAGAGGGCGCGGGGAGTGCAAGGAGCCGGGCGCGAGGGCTGGGACGCGGCATCTCGCTCGTCGGATCTGTCGTAACTGCGCTGTTATACACGAGGAGGGGCTCTTGGCCGTGAATCAAGGCTTACACGAACGCACAAAGGTCTCTTATTAGGAAACTTTTCCTGGGTATATCAACTTCGCTGCATTGCGCTCGGCTGGATTCCAATCATTTTCGCTATTACTTGCTGAATATAAATGAAACAATAAATATGCTAGTTTTAATGTAAGTAAACAAACGAGAAAATATGAAGGAAAACCCGTCCAGTGTATTTGATTGCAATATTTTGTCGAAATATTTTGAAGTAAACTTTAAATTGTTTTTAATGAACCAAGTGTCTCAATTCGATAGCAGAATGAAAATAGTAAATGAAATGCGAAAAAAATTCATGCTCGCAATGCAGAACCGTCATAACCGACCTACCTGTTGACTATGATAGGATAAGAAAACTCTGGAAAAACATGGTATAGTGTTTTCGTTTAGGCATAGGAATATCTCAGGTGAAAAAGTATAGAAAACTCAACATTCATAACGCAGGAACTATTTGCCCTTATCCCGCAAAACTGAGCTTCATTGGTCTTTTACTAACAAAAGAAGCGACGTTGCCATCCTTATAATCTAGTCTTGAATAGAATCCCTGCTTCCACCATTAATCATCGTCCAGTCTCGGCGCGTTATGTTAGTTCCGATTAAATGCCACGCAGTCACACATCGAACGAGGGTTCACAGTGAATATGAAATTAATTTAAAAGTGAAAGAATGAGGCGGCATACATTGAAAAACATGGAATCACAATGACAAACATGGCGCACCCAAGGCTGTTAACTTCGCATTTAACCAGAGAAAAAAACAAAAAAACAAAACCCTAGGAGCTTGAGAGATTTTCAATCAATCGCGTGCTGGTTCCTAAAGGGCCACGTCGCGGCCCCCACCCATCCCCCCATCCGCCCGCCCCCGACGCCCGCGCGCGCGCTTTCATTGATGACATTCTGGAGCGCCACTGCGCTGCCCGCCGCAACGTCCTTCGCTGCGGCCGAGGGTGGAGTAAGGGCAGAATGGGACAGATACCCGAGCAGGGCTTTCGCCAGTACGTATGTGTAGTTGGCTGGACACATTCAATATAAACATGGATAGATAATGTTCTTATTTTAGTGGGTAATATAATACAGATAAATTAAATTTTGGAAATAATAATAATAAGTTATTATTAATTATTATGACCCAAACATGACGTCTGTATTTAATTAAGTAAATTTTAAATTAAATTTAATTTTGCAGAGCTGATTTTTTTTTTATTGAAAAATTAATTTTCTGCAAGATTGTTTAGATGTTTGAAATGTAAAAGTTCAGAACAGCAGTGGAGAAATCGCAATCGTGTCTGAAGGTGATGGGAGGGACGATTAAGAGTCGTGTAGGGCGCGGGCCAGAGGATGCAAGTTCCAACCAGATGGGAGCACCCCGCCGCAGTGGTGCTCCGCCGCGTCTGCCGCTCGGCACGCCCGGGCATCGAGGGTTCTAGTTGAATGCGCAGCGATCCGCCGCCCGTAGGCAGGCTGCGCTCAGATGGCGGGAGAGTTAGACCACGGGGCCGGCGCCGGGGCGGTGGCGCGGCGGCGCCGCGGGCGTGTGGGCGGGCGGGCGGGGCGGCGCCAAAGGGGTGCGACGGAGGCGCGGTGTCAGCTGATCGCCGCGAACGAGCTGTGACGCACTGTTGAAGGCGCCTCCACCCCGTCGTGACAGCGCACTTCCGCCGCCGGCGCCTCCGAACCTCCCGCCACCTCTCCCCACGCCACCCGTTCTCCGCCGCCGCCGCCATAAAACCTGGCTGCGATACGGCGGGGCATTAGCGGTTCTCGGAAACTACATTAAACGTCACCGCGCCCTGCAATGTGACGTGAAGATTTGTCCGCAGGTTTATAGAATATGGCGAAATCGAGATAAGCGCGAGGTTCCGCAATGCGGCGACAAATGTGATTACGCCGCTTACATAACCCCAGGGCCGCCTGCACGCGACTGACAAGAAGAATTCTGCAATCTCTAGTTTCGTTCCGTTTCAACACAACACACAAGTGGCATCGAATAACAACGCTACATATTCCATAATTAAGGGCAATGCATCAATTTTCTCCACACGTAACATAGGACACAGAAAATCGCCCTTCATTCCACTGCAAATAAATAAGGAGGTTTTATGACGAGTAAAAATAACTTGTGTTTAAGAGTAACACATTCAGGGTGGTTTCCCCACATTTTCCAAAATGAGTTTCGCAGTTTGCGGGCGAGGCACCGTGCGGCGTGCACAGGCGCTTAGCACTCTGGCGCTGCACCGCGCGGCCTCGCGCCCGCCCGCCCGAATCGCTCGCTGCGGCGACCCAATTTCCGCGTCGCTTTCGCATTCGCGCGATGGAGAGCGTGGAGCGGCGATAAAACTCGTTTTGTCCGGCGGGCGGCGCTCGCAGGGCCGCGGGGGACTCAGGTGCCACGCCGCGCGCGGACGCGCCGGCCCGGCGAAGCGGCGCCGCGCGCTGACATCACGCGGTAATTTTCGAGCGCGCGGCTCCCACGTTCACGGCACGGCGCGCACGAGAGCTTGCCCGGCCCGGCCGGGCAGGCCACGTGAGTGAGCACAGCCGCGTGGGCGGGCCATGTAAATCACGGATTCTAGGCGCGAGAGATAATGCGCAGGGGACAATGACACTTCGCGCGGAGCAATAACCTGTGATGGGAGGCGGTTCAACAACGGTGGAGGGCCCGAAGAAGGAAGGGCAGTCCCCGAAGTGGTGAGGGGGGTGTTGAGGTCGCCGGCCTCGGGCCTCGGGGCGGCGGTTCGCGCCTAGGTCGCGGCGCCAGCCGCCGGCCGCCGCGGGCGCGGGGCTGCCCCGCGCCGCCGCCTCCGTCGCGCTGCCTCCTCCCCCGCTGTCGCCGCGGTCGAGCTGGCGCTGGCCGCTGCCTCCCTGACGCTGTAGAGGCATCGTGGTCGAAGCTGAGCACGTTGCACTGGTGGGGCGGCCGCGGCCGCCGCTGCCCGCCGCGGCGCTCAGTGAGCAGGAAGGCGAGCTGGTGCGGGATGCTGCTGCGGGCTCAGCGTTTCCAAACCGTCCATGATCATGGTCGCAGAGGGGCGGGTTTGACCTGCCGCCGGCGCTGCTGCTGGCGCGCCGCGCTGCTGCCGGCCGCGGGCACGCCTGTCGAAGAACCAGAGGCGCTGTGGGCGTCCGCCTCGGGCGTGGGGCGCTGCTGCCCGGTTGGTGCGCGCGAGCCGCTCCTCGCCTCGTGAGTGCCGCGCCACGGCGAGGGTGTCGCTGCTCGCCCCCGCACGCCCCCGCACTCGGTGGTCGACGGCTCGTTGGCGGCGGCGGCGGGCGGCGGAGAGGCGGAGGCGGAGAAGAGATGGCAGGGCAGGATGTGGGAGGCGGGAGGAGGGGAACCAAAACACCACCGGTGGCCGTCAGTCTTTGACAGATGCAAAAACAAAACACGAGCGGAGGCTGTCCCGGTGTCGGCCGGGTCAAGGTCCTCGGTCGCGTCCGCGCCACGTGCGATCCTAACCGGCCTCCGTGGTCTCCTCGCGAACTGCGCGCCCGCGCGCTCTACAACACTTTTAATGAATGAGCATCTTGTCCATATTTGCAGTCGCCAAATAGGGCCGCGGCGCAATGGGAGCGCCCGCCAGGCGCGCCTCTCCTCTCCCGGCGCACACGCCGCCCTCCACCGGCCGCAAGCGTAATTATGACGTCAAATGACGTTAACCACTGCATTAGCCCGCAAACGTGGCGGCCGCTTCGTGCGGCTTCGCTGACGACGCGAGCGACTTTTCGGCCCTACGTCCGCACGCGCGGCTGGCCGCTCGCGCGCGCGTCGCCGAGCTGTTTACAACGGCGCTCCGGACTTTCCAGAGGCTTGTCAGCCGCACGGGACGAGCCAATCGAGAGTTTTTTTTGGCGGAAATGAATGCCGGTTTTTTTGCCCGGCTCGCTGTCTTTACCTAATATGGGAATCGACACGGGCCCGAAACATTGCCCGACGCGCAGAACGTCGCCACGTGACGTCACGCGAACGCGGAATTGCTGGGCGGGGCGAAGTGCGCGTCGGGCTGCGCTCGGGGCGCGGTCGGGATTCGCGCGCGCAGGGCGGCTCAACGGCCGGCGGCGCGAAAGCCCCCGGCGGGCGGCGGCGCCTTGGCGGCGCGTGTTCGCCCGGAGGGCCCGCGCGGTGCGCGCGGGCCGCCCCGCGACGCCGGTGAATGAGCGGTGCGCGCCGCCCGCGGCGCGTGGGCGGCGGGCGGCGGGCGCGCCCGTGACGTCGCTGCCACGCGCGCACCGCAGTGCGCGCCCCAGACCGACTGCCGCCCGGCCGCCGCCCGTTGAAGGCCGGCCGAGGCGGGCCCGTGAGTCAGGACCAAATAAACCACCAGCTAATATGTGACGTAGCGTTATGTAACTAAACGTTGACTTTGGCAGACGGCCAGAGGCCCGCGTGCCGATGACACCATCGCCCAAATGATTATTTTGGGGCTGCGCCGAGTTGGAAAGCCAGTTTTCGGGTTTAAATTAGCCTCCGCCGGGTTAAGTTTAACCGCGGCTCTAAATTAAAGCGTGTGGCTCACCCGGCGCGGCCGACGTTAAGCGCCTTCGCACGGCCACCGATATACGCGGGCGACGCGCGGCTGCGCCGCGTCGTAGGTGCTGTTTACTTCTCCGCCTCCGCGCCCGCTATCGATCTATATAAGAGCAGCGCGCGACGCGCCGACGCTGCATGCGCGCCGCCATGCTATATCGGACGCGCTTTACGTCGCAGGCGCCGTAAGGTGCGCGTGCACGACGCGTGCTGCCTGCGCGGGCCGCGCCCGCCGTCACGCGTGATATAACAGCGCGGGCGATAAGTGCGGGCGCACGGGAGAGGGGCGCGGCGGCGCCCGGTGCGACATTCTGGAAAGGAAGGTGTCAAACGACGGGGGCGGGTCTGCCGGCGGGGCGCTAATCGGACGATGACGCCCGAGCGTCTTCTGACGCGGGTGGAGCAAGAACAGCAACAAGAGTCCGACGTGCTGTCACTTTACCGCCTCATCTGCAGACAGTGTCCCCCTCTACGACTTTCGGCGCTGGAATAAGCCCAGCTTCATTAATGTCATGGAGTAAGCGAAGGGGCGTTAAGAAAAGAACGAGACTTATAGGAATTAGAAAACATGTTAATGAAAAATGGGAAATAGTGGTATTGCAAGAAGGGAGGAAATTATGAAAGTGTCCCATCAGAAATTTTAAACGTACATGTAGCAACCTGACTGCGGCGAATAAAAACAACTCCCTGACCGGAGGTAAAGAAGTCCGGAACCGTGATCTCTGCTCGGCGTGTTCACTCACCCACCGTTGGATATCGGCGAGAGCGCGCACAGGCGTGCTGCGCAAGGCCGGCGGGGCGGCGGTCAGCTGGCGCGGGAGGGCTGTCGTGGGCGCAGCGCGGTCGGGCGGGCCACAGCGAGAGCGAGAGCAGGCAGGCGCGCGCCGGGATGGTGCGGTGCGCGTTCGGGGAGGTTGGTAGCGCGCCTCGCCTCGCCATCCCTCTCAACCCTCCCCCACCACGACGCGGCGCGCTCGCCCGCCCGCCCTCCCGCGCCGCCCTCCGCTCTGGGAGTATCGCGCAACGCGTCCCGTGAACGTCACAGTTCATTCATGATTTCAGTTCGATCGCGGTCCCCACCAGCGCGCGCGCCCGCCGCCCGCTCGCCTCGCCACCCGCGCCGCCGGCCGCCGACAAACTCGCGACCACTCGCACGCGCCGCCGCCCCGCCGCCCAGCGCGCGGCGTCGCCACTGGTCAAGGCTTTCGAATTTCAAGCGGCCGGAACCGTTGCGCAACTGCGCCTGGGATCGATTCCCGGCGGCGCCCCCTCTCGAAGTGGCGGCGCGGGGGATTCCCTCGCCTCCCACGGAAGGCGCAGACCCTCAAAAGGGCGATGCTGGGTTCTCAGTCTCGCCTCTTGCAAACCGTCAGGCATATTGTTTTCAGGTGCTTCAAAACATAGTAGTAGACCACTTGGGATCGCAATGTACAATAATCCAGGCTATGACAGTCGGATGTAATTCTCAATTTACTATTTTTCTATTCATAGTTAAACCTCATTAAGAGAATTTTCAAGGGTTTGGAAATAATATAGGCAATTCGTGTTACAAAAATGTGTTATGCCATTATTAATACAATTGTCCCTATTACTGCAATCCCTTGCCGGGGACTCCAGTTTTTGTTCGGCGCTACCGGCGAAATTCAATGTTAAGCGAGTTTCTGCCCTAATCCAGATTGGTACTGTAATAACATTTAAGGGAGACCATATATCTATTAACCTTTATTCATCCTCCTTTTTTTTCTGAATCAGAATATAGTTGATGCGCCGCTGAAGGATTGCACACGCTGAACGACGCAAAACGCATTTCGAAAACCCTCTGCAGAGAAAATGTTCGCTCGGCGGAACATGTCCAGCAAAACCCCTGCTAGGCTGTCGGCTCCTTCGTCGCATGCCCCGATAATTGCATCTAGTTTATGTACTTTTGAGTGACAACCACCATTATTACGGGTTTTACGGTTTATGTGCGAGTTCTCCTTACCTATCCTGAAGTGTTGTTTTTTACGACTCGCCCGCGGCCCGACTCGCTAATTGCGCCGCGCAGCACCGCCGCCGATAGCGCGCCGTGTCGACGGGTGTCCCGGATAGTGACGGCAAAAAATTAGCAAAAACATCGATACTTCGATACATCACAGAAGGTTTTTTCGAAGTGGATGAATCATCGACGACAAATAATGTTTTAAAATATCGATGTTGTAAGTAATGAAGCATCAATTTCGAATAAAAAAATAATTCTGGTTGTAATGAGATATACTACTAATACATCAATATTAAGCTTAAAATTATATTCTGATTACAATTGGCCGTCAAGCTTAATTTTATAATCATGTTTTATGTAGTCCAAAGTTTCAAATTGGCAATTTAACAATATTAGCCCGTGTACAAAATAATTTAAAAAACATGGAGAATATTGGGAAGAACAAGGTTTCGGTGCCAGCTGGGAACCTGACAAGTAACATTGTCAATGCTGCTGATTCTACAATTCACAAACAAAATAAATACAGGACATTTTAATTAATGTTATGAGAATTTTGGTGTTGTTTGAAACATCGATGTTCTGAAATCTAAAGATCGATCTAAAGAAACATCGAAAGCAAAACATCGGAGTTTTCTGCTCGAAATACGGAATTTTTTAAAAAATGGATGCAATGTTGCATCCTATCGCTCTCGGAGGGGCGCTCTGCGCGTCGGCCCCGAAGCGTCGCGCGTCGGACCTCGTCCCGTTAGGAGAAGACGCCGAGAGAAGGAGGAGGCGGAGGGGGAGGTCGAAAGAGAAAGCGCGGCGGGAGGCGGGGTTGGGATTAGGGGGGCCACGCCTCACGAGACGGAAGCCCGGACCGGTCGGCCGCGCGATGCGGCCGCCGCCCACCGCTCCGCCGCTGGGACCCTGGCTGCGCTGGTCTCCTCTTCCGCGCGCCCTCGCCCTAGGCTTCTCCTTTACGGCGACCCGATTCAGGGTGGTGCCCCCCCCCCGCCGACCACACACAACAGAGCTCATTTGTATACTACAATGTCATTCACATTAACCCACCTGCGGCACGCTTCGTGGTAATCTCCTTTCGGAGGATAAAATGCTCTGATTACCCAAGGATAACACGGTAAAAGCTCGAGGACGTTCACGCTTCGTTCAGAGAACCTCTACATCTGGGTGAGGAGTCTTATTAATACTTAGAAATTTAATTTCAAAAATTATATACTTAATTATGAGAGCCGCGTTAGAATGCTGCGTTAAGCCTGAATTAATACACAAGTAAGTGAAGTTTCTTAGAATTAAGTCGATTTGGATAATATGTAACTTACTAATCCTTGTTACTAAGAGGACGTACGTTGGTAACTCGTGACCGACGAGGTACGGTTTTTGAACTCTCGGCGTAGTAAAATCTGTTGCGTCTTACTTCGTAATACCACACTTGCCACAAAGAGAATCCAAAATTGTTCCATTAATATAGCAATACTTCTGAAACTTTGGAAAAATCTAGTTTCATTTGCGAACTCAATTTTTGTAGTAATATACTGTATTTTATGTCGTCTAATGAAACAGAAGACAGCGCGCGAATGACTTTTATATGAATTCTCTAATAGATTTCATCTAAGAATAGAACTTGTGAATGCATGTAAGCATATGTTGAAACATTAAGCAAATGAATAGACAACGTCATTGTGGTCTGCCATGAAATTCCTGTGCGATTGAAACTAACGGTTGGAAAGAAAAGCAGTCTGCTCAGCTTATATTGAAGAATAATATTGAATTGCACCTTGATTTTGATAATGAGTAATTTATGTATGAATGCTTGTTACCCTAGTGATTCGGGGCGTATCAACTGCTACGGATCGCTTCGGAATCACTTTGTAATAATCAGCTTTCACACATTCACCCATTATAACTTGTCTCAACGTTAAATAGTGGGTAGCGTCTGTTTCATGGCGAAGGCAGGTGATGCCGCCAATCAGATACAGTACAGTAATCAAAGTTCCCACCGACCTCTTGCCAATAGACTGTACCTTGATACTGTGCATGGACGCTACCTCATGTCTTTTGGATTCGAATGAAAAACAGAAGTGCCTTGATAAGACGATAATAGTAAAATATTACGAGATTTTCACCTAAGGGTGTCCCTTAATACAGCAGGTAAGTTTGCAGATATCGAGAGCTTGATGTTTGGCAAACACTGACCCATGTGGGCTCACGTAGCTGACTGTGCCAAGAAAGATCTTCGAAGTATAAAAAATGAATGAGTTATGTTTCGTAATCTCGGAAGTAAAATACTAATTTCGTCCGAATAAAGGCCATATAGACGAACCGAGAGAGAAAAATTGTAAATGTGTTTCCTCGAGAATTGCTTTAATTCATTCTTAGAAACGATTCTTAGGGTCTTTAACTTTCATTAGAATTTCTTTAAAGCGTAAATTTGAGAGCCTGCATTTTTTAGAATCTCTTAAGAATACAGCCCCAATTGATTGCACTTTTTGGATAATTGTGTCGGAAGTACTATTGCAAAACATTGGATGAACATCGTAATTAGTATCTCGTGCCATAAGATACACTCATTCAGGATGATATTCAATATTATAATGAAATTTGTTGATATTTCCTTTTTCAAAAAGAGATTCGTTACGAGTCATACGAACATTCGTTCTTCAAAGATGAAGGTCCGGGGTATAGCGTGCCGCACGAAAATTCGAAGAGGACGTTACAACCATATTATTCCAAACAAATTATCAATTACTTATATCCTCTTTTTTAAACTGATAATTGGGGACAATGATACCAGCAATTTTGGGAAAGAGGGTCTCCAAAACATCCGGCAACATGTAACACGGTTCAACATAAAATCAACTTATTTTTGTTAATTGTACTGTTTGTTAAAGTAGTAATTCCATTCTCATTGTAGCCACGTTTTGTTATTTCCTAGTAAAGAAAAAGTTAAATAGAAAAGGGGAACGAGAAATGGTAGTTGCTCTTCCTCTATATTTTAGGCTACGCACGCTAATCAATTATTTTTTGTTAATTGTACTGTTGTTAAACTGTAGTAACTTCCCTTCACATGTAGCACGTTCGTAAGACTTTCAGAGTAAATGTTCTGAAAACTGGCAGCTAGAAATGTGTTCTCCGCATTTCTTTTATATCATATCTTAGACGGGAGAATGACAGTTTTGTAATAAACCACAAGTTTATTCACACCGCAAAACCAGTTGTCCTTTGGGTTGCTGCCCACTGCTAATGCCGAACAAGTAAGTTTGTGTTGGTGCAGGGAACCTCTAGCGGCCCACTGCCCCCTGCACCCACGCTGCGCGCGACAACGCACTCAGGTCAAAGCGCCTGACTTATTCTCATCCGGTTCACAGTAATCGAATGAAACTAAAAACGATTTCAAGTACGGAAAAACATAATGCCAAATAATAAGATAATAATAGGAGATTTGGTTTTGTTTACAGTTTCTTCTACCCTTGTTTTATTTGGTAGCGAGAAATCTCTAATGTCACTTCCGCAGTATTCCAGTCTCCATGACTCATATCATTCACCATTCTTCTCGTTGACTAAAACGTGTTCATTTAATAATCTTGAACATTTGCATATTTGTATTCTGTAAAAGTGGCAACTGCAAATTTTAAATTTGCAGAAATATTTCCTCACAGGGAGCCGCAGAGGCCAGTGTTCGGGCAGTGCTTCCTGAACCTGAAGTAAGGACCTGAGATTTTGAATCCCGACACAAGGTCAGGATTTGTATCCGGTGATTTCCTTTCAGGGCGACTCTAAGGCCGATTCAGCCTCCTTTCCGAGAGAATACTAGGATCTTTTCTTGGGGTAAAGGTAAACTTTAAAAAATTAAATTCGTTTACAAGTTATCATCTGTCGATAAAGCACCCAGAACGTTTGCTCAGAAGTGCAGGATTTTACTCCTGTATTTTTCTGAAAGCGCTTGCAGCACAGTGTGCGTAGAGTTTGACGGACGTCGCGCTTCAAATGTACCGGGTGAGGCGACGCGATGTCGGGGGCGCCGATGGGCAGTGTGCAGCTTTCTTCTCCTCTGACAAAACCGAGATGAATGTGCTTTGGACAGAAAAGCGCGCTTGTGAGGGCGGCGGGCGTTGCCGCAGGCGGGGCGTTCGTAGCGCCGCTCCCGCGCTTGCGGCGGCGAGGCTTCCTCGTAGGCACAAGGCCGGCGGAGGGGGGAACGGGGACGGCGCTCGCCGGGTGGCGGTGGCATGGGGGCGATGGACGCTTCAGGCGGTGTGGTGGTTTGTGACGGTTGGTTTTGTGACGATGGCTTGTGTGGGTGGTTGTGACGGTGGTTGGTCACGGTGGCTCGTCACAGGTGGTTTGTGAGGGTGTTTGAGATCGATGGTTTCTGAAGAATGGTTTATGAACGGTTGTTCTGTAACGGGTGGTTTGAGATCCGGTGGGGTTTGTGGCGGTTGATCTGTACGGGTGGTTTTGTGACGGTGGCTTGTGGGGAAGTGAATTTGTGACGGATTGTTGGTCACGGTGGCTCGTCACAGGTGGTTTTGGTGACGGGTGGTTTTTGAGATCGATGGTTTCTGAAGAATGGTTTATGACGGTTGCTCTGTGACGGGGTGGTATTGAGACCTCGGTGGGTTTGACGGTTGTCTGTACGGTGGTTTTGGTGACGGGTGGCTTGTGGCGGGTGTTTGTGGGAGTGGTTGGTGGCCGAGTTGGTTTTGTGGCGGATATTTGTGGCATCGGTTTGTGACAGTGGTTGTTTTGTGGCGGTGACTCGAGGCTCGGCGAGTGGTGGGGGTAAAGATGGTGGAACGCGACCAGGACGAAGTTTAAGCGAAGGCCGTGAGGTGATGTTAATGCCGTCGGTGGAGGCAAGGTGGCGGTGGATGGTTAGCGCGAGGTTGGCTGTTGAGTGGCCAGTACAGTCGCTGTATCCCGCATCCTCCCAGTTTAGTTCAGAGTCATCCTTTCTGCTTGGTGGTGCGGACTTCTAGTTGCGTATTCTGTAAGTGTAACGGCCAGCCTAACGAACTGTTATATTGAAATACGCGGGCAAATTTAGATTCGCAAGTTCGTTGGATTTTTAGGGCGGAAGAAATCATTCGTGCGCTTCTTTTGCAGGGGAAGTAAAAGACAGCAGTACCGCGATATATTTGATGGTGTAAAAGATCCCTCAAGCTAAAGAATCCTCTGAGCTAATCTACATCACCTTCTTTCCTATCCAAAGCAATACTTCTTTTCGCTGCTGAATGGCGAAAGGAGCATAGAAATATTTGCCTTAATCAGGCAGAAAACCAGACCTGACGGTCTGTGCCTCGTCACTTAAAATAAAGCGTAATTGAATCTCCAATCCAGACAAGAAAAAAGCTACTGGTCAGCGCTGAGAACGGTTATTGCGTGTTTTCGTCTGCTTAGTTTGCGGACTGATGCTAAACCTTAAACCGCGCGCAACCCTTCCTTCCCCAATTTGTCATCACTTATTTTAAAATGGGGGGTGATTGATGGGGTGTTTCCTTCATGGCCGTATGGCTCATTTCGTGGTGAATTCGAAAGATCCGGATTAATACGCAGTAAACGGTATGTCAGGCCAGAGAACAACGTAGGGTGTAAGGAGATAGAAGAGAGTGAAGGTTTGGGTGCAGCTCCATGACATCCTTTTTTTTGAAATGAAATAATTAAAATACTTCTACCATTGAATGTATATGAATGAAAGAAATGATGAATTGATCGAAAAATGTGATTCCAAAATATGGTCAATCCCGTCCTCGCACGATGGAAGAGCAATCAATCTTCACGTCAAACATGCAGCAACGTATTCATATGAGTCGATAAGCGCTTCGTGAATTATCTTGCTCACATACTGTCCCATAGAAATGTGTGGAATACTGAGTGCTCTCATTTTTGGTAAAAAACTACTGCAGAACATTGAATGCTATGTGCGAATTTCCATTTAATTGTAGTGACCCTAACTCACGATGAATTTTACATCGGAGCACGTGGCTGCCATACGAGGTCAGAAACATATGTCATGGATGCAAATAGAATAAACCTTTCCTGTTACAAGTCAATTGGTACTTACAGGCAAGTAATAAGAATTGTTCAGCTGTACATGGCGATCAACACGCAGTTAGCAAACTGTCGGACCTTCTCGACAACTATTGTTAATGGCAGATAACAACGCGTAGCGCGGCAGGCGGAGTCAGAAGAAGGTCATAACATGTTTGAAGTGGTATGTTGTAGATATTACAACGACTTCAAGTGTCAAAAGCAGGTTACCACGCCAAAGCAATATTCCGATAGCTGCAAGTTACAATTGTCCCATAACTTCAGAAGAAGCTGCGTTACGCCTCCATGGCTATGAAATCGTTCCGCTGCTGCTGGTTTATTCGGGCAAGAACGTCTGTTTGAGTATTCTTAGAACTACAAAAAAAATTGGAATGGCCGAGGAACTCTGGCTGCAGATTCGTAAGCTTTATAAAGGAAGTATGTCTTAAAGGGAGTTTCCCTGTAAACACATGACGTCAACAATGGTGACGTGGTTACAGACGGGACAATGCT
>BOPP01000010.1:11966293-11977848 GCA_017312745.1 Gryllus bimaculatus | reverse complement strand
GCCGCCGCCGCCGCCGCCGCCGGACCCTGGCTGCGCTGCGTCTCCGCGCGCCCTGCCCTAGGGCTTCTCCTCTTACGGCGACCCGATTCCAGGGTGGTCCCCCCCCTCCCGCCGACCACACACAACAGAAGCTCATTTCGTATACTACAATGTCATTCACATTAACCCACCTGCGGCACTGCTTCGTGGTAATCTCCTCTTCGGAGGATAAAATGCCTCTGATTACACCAAGGATAACACGGTAAAGCTCGAGGACGTTCGCGGCTTCGTTCAGAAGAACCCTCTACATCTGGGTGAGGAGTCTATTAATTACTAGAAAATTTAATTTCAAAAAATATAACTTTAATTTATGAGAGCCGCGTAGGAATGCCTGCGTTAACGCTGACATTAATACACCAAGTAAGTGAAGTTTCTTAGAATTAAGTCGATTTGATGAACTATGTACTTACTAATCCTTGTGTACTAAGAGGAACGTACGTTTGGTACGTTCGTGACCAACGAGGTACGCTTTGTACTCTCGCGTAGTAAATCTGGTCGACTTACTTCGCAATACCACACTTGCCACAAAGAGATCCCAAGATTGTTCCATTATATACAATACTTCTGAAACTTTGGAAAAATCTCAGTTTCATTTGCCAACTTTCATTTCTGGTAGTAAATATATGTATTTATGTCGTCTAAATGAAACAGAAGACAGCGCCGAATGACCTTTATATGAAGTCTCTAATAGATTTCATCTAAGAAGAGCACTTGTGCTGCAGGTAGCATATGTTGAAACATTAAGCAAATGAAAGAAACGTTCTTTGAGGTCTGAATGAAATTCTGTGCGAATGAAACTAACGGTTGGAAAGAAAAGCAGTTGCTCAGCTATATTAAAATAATATTGAATTGCACTGATTTGATAATGAGTAATTCATGTATGATTGCTTGTTTGACTAGTGATTCCGGGCGTATCAACTGCTACGGACACGCCCGGAATCACTTTGTAATCAATCAGCTTTCACACATTCACCATTTATAACTTGTCTCAACGTTTAAGTAGCTGGGTAGCGTCTGTTTCCATGGCGAAGTCAGGTGACGCGCCAATCAGATACAGTACAGTATCAAAGTTCCCACCAACCCTCATTGACAATAGACAGTACTGTACTGTGCATGACGCTACTCTCAAGTCTTTTGGATTCGAATGAAACAGAAGTGCTTGATAGACGATAATAGTAAACTATTATGAAGATTTCACCTAAGGGTGTCTTAATACACAGGTAATTTGCAGATATGCGAGAGCTTGAGAGTTTGGCAACACTGCACCATTCTCACTAGCTGACAGTGCCAAAGAAAGATCGCGAAGTATAAAAATGAATGAGTTATGTATCGTAATCTCGGAAGTAAAATATTATTTTCGTCCGGAATAAAGCATATAGACAAACGCGAGAGAGAAAAATGTAAATGTGTTTCCTAGAGAATTGCTTTAATTCATTCTAGAAACGTTCCTTAAGGGTCTTTAACTTCATTAGAATTTCTTTGAAGCGTAATTTGAGAGCCTGCATTTTTTAGAATCTCTTAAGAATACGCAATTGATTTGACTTTTTTGGAAATTGTGTCGGAAGTACTATTGCAAAACATTGGATGACATCGTAATATAGATCTCTGCATAAGAATCACTCATTCAGGATGATATTCAAATTATAATGAAATTTGTTGATATTTCCCTTTTTCAAAGAGATTCGTTACGAGTCATACGAAACATTCGTTCTTTCAAAGATGAAGGTACGGTAGCCGTGCCCGCACGAAAATTTCGAAAGAGGACGTTACAACACATATTTTCCAAACAAATTATCAATTACTTATTATCCTCTTTTTTAAACTGATAATTGGGGGAAATGATACACAGCATTTTGGGAAGAGGGTCTCCAAAACATCAGGCAACATTGTAAACGGTTCAACATAAAATCAATTATTTTTGTTAATTGTACTGTTGTTAAAGTAGTAATTCCATTCTCATTGTAGCACGTTTTGTTATTTCCTAGTAAAGAAAAAGTTTAATAGAAAAGGGGAACGAGAAATGTAGTTGCTCTTCCCTCTAATTTTAGGCTACGCACGCTAATCAATTATTTTTGTTAATTGTACTGTTGTTAAAGTAGTAATTCCATTCACATTGTAGCACGTAAGACTTTCAGAGTAATGTTCTGAAAACTGCAGCTAGAAATGTGTTCTCGCAATTTCTTTTATATCATATCTTAGACGGGAGAATGACAGTTTTGTAATAAACACAAGTTTATTCACACCGCAAAACCCAAGTTGTCTTTTGGGGTTGCTGCCCACTGCTAATGCCGAACAAGTAGTTGTGTGGTGCAGGGGGAACCTCTTAGCGGCCCACTGCCCCTGCACCCACGCTGCGCGCGACAACGCACTCAGGTCAAAGCGCCTGACTATTCTCTCCGGTCTCACAGTAATCGAATGAAACTAAAAACGATTTCAGTACGGAAAACATAATGCAATAATAAGATAATATAGGAGATTTCGGTTTTGTTTAAAGTTTCTTCTACCCTTGTTTTATTTGTAGCGAGAAATCTCTAAATGTCACTTTCCGCAGTATTCCAGTCTCCATAGACTCATACTCATTCACCATTCTTCTCCGTTGACTAAAACGTTTCATTTATAATATTGAACATTTGCATATTTGTATTCTGTAAAAGTTGCAGCTGCAAATTTTATTTGCAAGAATATTTCTCACAGGGAGCCGCAGAGGCAGTGTTCGGGCAGTGGCTTCCTGACCTGAAGTAAGGACCTAGATTTGAATCCCGACACAGGTCAGGATTTGTATCCGGTGATTTCCTTTCAGGGCGACTCTAAGGCCGATTCAGCCTCCTTTCCGAGAGAATACTAGGATCTTTCCTGGGGGTAAAGGTAAACTTTAAAAATTAAATTTCGTTTACAAGTTTATCATCTGTCGATAAAGCACCCAGAAACGTTTGCTCAGAAGTGCAGGATTTTACTTCCTTGTATTTTTTCTGAAAGCGCCTTGCAGCACAGTGTGCGTAGAGTTGACGGACGTCGCGCTTCAAATGTCACCGGGTAGGGCGACGCCATGTCGCGGGCGCCGATGGGCCGTGTGCGAGAGCTTTCTCTCTCCTCTGACAAAACCGAGATGAATTGTGCCTTTGGAACAGAAAAGCGCGCTTTGTGGAGGGCGGCGGGCGTTGCCGCAGGCGGGGCGTTCGTAGCGCCGCTCCCGCGCTTGCGGCGGCGAGGCTTCCTCGTAGGCACAAGGCCGGCGGAGGGGGGAACGGGGACGGCGCTCGCCGGGTGGCGGTGGCATGGGGGCGATGGACGCTTCAGGCGGTGTGGTGGTTTGTGACGGTTGGTTTTGTGACGATGGCTTGTGTGGGTGGTTGTGACGGTGGTTGGTCACGGTGGCTCGTCACAGGTGGTTTGTGAGGGTGTTTGAGATCGATGGTTTCTGAAGAATGGTTTATGAACGGTTGTTCTGTAACGGGTGGTTTGAGATCCGGTGGGGTTTGTGGCGGTTGATCTGTACGGGTGGTTTTGTGACGGTGGCTTGTGGGGAAGTGAATTTGTGACGGATTGTTGGTCACGGTGGCTCGTCACAGGTGGTTTTGGTGACGGGTGGTTTTTGAGATCGATGGTTTCTGAAGAATGGTTTATGACGGTTGCTCTGTGACGGGGTGGTATTGAGACCTCGGTGGGTTTGACGGTTGTCTGTACGGTGGTTTTGGTGACGGGTGGCTTGTGGCGGGTGTTTGTGGGAGTGGTTGGTGGCCGAGTTGGTTTTGTGGCGGATATTTGTGGCATCGGTTTGTGACAGTGGTTGTTTTGTGGCGGTGACTCGAGGCTCGTGGCGAGTGGTGGGGGTAAAGATGGTGGACGCGACCAGGACGAAGTAGCGAAGGCCGTGACGGTGATGTTAATGCCGTCGGTGGAGGCAGAGGTGGCGGTGGATGGTTAGCGCGAGGTTGGCTGTTGAGTGGCCAGTACAGTCGCTGTATCCCGCATCCTCCCAGTTAGTTCAGAGTCATCCTTCTGCTTGGTGGTGCGGACAATTCTAGTTGCGTATTCTGTAGTGTAACGGCCAGCCTAACGAACTGTTATATTGAAATACGCGGGGTCAAATTTATTCCAAGTCGTGGATTTTTAAGGGCGAAGAAATCATTCGTGCGCTTTCTTTTGAAGGGGAAGTAAAGACAGCAGTACCATATATTTGATGGGTGTAAAAGATCCTCAAGCCTAAAAGAATCCTCTGAGCTAAATTCTAATCACCTTCTTTCCTATCCAAGCAATACCTTCTTTCGCTGCTAGATGGCGAAAGGAGCATAGAAATATTTGCTTAATCAGGCAGAAAACCAGACCTGACGGTCTGTGCCTCGTCACTTAAAATAAAGCGTAATTGAATTCAATTCAGAACCTAGAAAAGAAAGCTACTGGTCAGCTGCTGAGAACGGTATTTGCGTGTTTTCGTCTGTTTAGTTGCGGACTGATGCCAAACCTTAAACCGCGCGCAACCCTTCCTTCCCCAATTTGTCATCACTTATTTGTATTGGGGTTGATTGATGGGTTGTTCCATCATGGCCGTATGGCTCACTTGTGTGATCTCGAAAGACCCCGGATTAATACGAGTGCCGGGATGTAAGGCCAGAGCACAACGTAGGGTGTAAGGAGATAGAAGAGAGTGAAGGTTTGGGTTGCAGCTCCATTACAACCTTTTTTGAATGAAATAAATTAAAATACTTCTACCATTAATGTTATATGATGATAGAAATGATGAATTGATCGAAAATGTGAATTCCAAATATGGTCAATCTCCGTCCTCACACGTGAAGAAGCATCAATCTTCACGTCAAACATGAAGCAACGTATTCATATGAAGTCCGATAAGCGCTTCGTGAATTATTCTTGCTTCACATACTGTCATAGAAATGTTGTGGAATACTGAGTAAGCTCTCCATTTTGGTAAAAATACTACTGGAAACATTCAATGCTATGTGCGATATTTCCCATTTAATGTAGTCGACCCTAACTCACATGATTTTACATCGGAGCACGTGTGCATACGAGGTCAGAAACATATGTCATGGATGCAAATAGAATACCTTTCCTGTATACAAGTCATTGGTACTTACAGGAAAGTAATAGAATTGTTCAGCTGTACATGGCGATCACACCACCGTTAATGCAACTGTCGGACTTCTCGAAACAACTATTGTAATGGCAGATAACAACCGTCAGCGCGCGCAGGCGGAGTCAGAAGAAGGTCATAAAATGTTTGAAGTGTATGTTGTAGATATTACAACGACTTCAAGTGCAAGCAGGTTACCACGCCAAAGCATATTCCGATACTGGCAAGTTTACAATTGTCCCATAACTTCAGAACCAAGCTGCGTTACGCCTCCTATGGCTATGAATCGTCCGCTGCTGCTGGTTTATTCGGCTAAGAACGTCTGTTTGAGATATTCTTAGAACTAAAAAAAAAAATTGATGCCGAGGAACTATGGCTGCAGATTCGTAAGCTTTATAAAGGAAGTATGTCTTAAAGGGAGTTTCCTGTAAACACATGACGGTCAACATGGTGACGTGGTTACAGACGGGAAAATGCTCAACGGGATTATAGAGGTGCGATGTACTTCCTGTCCTTAGAAGCATGAATGTGCTTGGAAAAGGCGTTTGTGTATTATCAGCTTTGGACTTTATAGAAATAGTTTGTTAAATTATATATTTATGATGTATAGTACATGTAACCTTCTCGTACTAACCCAACAAATACGTCAACAGGGAGGCAGAGAGGCCTCAGAGTACTACATTTGCACGTTGAAGATACCTCAGCTCAACAGTGACTCAAAGGTAAAGTACCGCTTAACTGCCAACTGTGAACCAGGAAACTAGTGCGCGCCTTGTGTTGCGGTTGCAAGCCTTTAGTCGATTAGATAAAACGGCAATAGAAGTGTCAGTCAATAGTATCTGGAGAAGAAAAATTGAAGACTTAAAATATACCTGCATTTTCACGTCGTTCTTCCAATGTCTCGATTTGAACATATTTGCACACACATTTCCTATAGCTTCCAGAGAACTAGCGGCATCCACACAGAATAGCATAAAAAAATTTCATTACGAGCATATTCTGGATAATACAGATCAGGATTCACAGAAACTTTGTACATATTGTACAATATTATATCTTTATTTTGTTTCCTGTTCTGACATACTTACATAATACATGCGAATTGAGCTACTTATCTTCAGTTTTTCAGGCTTGTAATAATATAATGCACTACAGACCAACTTTACTTTCTAAAATCAATGGCAATGTGTATACTGCCAACTTGAATTGCAGGTATATTCGATTTATTAAAACAAAAATTGTAATACATCAAATTGTACACTCAAACAATATACATTTTATTACTCAGTATATAAATGTGAAGATAGTAGACTTGTCTACATTTACATTGCATTGTTTCATTGAACCAGACATTTTATCTATGTTATATATCAACAAATGTTTCCAATCAGCCCACAGATCACAATGAGAAGAATGAGAGATGAGAGCAAGGCAATTAATATAGACATTAGATCACAGCAGTATATCACGACAATGTGAACATATGAGCTCTTAATTGTTTCTACGAAAATTTCTATTTGTATGTATTGACTGAACCTTGTTCTGAAGAACCATTGACGATAAGTACGAAGCTTGCATGCCAGTACAGTTTAATAATGCATGAACACGGACGTACATGCACATGACGTGTAAGCCCTTCCAACATCCAACCTACTCTCCATGGAAGCAAGGAGCTCTTGTTAAGTTAAACTACGCTATACCACATTTTCTAGCAGGTAAATTATGCTCGTGACAAGGAAACAACTCGCATATCGCAACAGACGGTCTTTTTATTTGAGGAATAATCGACAGGGATAATAAACTTCATCAACTCATTTCCAGTCGTACTTCTAATTCCATTGCAAATGAAGACGTCGCGCGGGTGGTCGAAAGACTAAATACAAAGGCGAACTGACTTCTGAAGGTTGATTTCATAAACCCACAATCGATTATCCCCGGTGGTCTTCGAGACAAGCGACCACATTCACACGCACAGACGGAGCTTGTTCCGCGCACAGATGGCTCTCTTATAAAACCCAAGAAACACAGCACGTAAATCAACGCATCGACAAGTAGCGCCGCCAGTGCGCTCCCACTTTGCATTCATCTGCGTCCCGGGAGCATTTTTCACTCCAGTTTCCCAATCGTAAAGCATAAATGTAAATCCGAGCACCTGTTTCGAAAGGAGGCCCGCCGCGCGCCGCACGTGCCGCGTCCGGCCGCCGCCGCCGCCGCCGCCGCCGCCAGCGCCGAAGAGGCAGCGGCGTTATGAATGAAAGCGGCCCAAGGGGAGACGCTCGGCGTCGGAGGCGCAGGTACGCGCACGTGTGCGCTGGGCGGAGGCGGAGGCGCGCGCCGCGGGCGCAGGGCGGGGCGCCACAGCGGGGCGGAGGCGGCGGTGGCGACGGCGAGGGCAGAGGAGGTGGAAGCAGCGGCGGCGGCGACGGCAGATGCGGCGGTGGTGGCAGACGAGGCGATGGCGATGGTGGTGGTGGCAGATGACGGAGTCGCAGCCGTGGCGTGCGCGCCAGTTACGACGCAGAAGCGCGGCGTGCAGACGAGGTAGAGTGAGCTTGTGGTGTGCCAAGAGGCGGCGGAGGCGGCCGGCGACGAGAGCGGTGGCGGTGCATGTGCGATGGCGGCGTGGCAGTGGCAGTGGCACTGCGCGGCCTGAGGTTGGACGTGCCCGTGCGCGCGTGCGAGTGCGTTCGCGGCGTGGAGTGGCAGCGAGCCGTGGCGCGGCGGCGGCGCGGCGCGCCGAAAGGGCCGCGCACAGGGACGCCGCCAAGCGGCCGGCGCCGTCACGGGCGCTCATCAGTAACGCGGCCTCGCAGAAACCTGCGGCTCACGCTCGCCCGCCCCCGCCACCGCCGCCGCCGCACGCCCCGCCGCCGCCCAACTTACGCCCCGCCTCCTCCTCTCCGTCTTACAACACGAGGAAGCCGCTGCCGCCCGCCTTCCGCCGCCCCCGGCGGCTGCCGTGGTCCACCGAAGACTCGACGGTGTCCAAAACGTTATGAAAGGAGCCTAGTGGCCGGCTACCGCTCTACTGCCGTCTTTCCCCAGTTCCACCTCCGATATACCTTTACAGAAAACACATGTATTCGTTTAACTCGTTTTTGGCGTATTAGTTTGTGGGAGTCAGGCTCGAATCCTTAGCAGAAAACGTATAATTTTGCAGAATCGTGAATAACTATTTCTTACATTTAAAATTTTTAATCCATGATACCCGCTTTAAAAGCTTAAAGTGTATGCCATACATTAAAATAATAGTGAAATGAAAATTCAGGAATAATTTTTAGGCTGCGAGAACTTACGAAACCACGAAATAAAACAAAATCGGTGAATCGATCTGAACTCGTAACAGCCACCCTACCTCTCCACGATACAGAGTAAATTATAAATTATATTCGCTAACTATTGCCTACGCATGCTCTTTAAACTTGCACATCCACAAGCATGGCGGAGAGCGTACTCACGCATGGGCTTTTCGCTCAGAAAAAAATATTCTCGTGTTTTACTTTCGCCTTACCCACGACACAGATGCAGCCTCGGATATCTCTAAGCAGTCACCTCCTCAGTTTATCTTTGGGCACCGCTACCTCTCGCCCCATCCTTCCTCCTCCTCCGGGCCCCTCCCGCATCCCGCGATCGCCTGACGCCCTGTCTCGCCGCCCGCCGCACTGCGCCCGCAAAACGGATGCGCGCGCGTCGCCGCGCGGCCCCTGCGTCTTTATCTCGCTCGCGCACGCGCCTGATTAATGAACACGTGTATAATGGGGGCAAATAACAAACAGAATTACGCGGCCGACACGGGCTCATTCCAGCGCGGCTGCGGGGCAGCGGGCAGGAGCGATGTGGCACGGACTGACCTGGAGGTCCCTCACAGAGACGCGCTTCACTCAGACGTGGTGTGTGGTAGTGCGAACAGTGGATCCTGGAGGTTCACATTACTTTTTGTTCTTCCCCTCCTTCTTCTCTTCCTTCTCATTCCTCTCTCTTCTTCTTCTCTTCCTTTTTTCTCTCTACTCTCTTCACGCCGTTTTCTTCTCTTCTCATCCCCCTCTTCCTTCTTCTCCTTTTCCTTCTTCTTCTTCTTCTTTCTTCTTCTTCTTCTTCTTTTCTTCCCTGTCCATTTCTTATTCTTTTTCTCCTGTTCATTCTCTTTCTTTTCCGTTTTCAACCTTTCTTCTTATTAGTTCTTTTTATTATTATTATTATTATTATTATTATTATTATTATTATTATTATATTATCGTTAAATGATCATATCTGAAGCCTGGAATGCCTTATCTGCAACGATAATAATCGTGGCAAGTGACATTCGGCCATGAATTGATACGAATGGCGAACAATAATTTGAAAAGATGCACCACCGATAAATAGGACAAAGACCATAAATCTGCCCAGGGTGGAAAAATTCGTGCAGATGAGCGCCGTGGAAGAAAGGGTCGGATCGCCAACGGAGCGGTAGCGTGGCCTGCTTCCACGCGTCGTTGACGCGTAGCCTACGCGTTGTAGCCGCGCGTCCCGCAGCGGCGGCGCGGCGGGCAGCGCCACACAGCTACGCCGAAGTCGGAGGCGCCCGGCCGAGGAAGAGAGCGCGAGCAACCAGGTTGCGAACAATGGCTGCGCGGTCGTCCCCGCCTCCGACGCACACGGTAAGGCGACCCGCCCGCCACCGCCGCAGCCGCCGCCCCCCGCACGCGCGGCGCCGCGCCGCCCCCTCCCCCCCCCATGCCCCGCCCCCCACCCCGACGCCACGAAGTCCCCCCATGCCCTTCCCTCTGCCGCTGGAGATGTCATTCCACGCCTGCAATTGTTCTTCTTTGAGCGCATCTGCATAATAGGTTTGCTTGTGCTCCGTAGAAATGAATTGATGCCAATAACAAGAGGGGCATGAATGAATGCTACGTGACACCAGGGCCGATTGCTCTCGACCTAAAGGCGTGCTAGAAACCACTCAGCTTTCCAGCGTCGCCACATCCCCTACAAGCATAATACAACATTATTATACCCGACACATTTATATTATGTTAAACCCACAACTCTTCAGGAACACTAACCCCACTATGTTCAGTTGCCCAATAGATACTGAGCAAAGAAGGAAAAACGCATAAAGGCGCCGGCATTTTGAGAGTCGGTGTGAAACTACTTAATTGTGGCGAATGGTTCCAAGAAGCGATGAGATGCGACAGCAAAAACAGCGCGTTGCAGAATAAAAATGGGTTCAAAATTTGCGAATTAGTGAAGGTTAAAAATATCACACCAATCACCGAGTGCGGACACGTGATATTGGGGGGTGTTCCAGTGCTGCAGTAATGCAGTCGTCAGAGCTTATAAGTCAAAATGTTGAATGACAAAAACACAAGAAAAATTTTGACTGTGTATATAATGTAACAAAAACTGAGCGCGTGTGCCCAGACCGCGCAGGGAGACAGTGGCCCAGCGTCCGCAAGCTCTGTCGAAGTGTGTTACGAAAGGAAGTGAGACAACCTGTGGCTACGTCAAGGCATGGACCGCCACGCGGGGGTGGAACACAAGGAAAACTTGAGGAAAGTCTGGCTCGGACAATGACACAGTGGTCGCCAACAAGAAGAGCCTCGAGGGAGTTGCCAACAACGGCGGCTGGTGCCAAGAGCTCCGTGACAGGACAAGGGAGAGCACGACGTTCTTAGAGGGTAAGAGAGACAACTAGTGCCAGCGGTGTCGGCACGTGCTGACCGCAAAAGGGAGGCACACGACACCCACTACAGGACAGAGGCTGCGGAAGAAAACCGCCGTAAAGAAGCCATACGCCGATCCGTAGCATACACCTGTCTAGGAAAACACCAACGTGCGAATAAAGCGATTGTGTCCAACAGCAGTGTGTCGAGAAACGCAGCGCGGACAGGTACAACATGCCAAAGCAGGGCCAACACGAAGGAAAGAAAAAAGTGCGAGAGAGGAGAATAGGCTGCGTCAAACAGCTAGTGAACCAAAGGGTGAAGGCACAAATGTTGGAGAAGCCGGTGGAAACAAGAAGAAGGGTAGTAACGCACGATGTGAAAATAGCTAGACGAGGAATAAGATGGAGTTACAAACAGAATAGAGATTAAGAAGATGCAACATCCGGTAAAGATGCGCAGATCACAGGTCATATGAAACCAGTCTCAATTGCGAAAGTGCTAGATGGAAACAGATACGCGTCAGGGGAGTAATAAAGGCGTCTCCCGCGGAGTTGCAACAACCCATCTTTAAACCTAACAAAAATAGAACCCGTCCAATGTAGACACCAGAGCAGGTGGTAGGGAGAAAAACAATGATGGGAACCAGGCGCGCGGGTGAGGCCGCCGCCCACCGCCGGCAGACCAGCCCCCGCTGGTGCCGGCTGTGCTTCAGTGCCCGCGCGAAAACAAAGAAGGCGCGCGTCTAGGGCGCGCGCAGGCGTCGCCCCCGCCGGCCC
>BOPP01000010.1:11951343-11964211 GCA_017312745.1 Gryllus bimaculatus | reverse complement strand
ACTGTACGACCGGATGTGGCGTCGGGCGTGAGCGAGCGCGTACGAAAGTTTTAGGGGGTTAGCCAAGCCCCAGCTAAGCGTCTTCCAATGGAACCGGTTTCATGGGTGTAGTCTGAATATGACGTCGAAAAAGCGTTGGTGCTGGGACGCACGGATATAACTTATATGGTGTAAAGTGTGTGCGTGTGTTCGTGTGTTATGTAAGGCTATATATGGTGGTATTCAGGAGGGCAGATAATTATCATGAACTCCACCCAAACCTCATTGGACTAACTCTTACGGCTCTCGGAAATATGTGGGTTGGACGTGGTGAAGAGGGAGGAGGAGGGGCAATTTATGTAAATTCGGCTTCACGTCCGACTATGTAATTTACCATAAACAAAATTTTAAGCCTTCGTAAAGGAGTCTATAGCCTAACAAATAGCGCGCATTAAAACATGTCCTGCGCCTTAATGAGATGCGAGCGCTCGTCATTGTCATTATCACTTCCTCCCGGCCGCGAGACACCTGAGCGACGCGGCACGGCGCGGCGCGGAGGGCAAAGGGCGCGCCCTCCCGCACGCCCACCCGCACGCGAGGCCCTCTGACGCCCCGCACGCCCACCCGCACGCAGCTCGAACATCTCCTCCCGGCCACCTCCCCGATACACATTGCACATTGCCTACATGCTCGTATAAGGTCTAACGCGGTAACATGCCCGTAGGTGATAGTTGGATATTTAGGATCGAAAACTTTAGGCGCCTGAGATAAGCTCGTAAAAGTCGAATAAATGCTATATAATTCTTAAATAACGAATATACATTTCCTTTTTTCGGGTACACTTTGTTTTTCTCCTAACTTTCATTAAAAGAATTCTCTCCTTATACATATTGTTAGCGTTAATCAGCTTTATAATGGATCCTAACTTCGGAACCTTTACTAAAGAGCTATCTTACCAACTCCGGGCACGTAAGTAAACAGCCTTAAAGGGCGTTCGAATAAGATGAAAATGATTATTTGATTATCTGTCAAATGTATCTCAATGCTCAGCAATATTCCAATGTTTAGCAACAAACAGATCCGGGCGTATAATGCTGTAAAGCGCAGTTCAGCGGCTGGTTCCGAAATTAGGATCCACCATGAAGCTGATTAACGCTTAAAACAATCATTTACAAATTGCGGAATGTTTTTCACACGGTTCCAGCAAGAGTTGGTATAAATATTAACAGAAATGCAAATGTAAAACACATCGGAAAAAAGGTAAGCCTTAAAACAGTTTTTTTAGTGTTAAAATCATGTCACACGCAGAAAGTGATATGTCCACTTGTGACTAGTGTACATTTAAAAACAGAATCATTTCAGATGGAAACAAAAACCGCGCCACCATCTTCTCACCGGCAAATGTACAAATGATTCATAAGCAATTTTGATCAATCCTTTGTCACTGCGTTGAAGTTCTGAGTAATTTGAAGTACTGCCGAAGAACAAATGACTTTTTTTAAGAATCAAAAACGCCAATTTGACGGAAATTGGGTTCATACTACAACCATTCTGCATCTCACGCAGCTCTGCTATCATCCTTAATGTCACCAGGCGGCAGTTGGAATTGCAATGCATTCTCTGTTCGCAAATGGTCTCCCGAGTCAAGAGCAACGCTTCGAGTCTTAGAAGTTTCAATGTCGTACAGGCTGCAACGGAATTGGAAAATTACAAAAAAACAACTTTCTTCATCTTCACGGTCTAGAGCTGACGGCCTATTCCGGGTTCGATGGTCCACTTTCTACTAGAATCTACGCTTCTGGGGCCAATAGTAAAGGAATTATTTATCGCCAATATTATGAGGAAATGGCTGGTCAGGTGTTTTCCACTTGCATATAAGAAACACATCTAGTGTGTAAGAAAACCACAAATTCAGAAAATGAGACGGTTAAAAGGATAACAGATATTTTAGGCTCATTATGAAATAGATATTTAAACACCTAGCGTTTATGATGAATTAATTATGATAGTCATGAAGTGTGTTTCTATTAAATTTTGTCACTATAAGCCAAAACTAAAATTGGCATGTTCGTAAACCTCTGAGGTCCGAAGTCTCTGAACGAGTGTCAAAGGTTCGTAAACGTTTCCACTAGCATCTGAGTGTAATGCATTGGACTCTTCTGGTGTTCTGCACAGAGGAATTCTCTACCTGTACATTAAGAGAACATAGTTAATTGATTATTTAATGTTTCCGGGCGCGTCAACTATAATGGCCATAAACGCCTTAAGCGTAGTGCCTGTTATATATCGGGAGGAAGCGGTGACCCCCATCCCACTGGCATGTGAGATCGGGTAAGACCTTTACGTCGGCTAGGTACCTCTCCTCCCTCCAGGTATTTCACCCAGTGAACCCTTCGCCAGTATCAAGCATTAATTTCTCGAACGGTCTCCCACATGTTTCGTAGTGTGTATAATGTAAATATACGTGTGTGTGTGTGTGTGTGTGTGTTGTAAGGAAAGGAAAGAATGCGCAAGGGCGTTTGTTGAGATACTGTTCCGGCATTCGCCTGGTATTGATCGAAGAAACCACGCAAAATTACCTATCGGATCAGTAGACTCCTAGAATTGCCTCCTGTCAGAGGCTGAATTCGACTTTGCAAATAAAGCTGGCGTGGAAAATCTGCTACCGTCTGGACCAGAACCATCGAAGCCCTCTGTTAGAGGCGCTGCAACGACAACAGTTATTACAACGAGCCATTTCAGAAGCTACACGAACATATTGTAGAATAAACAAGAACTTTCATAGATGTTTGGCACAAAAGCAGCGATTTCAATTTCAATACACTCATACAATACAAATATGTCGATATTTAGAGAAGAATTAAGAGCTCGCTTTCATTATTTTTTTTATTTTTTCCGTGACACTAATCAGTTTTAAAACGTCGCTCGATTATTGACAACAATGAAATAAGTGAATGACATAGTACGTTGGCACACCTGAATATTGGAAATGTAGGTAATACATTGTGCTTAAGTTATGACTACAGTTAATTTTGTTTCTACAGAGAAGGATTGTCATAACAATTCTACAATATCATATTTACTTATTATTTTCTAAAAAAAATAGATTGTAAATTTTTTGTTATAAATAAAAAAACAGAGAAGGATACTTTCTACACACAAATTAACATCAAATAATTAACAAAATATTTTCTAGTGACTTGTCACCTCTCTGGAAAAGTACTCGTATATTTAAATGAATGGTTCCTTTTTTAAAGGAATCAGATATAGACTGCGGGGGATTGAAACACTTGGAAATATCCATATTGGTTGCAGATTGGAGTTGATCTACTAATATCTAATAGTGCAACAATTTAGTCGTACATGTTCCAATACAGCCCGTTTCGAACCCGTGGTTGTTTATGTAATCACTCTGAATTATGTCTACTCGTGTTTACTTCACGCAAAAATATTTTTACCACAAGTAATATCAGAAGTGGAGAGATAGCGTGAAGAAAGAGAAATATTACTTAAAACTGCTACCGAATTATGTGAAACTTTTAATCTTATCCCAGTTATTACTGCTTTTAGGAATAACATACATCCAAAAATATTAAAAAAACAACAGTTTTTTGCACAAAATTATTTCAACTATGTTTTAATACTATCATTACAAAACTTTAAAAAAATATAACAAAGCTATTTACAAGAACATTTACTAAAATCAGTTATTAAAGTTGTAGGATGTTTGAGTTTACCATGCCTTGGAATTCCATGAAGTGCCTGAAATGGAAGACGTAGACGATGAATTAGCAGAGAGGTTCGTCCATTTCGAATGAATTGAAAATACGTTTGTGCACGTTAAAGTATTTTTCCTGTATTATTTCGACAATAACATTCCACATAGTTTTGATAGCATAGGTATTCTTTCTACTCTTCACCATCTAACCTTCACATATTAATTCTCCAATCTTTCAAAATGTTAGTAAGTTCATTTGTATTTTGTGATGTCAATTTATATTTTCCTTCTTCACATAATTCTTAAAATTGCTCCCACATACCACATACTTTCTCTGTTTCCTTTGCTGTTTTGGCACTGAATCTTTAATAACATATAGAATCATTTTAATATATGTTCCATACAAGCTATAATTAACATTAAACAATATCGATAACAACAAAGTAACTATAGCGGAGTACAAAATCGATAATCATATGGCGATAGACGTATGGAATTGGTTGAATTAGAATATTTTATTTTGCTTAAAATTAATTACTTACGACACGCGTAGACATGAGTGAAATAATAGCTAACAGCTCTAACAAACTAGAAAACCAGGAGACTTTTCCCTAAGGCATAAATAAGAGATTTGGAATTTAAGAAAATAATGATGGTTAATTAATAGTGCCTCGGTTCCAAATGTAATTTTATTCTTAAATTTCTTATAAAGAATTAAGTTAAAAAATCACGAACACACGCAGGATTTACATATTTAATGCAATAAATGTTAATATACGGTAAATACTTTGAGTAGATTCAAATTGTCTGAATTTGCGAAAATGCTGAAAATAATTAAAAATCTACAAACAACATGTCACTAGAATACCTACTATATTAGCTAGAAATTGAGAAAAGGTTCTGCGTAGTATTAAGGTTAAAGAATTCACAAGGAATGTAAATGCTTAAAACGTGTAGAGCAGTTATTGAAGTCATTACAATCTCTCGCATAACAATAACCTACATGAGACCTACAAATACCAGGTTTTGACCTTCATAGAGAAACCTGCTGCAGTTTCAAGCGAGAAAGAACTGGTCTTGCGAGATTCAGTTCACGTTGCAGATGGCGGATGTCCAACTCTTCCGAGGGCGAAAGAGCGAACAGCGAGTCATTAGGGCACCAGAGAAAGAATACGCCCATAAACTTGTAAAAACATTATCGTTTCTAAAAATCATTTCGCTCTCACAATTTTGAGAGTAACAGTACAAAATATTCAGTATTGATGATATTTAGCCAATTGATTCAGTATAAATTATTAAGTAGTTTCCTATTTTTAGAACTGTGCAATATTTGAAGCAATGAGGATGGAAGGGAACAGTAATGGATCAGCAATAAAGATTACACGATTGCTCAAACGATGTAATTACGTCTGTATCAGGATGTAATAAAATCTTAATGTTACTCTTTTGAAATCCCTCTCTTTGCTGTTTTAATAATATATATTGTAAATATTGGAGAAGCCAAATACTTTGAAAAATGCGAAGAATGAACCTAACTTAAATCTTCCTTAGCTTGTGGAAAATATTAGTGTGAATGTTTATTGTGTATATTTTAGAAAATCTATTAAGGGCTTTAAAACATAATACAAATCTATTTAATGATATTAAAATGGTATTCATTGGTAATATCGTATTTCCATTCAGTCCATTCTGTCGTAACTGAATTGTAGTCTGTGACGATACGTTCAACGTGGATTTCAAATGCAAATTCAATCCATTTCAGGGATTGTTCTCTGAGTAAGGAAAGAAGGTTTTGGTAGGGTGTTATTACGATCATCCAAATACAATTTTCATTATACAATACATAGGATTGCATTTTTTATCCATAAATTATATGACTATAACTCAAGAGATTATGAGTAGCCTTCAGTCCTTTATCATCTATTAGTCATGCCTGGAAATAATTCATGGAATTTTAAATAAATTATCGGAATAAATTAAGACTTAATCTTACTTGATACGTGTATATTTGTAAGCTGTCTATTGATGACTCGGCAAACAATTTAATATAGGCTGGAGAACTTAATAGCTCCTTAATTATGCATCAGTGACCAGAATCGAATACACAGACGTGGCGGAGATGCTGCGATCTTGCGGCGGAGGTCAGTGTGTGTGCAGCATAAATTTTCTCTCCTCTCGTCGTGGATGGGGAGGGAAATACAACGAATATTCCGTACATTTATTATTATTATTTATTATTATTATTATTATTATTATTATTATTATTATTATTATTTGTTTAAGTCTCGGAGATTCCAGTTTTCTTAGTTGTGGGGTCAACTTCGGCAGACCACAAATGGTAGATTACCTCTCATGATAAATTCAGCAGGGTGCAAAATATTAGTCGTATCCAAAATGGCAGATTTTTTAGTTTTAAGGAATATTGCATTCGGGATTAATTGCAATTTTTGTATAGACTTTATCAAGTTATTATTATCATCATTGTTGTTATATTATCCTTTCTGCTTAGACCGATAAAGAAATATTACATTTTGTACGGTTTAAAATATCCCATTGACAATACATCCTGTAAAAGTATCAATACTGGACAGGGAACCCTTCCCCAGAAGTGTAACACACAATACAATTGTGCATAACGCGAAACGCTGTGTTCTACGCCCTTAGATCCCAGTTGATAGGCCAGAAGGCCTGAGGGTTTTTTCAGTTTGTGAATTTTTGACCTTCTATTTCATTTTGTGCGGTTCAGCACTTCCGCATACCCTCCCTCCCTTGCATGGATTGCCAGAAACGTCGCCGAAAAATCTCGAAATCCATGTAAAATTCGATCGACTATTTGTATTTAGAGAAATTCACGATTATCATAATTTCTACTTGTTTAATAAAGTCACATACATTCGAATGGTCACCCAGCCACCTCGTTTACGTGATGTAACGCACGGTTCAATTCAACGTGAAAACTAACGAGCGCTGTCTCGTCGTCGGTTCTTACCTACGTGTGTGGCAATGCATGCTTATGGTTATGATTGATGACAAAGATATGATGATGACTTCCGGTGTAACGATCGCGAACGAGGTGGAATGTGATGCAGGTAGTACGCGACTAGGTTGAAATAATTATATGAGTCGTCATAGCCAACAATATTGTTTTTTTACAATGGCAGCTTTCGATGGCTTAGCCATCATCTGCTTTATGGAAGCCACAAAAACGACTACATACATTGGCTTCCATACAGCAGAAAACTGATGATGATGGCTAAGCCATCGAAAGCTGCTATTGTAATAAACAATATTGTTGGCTATGACGACTCATATAATTATTTCATTGTTAATGCCAACGAAAACTCTCCATAAGACCAATACCAATACGGGAGTATGTTGACGCGAATCCGGTTTCCTAACACAAATCGCGTACGGAAATGCAGAAATACAAACCTCGGTACCTAGAGATGGAGAGCTGAAAACTAGCGCGCTGGCCTCTCAGCTACGCTACTCCCTACGGGGAGGGGGAGGGGGAGCGGAGATACTCTTTCCGCGAAGGCCTCGTGAGGGGGAAGGTCGTAAAATTATGAAAGAATTTCAGGCCAGAGACACACGTTCAGGATGTGATTCTGAATAATGCAAGTCGAAGGTGACAGGCGTGTGTGAGAACAATGCAGGGCGCATTATCATAGCTAATGGCGATCTGGACCCTTAATGATGCACGTAAATCAAAGGAATAAGTGTCACCCGCCCCGAAGGATCCGTCTACGCCCGGGTACCGAACAGCCGGCTCCGCCCTCGACGTAGCGTGTAGCGTAATCTGCGCGACAGCGAGTTAAGTGGAGTGATTGTTGTCGGGCTACTCCACTTGATAAGTCGACGGGAAGATATAAGTGTTTGACGGAGCGTTACCAGAATGCCCGGTTATTAAATAATGGAACATATTTCGTTTTAATAACACAAAGAATAATTACACACAAATTTTCACACAAAGAATAATTAATGATATTCGAAGAAGTACAAAAATCCATTATTTCGCTCGTAAACATTGAAGTATGTATTATTTGTGTAGTTGAAGTACATAAGTAAGATGACAATATTCTTCGAATATCAAATACCAATGGGCTGAATATACCGTTTTTACTATTTTCTTTTCTTTGTGGCACTGTTTCATTATTGTCTTTGTCTTAATATAAAATTCCTGAATTTCTTCTTTTATTTTGTATTCTGGGAAGGGTATTATGAACCTCGGCTGTGGTCTTAGGGTCTGACACACATTTCTCAATTTTTTTCATAATTAAAAATACCTGTCGAGATAATTCGTCTCAGACTGATATATTTCTTTTAAAATCATACGGACTAGCAATTTGATAGATTTTTATCTTAATTTAGTGTCGAAAACAGCTACGACTGATTAGACCGTATTCGGTTGTTCTAGGCGCCACTTGAATAGATAGGGAAGCATTTTAAACATGTTTCATTTCATTAGCGATTTTAAGCTATTTCGTTGATTAAAACTATTTTTACAAAAAAACACCCAAACGTATTTGTTGAGTAGGGGAAATGCGCTCAGAGTACTACTTTTGATCAAATAATTCACGAAATTGGTAGACCTGAGATGATTGTGAATTACATGTAAAACATAAGTATCAGGTAAATTGTGTATTGTATTAGCCAAATTGTGTGTTGCCTATCAAACTTAAAAAAAGTACTAGTTTACCCAGTTTTTATTAAAAAATGATTAAAAATGAACTCGAATTAACTTATTTTCTCTCCCAGATCTGTCAGGTTCCAACATACTACGTTACTACGTTTCCACTTGAAATATGATATGATTCAACTGAAATATGTTATGAATTTATTCGCCAAAAACATAGGGAATGAGATATTATGATCACTACAGCAAAGTAATAATAATTATTCAGGACCAGATTTAGGATACTTCATGCCTTGGGCTTTGTAAGTTTTTTGGTCTCTCTCGACATTTAAAAATGTGTTCTTGAAATAACAAATTCAATGTACTTAATAATAGTTTTAATAGGAATAACTTCCCTTATACAAAACTTACGCTAGTTTTGTTTGCTTCTTGGACCTCAGAATTTGACGTCCTATACCGATTTGGTCTCTAGATACATCCTGCTCCAATTTTGCTTTGCTCCATAAGAGAAGCGATATGTGTTGTAGCGTGCATACGTTTATTACGCAGAATGACTATGCAGATATCAATCTCCATTTATCATAGATTACCAACTTTGTTCACGATAGATATACATTTCCATGTCATTTTTCTACGAAACGTATAATATAGATTTACCATTTGCTTTTATTGAAAGGTTTTCTCTTCAGAAAAAGGTTTGTTTGTGACGAAGAAGACTTATTTATTACAATAAAGAAAAATATTGTAAATATATGAATATTTTCGAAATACACCTTACTATACAATCATTATTTTTGACACAAATGTTTTAATAAAAAAAAATAATGTCAAGCAATCTCATAAAATGTGAAGTCAGTATCCAAATGTATTGTGTAGATCTTGTTGTGATGTATCTACTTTCTCACAACACTGACAACTAATACTTTAATAACCAGGCTTAACATTTCAAAACATAAAAGGCTCTCATCTAATCAACGAGCAGCAGAAGATTACACTACTGCTTTCCAATAAAATGCTACGATATCCTGGTATGATAAAGAAAATGTGAATTTATAGTTTGTGTCTCTATACTGCACAGTCATTTGCAGAACCGTGTCTGCACACTTCAGAACTAGAATATCAGATGCATTATTGAAGGTATAGAATAATAATATTGCTTATTTACTTTGATTTTATTATTTGACGGTATTATCATCCTGTTATGAGAAGATAGAGGAACAGTAATCTACGCGAAGTGTCGACTTCATCGCTTGTATACAAACTATATACACATGAATAATTATTTTTCTTCAATTAAACATTAGAAGTGAAGTAGATGACTTGAAAACAAATTAAACTTGTCAACATATAGTGTACGAAATACATTACCTACCATTTGTTTTCTTAAATATCTCTAAAAGTATTTAGCAGAAATATTACAATGCCCTCCTTCACAATAAAATTTAACAAAGTTTTAGAGCACTATAAAGAAGAAAATAAATCTGGGTCGACTCACCCAAATGTTCATTACATTTGTTTATTTCAGTTTCAAAATTCTCACTGGCCTTAGATATATTATATTCACACAGGACGACTAATGTCAAAATACACCACTTACCACCAAAATACACAGTACTTACAAGTTTACGTCTTACTTGTAAGTACACAAAATTTTAACGCCCACGCCCATCTTAATGAGCCCATTAATTACCAGAACTAATATATCTCGAAAAGCCATTTGTGTAGATTTTATCTGAGTAACTATAAAAGATTTATTAAATAAAATCGTATTGAGAAAATTAATCCATTATTGTGCTGAGGGAAGAGTAGTAAGAAGCAAACACTGATAGGGCGATGAAACGGTGTCGACGCAGACAAAAGAAGCGCATAAAGCGTCCGAGACGGTCGTTCCCTTTGCCACCGGCGCAGCGCTGGGGTCACTAGAGCAGGCGAGGAGCCCGTCCAGGATGCGACGGGCGCGCGGTAATTAAAAAATAATCACTGGAACTTGGACTGGCTTCAGAGCGCAATATCAGGATTAATTAAGCGAAGCATAGCGGCCAGGTGCGGCGCGGCGCGGGGCGACGCGGGATAGCATAGAGCGGCGCAGGGCGGTGGCAGGATGTGGCCGGGCTACGCGGGGTGATGCGGGACGGCTTGGTGCGGAGCGGGGGTGATGCGGGGCGGAGTGGGCGGGCGTGGGTGAATGGGTCGAGCGGGGGCGGAGCTGGGGATGAGGTGATATTGGTGGCGGCAGTAGTGGGGGTGGCGGCGGCGGCGGTGAGCGGTTCAAAGCCACAAACTATTGTGCGACCATGCAGACCAGGCCTTTTGACAGCGCGTGGGGCAAAGATGATTTCGTAGAATTGCTGGATGGTGGTTAAGCTGTAGCTTGTAGAGGGTACTAAAATATCCAGTACGCTCAGTGGTTCAAAGGTGTTTAGATATTTGATTATATTATGTATCACCATTCACCTCGCGTAACCAAATTCGTAGGAATTTTACTAAATAGCTATATTGAACACGATGCCAGTCGGAGTGGATTAATTAGTTCCCAGTAATGCACAAAAATTACAATGTGTTTTCTAAAGCGTAATTTTATCAAATAAATCGACAGTAAATCTTTGACTCAAGCTTTCTTTTACAGTAGAATATTAATGAAGAAACACTTTTTTTTAAATATATTGACATGTTAGTGCTACAATGCACATAAAACTATAAAACGGGTTTTTGAAGAATTTAATATATTTTCATATTACTGTTCTAACATTCTTCAAGAGTAAGTAAACACTAATTATGAATTTAGTAGCACTTATTTTACAGTAATACACGAATTGTTTTTACAACAAATATATTATATACACGTTTCCCAGGAAACCTCTCATAAACACACGTCTACGCGTAAGATGAAAATGCCACCATAATTAAGACAATATATATTATAAAAACGGTAATACTTCTTAACTTAACGATTAACTTCCACACTAGCTAGAGAGTATGACGGACAAACGGAGCATTGCTTAACGCATTTTCTTCTCGTTAATAAAAATGTTGCACTAAGTTGAAATAACTAAACCTTATCTTAATTTCTGCTACGCTGCATTGCAGAATTGTTCTACAAGATATTTTGGAGCTCGTACGCAATTAGTGATGATTTAATTAAGTAAACAGTACTGTGAGCACTTAGAGTGACAGTAAACCTGACTAAACCACATTCCTGGGTATTAAATGTTCAACTGCTACACCTACACAATGAAGGTATCACACATCGTATAAGAATGCAACGGCGTTCCTGGTTGAGAGGCCCCGAGGTTTCTGCAAGATAACGTACACTATCTAGATAAACAACCTCTTGACGCAATTGAACACAACTGAGGTATGGAAAAACATATACACGTTCATAAATACGTTATTAGATTCACATCTATAATCATTTCTTTTTCATCCAAAATCATTTCCTAATCACCTCCCTACCATTTTCCATACAGTAAAATGAAAATTATAACTAACTCTGGGATTGCCCGGCCAGAAGAGGAGAGGAGATATGCCTCCTCCCTAATCTACGTTCAGAAATGATGAGAGTCATCACAATGAAGTTGTTAATGAACAGTCATCAATAAATAGTTGCGGGAAGAGTTAATACTTCACTAATTATTTTATTCTGTCCTGTAGAAGACAATGGATAATTACTATGATTTACCACTAATATTAGGTATAAACTGACCATCAAAAATAATATTTGTTATGACATTATATTTAACATTTGTACTGTACAATTCTAATAGGCAAAATACGCTTGTGTTGTACGCTTGTATTGAACTTCAGCTTCTGAGTCAATGACCTCTCATCTCGACCAGGATTTGCATGCAGTTTCCATTGATCCATTGAGAAAGTGCTGAGATGGCCTCTTGTTTTGCTGGTCATAAATGTAGCTTCACTATGCGTACGTTTTGTTGAGATCTTTTGCTCGTTGTAGTATTCATTATTCAACAATGTTCAGTAGAGGGTTGAGGTAGGGATACTGGAGCTCAAGTAAACGTGTGCAGATTATATTTCTCTCTCATATGCAACGTACATATTTTACTGATTTGTTCTTGACAGAAATGAATCAAATCCAATCGAAAATATAACGAGAGTGATCTTAAGGACCCAGTAGGATCAAAACAAACAGATGTTCTGGTATTGAAGCGACAAATGCGCAGTCCTCTTTTTCCAACGCCCGGAGATCGGGTATGGTACTCACCCTCATCATAATTGTCGCGTGTACAACGTACTCCGCTCTAGCGTCTACGAGGCAACGCTCGCCTCTCGACAAACCGCGAGCAGAGGCAGAGGCAGAGGCGCTGGGAGCGGCCGCGCAGGCGCACTCACAATGACTGGGGTCCGCCCGGGGGACGCAGATCGGCCCACGCGATGAAAATTTAAATGCGATGGAAATTTTACAGCGTCGTAATTAAACACCTGCTTACAATTACTGTAATTTGGGGTCGGCGCCGTCCCCGCGCGCCTCGCCGCCGACATTGTCACCTCGCCGAGGCGCTCGCCCCGCCGCCGCC
>BOPP01000010.1:11917172-11951331 GCA_017312745.1 Gryllus bimaculatus | reverse complement strand
GGGATCATCAGGGCGCCGCGAGGTTGTAATAGTAATAGTTCTTTCCGTTATGCCTCGCCATCACCCGAAAAGGAGGAGTTCGGGGAGCTAGAAAAGGCAGAAACCGATTCGGCGAAGTCGTGAAAACAGACGGGAAAAGTTACGGAACATTTGCGGAGCGGTTATAAATATATAGTTACGACGAACTCAACGCCTTTCCTTCTTTCGGAGAAGCTCGAGAAAAGTAATTTGCACATTTAGGGCCAGGTGTAGGCCCCGGCCGCGCGGCGGCGCTGATGTCATGCCTATATCAGCCATTACGTGTAATCATTCAGAACACGTTCGGGTCGAAAAAGGTTGTGACCAGTTGGGCAAGGACCCGGCTATAAATTAGAATGCCTTAAATAATACCGTTGAATCCACTATCAAATTATGTCGCATTTATCCACATTTACTTCTGGTTTGGATATAATGGCTAATTTTTAATTTATTTCGGAGCGCAACCCCACATCGGCCGTTGTTTACGACGCGGCTGAAGGGCCGACGTCGTCAGGAGACTGCGGTTGCGACGGTGAAAGTTCGACCGGGGTGTCGAAGGCGAGGCGTGGCCCTGACTGGAAGTGGCCCGAAGTGCGGAAACAGAGGACTCGAGTCACCATCATGGAAAGTGACCATCCCATCTCGATCAGACGTTTTCCAGTTTCCCTGATCCATTGAGCAAATGCTGAGATGGCCCCTTGTTTTGCTTCTGGACGTAAATGTAGCTTCACGTTTTGTTGAACTCTCCTTTTGGTTGTAATGGTAAGAGTAGAGGTAAGGGCGAGTTGCTATTTTATTACCAATGCAGAAAAATCATACTTGCAATTCGAGTACCGATGTAAATAAGTTTTCTATAACTCGGAAACAATAATGACTATTTTTCAAATATTGCTAATCTTGCGATTTTTAAAATTTATTTTTAATTATTTATGTTAAACTTTTAATCGTCTTTCAACTATTTATAGTTAAAATGACGGCAAGGGATTCTGGAACTCAAGAAAAGTGCGCAGATAATCTTCTCCCCCTTAGGTCTCATACAGTTTTTACTGTTTTTTGACTGAATAAATCTAAATCTAAGTGGCATGTGTTCGGTTATGTTCTGACCAGGAGTGGTGGTCAAAGATAAAAATAAGTGACTTTAGCTCGTTCAATAATACTTGCGTGCAGATGTAGAGATGCTGTATTCACGAGATCGGGGATCTAAAAGAGTAAGAGGACGGTGTGCCACAGGGACCTCTCGAAAGCCTTACTGAATATCGATATTATTTTCCCAGAACAAAGCAAAATAAACTATATGAATCACAATTATGTGATTATGACAATTTAAATTTAATTACTAAACTCTCGAGTAATTTTTCAAAATTACCTTCATACACTAAAAATTAATTATTGTTACCTAAACCACGACAGAGCCTCTAAACTGGATTTGCCGCTCAATGCGGTAGCGATGTCACAGTGGCATGTAGCTAAGCTACCAAGTTTTGGACGCTTCATTCTTAAAATGTTAGTTATTAAAATTAAAGTTTTAAGACGAGTACATCCATTAGGGCGACCCTAGCTGTGTGAGCCGCAGCAGTCACAGAGCTCACCTTCCACAGTTGGGGCCGAGGTACCCATCTCGATAGAATTTGTGGTGGTCAATGCGACTTCGCGACAGGTTTTTTTAAGGTCGTCCCGTTTCTCTTGTCTCTCATTACATCACTGCCCCCGCGTCATTCGTATATCTTCATAATCACCAACCCATCATAATCATGAACCCATTCCAGGTATGGTCATAAGGCCCAAGCAGCTTTATAAAGAATAAAGTCCATTCTTCAACGAAAGAAGTATTCGTAATTGTTGTCAGTTTATCATCACTAATGGAAAGGTGATTTTTTATACTAATTATGGCGTTGGCACTTTCAGATTATGGATATAAACTCTATGTAATAAGATACCACGACAAGCGTTGAAATGTTGGTTACGGCTTAAAAAAACATTTTTTGTAGACACGTCGTAATGAAATACCTCGTCGTTAATTTCTTTTTCATCACACGAGTTTTATACTTAAAACAGGTAAGTAAAGAATTTTTGTAAAGCACTTCGAAGCGATCCATTTCCGTGTTGAAACAGAAGTAGTTTTCTATTTGGTTTTACAAATTACGTACACAACAGCACCCGATACTTAACTTTTCTTATTCACTTGTAGAAGTGTGTTAAATTGGACCACAAAAAATGTATTAGAGGAATCATTGTAATAACCTGAAATATGACGAATCTCATCACAAAGACTGTAAAGACGGGATCAGGTATTTTGATATTTCCGCGTTAAGACCCATGAAATTTAATACAGAATGTAAACAAGGTTTCTCAAGTACGTTATTGAGCACCTTACAACAATGCCAACTTTCACATTCTGTCAACGAAAAGATAGTTATTTGTAAACACGAATGAAAATAATTATAGTCTTACAGTTGATACCCATCATCAACTTTATTACCGCGAAAAATCTTGTATGCGCCTGTGATGGATAACTTTTCCACGGTGCCCATGCCCCTGCCTTTATAAACTAGAATATTAACGACTCATTCTTAATTTCTTTATAGAATGGCTGTCTGAAAGTACCATGATCAGATTACTCGTCAGGTCTTTTTATTTCATGAAAATTAAATGTTTTTTAATAGTGTGTTTTTATTTATTTGTACGAAGAAACAGCTGGTCTCAAATAATTTGTTTTCACATCTACAGGCAGACCTGCTATCTCGAAATTGACAATCTTTTAGAAAACATTATAATACCAACATTAGTTCACAATTAACATGCACGAATAATATTGTAGGGGAAGGGGACATAATTTTTTGTTAATATTACTGGTTCGAAATAGACTTCAGTTTCGAATGACACCTTGGGAGAATAATGTAGAAAACAGCAGACCTTTGAATAACTAGCCTTGTCATACCGTGAAGATGAGGATTCCTAAAATCTGAGTCTCTGGTTTCAAAAATTAATAATATAAAATTTCTCACTTAAAAATTATTTCGTTTTTTCGCAACCGATCTGGATGAATATCATGATTTCACCAAATGCGACATCTGACAACGCTACAATAATTCCGTAATGAAGAGTACCTGAAAGCAGTAAGTGGCTCTTGATGTTTGATTTGGGCTGAGGTTCGAACACGAGAAGGAAGGCTACGCCGCGATCGGGGCGCGCTGGTTAAAGTACCGCAGACTCGGACACCGGCCGGCCGAAGCCTCGACCGTCGGGAAGGCAGGCCCGCGCCGCCGAGTGAACGACCGGCCGGAGAATCGATCGCCCGCAAGCCGAGAATAACTTCGAAGAGCTATGACGTCCGAGCGAGCGCACAGGGTCCTGCTTTGCGTGCTTCCCCCGGGGCTATTCTTACAACCCTTCAGCCGGTTGTAATATTGAAATGACAAGTGTCGGCGACACAGGGCGGTATCCACACACATTATCCAACAAAAAAAAATGATACATAACTGGGTCGGTTATGAAATTTTATTTTTCAGCCTTTTGCGTTCTTTACGCGCGTATTTGAAAGGGACTAAAACATGAAAACACAGTTGCGTACTGACCGACATTGCAAAGCAGAATTTTGAAATTTACTCCAAGAGAAAATAATCTTCAGAATGCTCAGTATTTGATCTGGCTATTGGTACTCTTTCATCCTCTAACATAAAAATATTGATTGCATATGTTTACTTAAAACAGGTTATCTGGCCTGTACCAAATTGGAATTTTTATAAAATTACGTAACGAAGAGCATAATCAATGGAGAAAATAAGAATGCAATTCTATCTGACCGACAATTTCCATCTAATCCATCAAGCTCATTAGTAATTAGTAAATTAACAATCGATAGAACTGGGTTCATAACAGATTTTGATAAATGTCTACAAACCTCAGGTGTTCAACTCGATTATTGATCGTAGAAATCTTCAAAAAAGAAGAGCAAGAACATGCAATGTATTCAGTAAGAATTTCTACCATAATTACAACTGCAACAAAATCAATCACGAAAATCTGAATCATTGAAAGAAAATCAATTCACTTTCACCGAACAAAATGCACTCGCCATCACCATAACCGTACCCATGCCGTAATAACCGTATCCGTTCCTTTAAACCAATTAATGAATATTAGATATTCCTTTTAAACAAGCGTTTCTAAATTATCAAAAAAATTTTAAACCCATCAAAAAGTTCACAAATAAAAATATAGACATGAACAATTATTAGCAAAAGAATATTTCTTTTAAATTTTTCTTTGTTTTCCATAACAGCTCAGTACCATATCACAGAATTTTATTCGTCCTCGACTTTATTGCTAGTGTGAAGAAAAAACACCTCGCTCTATAACTAAAACATCTCTAAACTCTACCCACTCCTGAATTTTAAAAAGCAGCATTTACGGTGAAGGACTGCGGTGGGACGATTGTGGTACAGGCCGATTATGGCCTGAACTCTAGAGGTAAAAACGGACACTTAAAATCTTAGACATGGTTATTCTTTGGCTTGCAAAGTAAAATGTTATTAATCACCACAATATTTTCAGGTGACTGTTTTAATTATATGTTGGTTTATCTAATGTGTAAAACTGTATTTCTAAATGGAAATTTTAAACATACATATAAACATTTTTTTAGTAGATGTTTGTGGACATAACAAATGGTAAATAACTTCCATTTATCATATTATTGTGTCTTTAGTAACCGACATTACGATTACATACAGATTTTCTCGAGATGTTCAAATTAAGAGATAGTCATTATCAGAGCGTCATGACGTTTTATCTGCTTTCGCATTTAATCTGCCATTTCACCTGTGTATAAATTTCACACACCAGAGAGAACACTTAAGAGTTTAAATTCTGGAGATGATATTTTTACTCACAAACAATAACCTCACATATTTTCATTCAGAACTAGCGTTAAACGTTTCAACTTTCCTATGAAATATTACAATTTTGTCGCCCGTACATTGCAATTCCTTCAACTAACGTGACATTCACATTTTGTTGAATACGATTTTCCTTGATTTCAATTTCCAGATCCCCCCCTCTCCTCCCCCCTCCCTGCCCCTTCCTTGCGCAGGAGACGAGCGCAGAAAGCGCGCTGGGACGGCGCTAGCGGCGCCGCGGCGCGGCGGCTAGGCCTAATCTGGGAGCGGCGGCCTAGCCGGCGCATGGCGCGAGCGGGGCCCGCGCTCTCACCTCGCGCGTCGCGTCGCGTCGCTCCACTGCGCCTGCGCAGCGACGCTCGCTCGCCACTCGGAAGGCGCTCGTACGTCAAATGCACCACGGCGACAACTTTCGGCTTTTTCATCCACAATCATTCACTAATGATCTCCCTACTTTTTTCCATACAGTAAAAGGGAAATTGTAACTAACTCTGGGATTGCTCGGCCAGAAGAGGAGAGGACATATGGCTCCTCCGTAATCTACGTTCAGAAATGATCATGGGAGTCATCGCAATGAAGTTGTTAATGAATAGTCTTCAATGAATAGTTGTGTGAAGAGTTAATACTTCACTAATTATTTTATTCTATCTTGTAGAAGACAATGGCTAATTACTATGATTTACAACTAATATTAGATATATACTGATCATAAAAAATAATATTTCTTATGGCATATTTAATGCATTTTTAACGCGACAACAATCGGCAGTTTTCTCCGGGAGAACGATCAAATGTTTAAAACAAACACAAACAGCATAACAAATGAATAATTGAGGTGACACGACTAGCAATTAGATTATTTACTAATTATGCATGTCATTAATAGTGCTCTCACACATATGACCTCTGCCTGATCCGACAAAGGGATTCTGTTTTCTTGTCAGAAGGCCCAACGCCCAGTTGCAACTGCGCCTATAAACGTTCTATATATATTTACCCAAATAGTTTCATTTTCCAATTTCCTTGATTTGAAAATTTGTAGTGTAGAAACGGTAAATCTACTTAGAAATGAATTAATTGAACCCCTGACAAAGGCAAATAAAGATTGCAGCTATTTGGACTCAATTTTTTTAAATCAAATTTTAAAAACTAATTTCAATTTATATCCGTGTAAGATAAAGTTTCACGTCGATATCTGTCTTCAAATTACGAATGAAAGCCGTCGCCGGTGGAACCCATCATGTTCTTACCGGCGGCAACTTCTTTAAATATCATTTTCTCAAATCGAACATTTAATTGGTTTTAAAGATAAATTTTGAAGTAGTGCCTGTGTTTTTTCTATTAAATAAGGGAATATCTAAAGCATGCCAAATGAAATGGTTTAACTACATTAGTTTCTTATTTATGATTTTTTATTATTAAAAAATCTGGTATTTGTGATTTCCAATACATAGTGTAGAATAAAAATTGTTTACAATTCCCATGTACAGTTAAAATCCTGGACCATTTTGTACCTAGAACGTTGCTTTACAGGGTCCAATAAAATAAACCTAAAAAAGTGTTACATGTGGTTTTATTAGTTTAATAATAAATTCAACCATTTTTGGAGAAATTCTCTACTAGCCAAACTAGATATTTATAGTATTTTATTTAATAGATACCCCATTATCACTAATTGAAAGCCAGGTAAAAAGACGCACATAATTTTGGGTACAAAAATGTTCATTAAGTGTCTTTATTTCTTCCGTGAGTGCTCATGAAAAATTTAAACCACCAATGTTTTTTATACATATATAAAATATCATAACTCTAATATTGTGACAAGTATTAACTTTAAGTGTTTCAGAATAATACCTAAAGACGGGTTGCGTGGCATGAAAAACACTTGTCTTCAATATTGGAGGATACATAATTTTTGAAGAGAGAACGTTGGACACGTTGTTGTAAAGAATTAAGAAGTTTTATAACGGATTCGTTGTTTAATTTTAAATAAAATTGATGGCAGTAGACTTAAAAGGTTTATACATCCACGGCAATGTCACCATGTGTTGCCTTTGGATATACTATCATTTTTTTAAATTTTATTTTAAGAAATACATTACTTTGTGTGTGTGTTTCTAGAAGCGAAGTATGTCAAAAATCCTATTCTAAAGAGATGCTTAAGAACAACTCTACAGCTTAATTAGTTTCCAAAAGCAGCTTCATTAGGTCATTTTACTGAACAACTTGTTGATTTCATGTCATATTGCGATTGTACACTATTTGTTACATCTTCACACAGTTGTTGAATGAGAAAACACACTGTGGAAAAAGACAATTGTGTCTGGAAATACCGAACACGAATTCAGGTAAACAACAGAGTACTTCGTATGTTGTTGAAAATAGCAAGTGAAACTTCTGCAATAAAATACTCTACGGGATCACAATTTCCGTAGGTATCTACCGAACTATGACTCGACCAAAACATTTTTTAAAGTGCTAGTTGATGTTAGTCCTAAAAACTGAAAAATATTTAAAATGTAAAGAACCTCAAATGATTTTGAATGAGATTGCCAAATATGTTGAAAGAAGAGTAAAAAGTATTAATCTATAATAAAATATCCTGATAGAGTACTAAAGGTTCGACTCAAAAAAATTCGTGATTAAGAAGAATGGAATCGTGTGTGAAATTAATTGAATCTTTGACTGAGTTCATAATAGGTGACTGAGGTCATACCGTCTCTATGCGTAAGCTTGTATGTTGAACGTTCGCGAAATAAAAAATTATGTAGGATACGTTTTATCGATAGTGAGACTTCGTTTTAAATCACTCCACCCGAAGATCCTCTGACATTTTCTTCGTTCTCGAGATTCATGCGCGACCTCTAAACATAAAAATACTCACTAGGCATATGATGACGTGGTTGCGTGCCTATGTCCTCAGAAATCAGATTCGCGATTTCTAATTTAGATTTGAGCTCACTGGCAAGAATTCTGACCATTTTGCAAATCGCGAGTACGAAAAAAAGCATTTTATTTCGGAGAGCATTAAGAAAGCGTACATTCATCCTTCACGCCAGTTCGCCTAGATTCCAGAATAGAGCTATATTTTATATCCTTAGTGATAGGCTTCAGAACAATCATTTATTATACATTTTTTCATGCAGTTTTCTCGCGACCTGCTCTTAAATAATTGATCAAAACAACTAAAAAAATTGTTTTCACTTCACTTCCACGCAGTTTTGTTGTGTGTCGCTTTAACGTCATTTGAAATTCTGAAATAAAATTCATTTTAAAAAACATTTATTTTTAGTTGTAGCTTTTAGCACGTTCAATTTTCAGGCCTTTTGTGCGCAGCAATGAAATGCATACAATATGAATTAAATCGAAACACCTTTTAACTGGGAAAGGTTTTGGTATCGTGGAAATCCAATTGATTCAATTAAAAGATCGTCGTAAATGTCAGCTCGTACTGTGTTAAATGTCACTTGACAAACAAAAATGGATCTAAATACGTCAGTTTGATATAATTTCTTTTGAAACGGTGAGCAATCGTTTCATACACACAGACACAAACACACACTGCTTAAACATGATACGCAGCATTTCTAAGAACCATGTGAAAGTGATAATTTGTAGAGTACGTCCGAGTCATTTCTTAGAAATTTATTATCTTATTTATCAAATGAACTTATGAATATCTCTTTATGATAAAACTGTGAGTTAGGATTCTTAGTTGGTTCAGTCATTGTCACATTTCAGTACCGAACTAATAACGAAAATTTGTGAAAGCAGGGCTCCATTTTATAAATTCTTTACCTATAGTGTATTTTGGTAGTGTTTTGATGTTTATCTTTACTCAATTATATATTTCAAAATTTAACTACGTCTAGTCTAGTTGAGCGGCCATCCAATGACACGTGATATGATTACAAACATATTAAAACAAGAAGTCTTATCGTAAGTCATTAGCTAATTTTCAGAGAACTCAAGTGAAAAGAAATAACGCGGCAAAAGATATTGATATTGACGAGGAAGTGGTCTTTAATGTATGCATTTGGAAAATAGTATGTCATAAGATATGTTTGATTTGTTTTTGAATAAGAGTTAACGATCAATAATTTAACGGTAATCGAAATAAAAATGTGAGTAACTACTGTCCCGAAAATATCAGAATAAAGAAACAAATACCCCAGAGCAAAATCGTGAAGTCGGGTCGGGTACGTGATCGCGCAAGCAACACTTAAAGGAACAAGGACGATTTGCCAGATCCTCGTCAACGTCTGCCCAGACAGTAGATAAGTGAAGAAAGCCCCGATTAGAAATGTCCCCCCGTTTGGGCACAGATCCGGAGGGAATTAGCGCAGTGCCTAATCCCCTGTCACATACGACCGCGCTGGCTGTCAGGCGGGTCTGCAGCTGAGATGTTGCCCTGCACCAGGTGAAGACCTCCGCACGCTGAATCTCCGAGAAAACAAAGACGGCCCGGCCCGGGCGTAATGTAGGCGGCGCAGGAGGCGGAACCCGTGCTGCCGGCGGAGGCGACAAGGCGTACGTGGGACGCGGGACACCGAAGGGAGTGTTCACACGGGTGCCAACAGGCGAACCCAGGTTCCGAAAGGGACTTCGGTGGGGGAGGCAGCGCGCCGAAGCTAAACACTACCGCTTCTATCAGAGTTCCTTTGGATGACCGGAAAGTTCGATAAACGTGCGGACAGGAAGAGTTTGTCCGCACGTCCGTTGGGGTCCGTGCACTCCCTCGGAAAATTTTGAAAATGAACCTTTAGCTCCCCGTAATAATATGTTTTATTTTCGTAAATATGATGAATTTCTTAATTTCCATCCTTTCTTCAGCTGGAAATTTGTCCAACATGGCCACATATTTGGATGAGACGTCCTCCAAACCATCTGACAGCCATGTAAATCATTCAACATCAAACCAATTATATTTATTAATAGTATAATTAAAGTTATTTCGTTCTCATTGAATTATGTTTTATATAATTACTAAAATATAGTGTTTACAAATACAAAGTGAATGAAAAAGGGGCCCAAAATTGTAATAGGCCCTTCCTCTTCTTTTAAGCCGCACAAGGCAATGATTAATACACTTGTATAACATTTATCGTCGCAAACGAGAAGATTTGGCATATGCGATGTCTTGACTTAGCTTAAGATTTAATTTTAACTAAACTACTTTCGATATTTTATTGACTTTAATTCAATTGCGATTTTGTCACGTCCATTCATAGCGATATTTTCAAAAAAAGATATATTTGAATATCAAGATGTTTGAATTTTCGTTGTCGAAACAAAACCGAAGGTATGTATAGCTCTTGATCTGTTTATACTATCTTGATATTTTATTGTAAGTATACAAAGACATACTGTTGAATTTGGAAAAATACCAAGATGTAAAGTTTTCATATCACTAACAAGAGCCACTGTTTACTTGTAAAAGATCAGAAAGAATCTAACTCATACACAGAAAAATATTTCAGAATAATTAATGGCACGAACAAAGTTTTGAATATATTACGCATTTCAAAGTTACAAATTTAAAAATTAAAATGGGGAGGGGACCCGGCCGACGCGCGAACAACCAACGGTTAACTATCATCGCAGAGATCCTTTGGTGTGGATAGAATTCACTGTACACGGAGTGCCCAGTTCTGTAAATTAATACATATTCAAAAACCGATGCCTAATATTTCGATGACTTTCCCTAACGTAATGTTTCATTGCAATATTCCTTACAGTTTTGTGGTTTTACCACGTTATTACGTATCTGAACCCACTGTTCAACTTTGATGCTTCATCAATTACTATTAATGTCATTGAATAGCAATATAACCCTAAACGCATTACATTCATTCAGAAAATGCAATACAAAACCGAGCATTTGCTGACAAGTAGCAATTACAAGTCACTTTCCTGCATTGTTCATGTAATACCACATTTTCCAACTTCTCCTGATTCTCCGACTGCTCGTCAGCCTGTTTTACTTGAGCTGTCTGCGCCTTCTTCCGCTGGGCTGGGGCTCTGGCTCCCGCCCGATTAGTATTGAGAGTTAAGTGAATGTTGAGATTTCTGGTTTACGAAGAAATTCATCATTGTTCCGTATCTCTAAAAATGTATACAAAGAAGTTGACCGGTACGTGTCGAGTGCGCCAGTGCGTTGTTATTGATAGTGCTAAGTGATGCATCGCCTCATATGCCCCGGCAGTGTCCACGACGGTGACGACGGACGCGAACACGACGACGATGACAGCAACAACGCAGCCAACATGACAATGACGACAAAGATGACTACGAAAAGGTGATCACGGCGACAACGCAACTCAAAAGACAATGACGAGAACGAGAAAGATGACGGTGACGACGACAACGCAACTAAAACGACGACAAAGAAAGAGCAATGATGACGGTGACAACGCAACTAGAAAAACTGACGACGTTGTGGGCGACAACGCAACTAAAAAGACGACAATGATGACGACAATGAAAAAGATGACAACGATAACCACTGCGACAACGCAACTGAAACGACGACAATGATGACAACGACAACGAAAAAGACAAAGACGACGATGACGGTGACAACGAACCAGAAAGACAATGACGATGTGAGCGACAACGCAACTAAATAGACGACAATGACGATGACGACCACGAAAAAGATGGCAACAACGACGATGACGGCGACAACGTAACTAAAACAATGACGACAACGAAAAAGATGACGATGACGGCGACAACGCAACTACAATGACAACGATGACGGTGACAACGCAACTAGAAGCGGCGGCGGCGACGCAGACGCTGCGGAATGCCGCGGCTGCCACCCGGTGCAGAAGCGCGCCGCTGGCGGCTATCGCAGCCCCCGCCGCCGCGGGTACCGGGAATTTGACGACGCAGCGGCGCCGCGCCGCTCCCGCCTTCCGAACGCGCAGCACAGACGCGTCCATTGATAGAGGTGTTTGGAATGGCCGGCGACACGCGTGTTCCGCCGGCTTCGCTCAGCGCGATCGCGGTCCCGGGCGCAGCGGGAGGCCTTCTCGTCGTGGGGCGTCAGCAGAAGGCCGGCGGCAGCTTACGTGTGTTGTGTGAACGACAAATATTGAGATTAAGCGCTGGCCTCAGACCACACCGTTGCTGACTGCAAAGAACGAAGTGTTGGAAACACAAGTGCGATGATGGGGCCTTGCTCGGCAGTAGCAGCGGAATGTTGTTGGAAGGCGTTGTTGTATTCATGTCTTAGTACGGGAAGCCCCGTAGCTCTAGTCACCAGATTGTTATTCATACGTAAAGAGGCCAGAGCTACAATAATAACAGATAGCTTTCTCCGAATAATATTGAATCAGCGTCGTATACTGCCAGAGATAGTAAAATCATAAAGGAATACGTACATGGTCAAATACACCATTTATAAAACTAATATATTAAGAAACTACGACAATGTTTATCAAAACAAATATAACGAAAAGCATTGAAAACAGATACAAATTGATCGACACAGTAATTCTGTCCTCAGTGAATGCAGAGGCCGACATCCTGAGGGCGTGGGTCTAAATCTCACATAAGGCTTTGGGTCTTTTCATCTTGTTTTGGGATCAAAGCCATTTCTTAGCTACACGGATCTTATCCGCTATTGACATTCATTCCTAACATCACCCGTGGCCATTTCACACCCGAGAAATAAACAAGAAACATAAAACTGACCGAGCAGAGCCTACAAACAACCAGAGAACGCAGATACCAAAGGGGGACACCGGGTTGCAACGAGGCGGCAGGGAAATGGGCATGTTAAGAGCATCTGTTGTTCCCGAGGGAGTGCGGGGACAGACACAGGGAGATGCGAAGCGTGATGGGCAGTACACTCTAGCAACCTGAAATTGTTTCGCTCCAGCCGAAATGGACCCTGGATTTTAAAGATAGACGACTTGAGCCTTTACCACCGCTGTTTTGTTCTGAAGAATCTGATTTGCATTGGCTCATGGATTCTTTAATGCGTAGTTTATTAAACAGAACATTCGAAGAAAGAGAACAGAAGTTATCTTTAACATGTATAATAATATGAATAACATGTATAAATACACAACTATTTCTGGAAGGCAACTTCAGTTCTTCTTCTTCACAATGGATTTCCATAAACATTCTGCAGTAACCAAATTTTATTCAAAACATTTGAATTGAGATGTTCTTGTGTTCAATATTTAATTTGAATGCCCCTATAAAACTACATTCTGGATTGAGTCGTAATACGCTATTAAATTAGTGTAAATGTTCCATTTTCATTCACATCAAGTACTTTCCAGACCGACGTATGTCGCACTCGGTTAACCGGAGTCTTATAAACCTGCGAATATCACTTCCAGTAATAAAAACTGCTAGTATTTTGCATCCATTAAATAAATAGGTGATGTGAATAAAAACGGAGTATATTCTTCAAGTCTGAAATACATAGTAAAATCATTTACTACTAAGCAAAAACATTAACTTAATTTGGCGTGAACACCCTTATACTTTCACGAGCAAGAAAATGCTCAGAGTAAAAACTTACCCGAGAATGCTGGGAAAACAGTACTTACTCGTCTAACGCGTTGGGATATGTGAGGTTAGGTTTGTTGTGAGTTGTTTCGCGTCAGATTTCCTAACCGGAAAAAATGACTTGCTTCGATGGAATTGTTCGGTATAACGCACACTATTCGCCAATGCAGTTGGTCAAAATTATTGAAACACAATACAGCATTAAATATGTCGACATTTTCGAATGGGAGCGCCGGAGAATGGAGGAAATTGCATACTTAGGTTTTCCATAAACCCGACAATATTAAGAATAGGTGAGTAGGACGTAGTTTCCTATCCGGACTTAGTACAGTAAAGCCACCTCTTGTTTAATTGCAATTGAATTTTCTTCACAGTCCGAAATATTTTAATCATACTATTATTATGTTCTTTTATGCAGATACAAGCCTGAATATACTATTTCTGTTGTTCCGAACAAAACTACCCCCGCCGATATTGACAGCAAAACTCACTACTTACAACAAAAACACTAAGCTATCCGTTTCATAAGTTCGGACACCGTTGTCTTTAAAAATTATCAGTATTTACTTAAGAAATGAAGTTAAAGCTTAGTTTCATTTACGTTATTTAAGCAAATGTTGGAAAAATAAGTTCTAAGAAAGCAAGAATTTACTGTAAGTAAATAGTTCTTACAAGTAACGCAAGTATTTCAGTTTTATTAGCCGAAATAAAGTATTTACTTCAAAAACGTTTACTAGAAGCATTTATTTACTTTTATTCAAATGATGCAATGTTTCTAGAAAGTCAAATAACAATAATAATGTTAAAAATAATAATAATTATAATAATAATAATAACTTTAAAAAAATGTCAGGTAAAAGAAACATTCCTACAAACGTTTCCTATTTATCATTCGTTTCATATTATTTCTTCCATTATAATATTAAGTTTCAAAATACCTTTCTGAATACCATCCTAAGATCTAGTTTCAAAAGATTCAATTCAATAAAAAAGTTACAAATTATCGATTGCTTGGACATGTAAGGAGAAAACATGGAATTCGTTTATGAATCTTCGAAGTATATAATGCTAAATTATTTAATTTTTGATTTTTATGTAAAGCATTATTTTTATGTTATTAAACCTCTTATCAATAAGGAGTTTTACAAGAGGGACATTTTTTCGTTTTCGGTTTCAAATCCTGCAGCCGGAACGACCGTAGTGTAGAATGGGTCAACAGTGTTTTTAAGAGTATGTAAATGACGTATCTTCTAAACAGCTAGCAGTGAGCCCCGTTCTCGCCAACATCCGACGCCCTCGTCCTCGTTTAGTCGTCACATTTTGAAAACCGACTTTACCGCCTCTTAAACTCAGCAATAAAAAGAAAGGAACACGTTGCCATCACGTCAACGGAGCTAATTAATCTCTATTAATTACTGGTCGCTCTAAGGCCGGCCCTGTCCTCACTCAAGCAGTTTTATAGACTCTTTCGGCAAGACCAAAAATACTCGTAAATTAAATTGTAACGGCAAGGTCAAAACATAATAGCCTCCATATATCTTGGAAGCTTCTTTAAACTAATATTATAATTAATAAACACACCTATATCTTTGTACTCTTATGTTTCCATTCAGTAAAATCTGTTGTCGAATGTGGTCACTATTTATTTAAAGTGAGATTCGCTTCTTTATTAAGAGCCAAAATTATGAGATGTGGAAACGTAACATACGAGACTGAGAGAGGACAGGATTTCTTGTAATTTTCCGAAATAGATAAACAATATTACGGGCACTGATGCAGCTACGTCGTGGATCCCTTAATTTCGCACTCGGCTATTACGTAAAGGCGCAGGTGTTCAGGCTGAATAACTCTAGCCAGAGATGCTAAATGTAGAACAGGAAGGAGGCAAGAAAACTTTGCAGGTGGAACAGTAAGATCCGTCGATCAATTTTGGGAGAAACAACAGAATCCGTGATTTATGCTGAAGTAAGTCATGTACTTATTAAAATAATCAATAATAAATTACTACTGATAAACATTAAGTAATTACAATGTTATCATTTGTTGTAATACATTCAAATACGAAAATAGAAATATACAATTCAAATAACTGATTCTCTTTTACATCACTTTTATTTGGAAAGAACGCCACTAGTAATTTACCAACGGTTAAATGCGATGTACAGATTGTCAGTATCCTTAGTCGTATCTCAGAACGTCGCGAGTACACAATGTATGTGTAGATATGATGGACACTACTTTCAAGATCTTAGAAATCATTTTGTTTGTTGTCGGTGGGTGTTTTCCCATTCTGCACCTCGTTCCCCGGAAGAGCCTAAAAGGAAGGAAGATCGCGAGTGGCTGCTGGAAGTGGAGCGCCAGGCGAGCGGTCAAAAAAAACTCTTCCAGCGCCTAATAGGCGCCGCGCAGATCGTCGCGCCGCGCTCCTAAATAGAACCAACTTCCTAAGCGCTGCGATGTTTGCCGAGGGCGCGTAACACTGCACACGAAAATACGAAAAATGAAAATGTTTTGAGTGCAACCTGCCGCTCTTCTGCCAGCGCGATGTAAGACGCTTGGAACTTTCTCAACAATAACCGATCCAAAATTAGATCGGCGCTGCAGCGCTCGGGAGCGGGAAATCCCGAAGGGCGGTGGAGCACGGTGCCTCGGGGCGCAGCCAATGACAGGCCAGGTGGCAGTCATTGCACGCGAGTGACTTGTCGGAAAAAATCTAAACTTTTTATAATTTATTTGATAATTTATAAATTATTTTATAATTTATTTGATAATTTATAAATTATTTTATAATTTATTTGATAATATTATTCTTCAATACTCTTCAATTGCTATAATTAAGTAAATTTTAAGCGTAAACGTAGATCAAAACGTTCTAATAAAACAATCTATTAAATTTCTTCAATGCTGCAATTTTCTTTTTGCAATAAATATCTTTTTGGTCCGAAAAAGCTTTGCTCTGTAAACTGTTGCGGAATTGAAGATCTCCATAAGGAACAGAAACAGATTAAAAACAAATTCATATATTAGGTTAACAAATCGAGTGCTTATAGGTGTATAAATCAATTTCTTGAACGTGATTGAAGAAAGACATCTTAATTCACAGACATCTTGGACGAATACCGACATTAAGTTGAATCTTCGAGAATTTAAAAAAAACTCCAGAACACATGAGGAACAGAAGACCTAGTCTCCAGGAAAGAAGCAGTGAGGTAGGCACTATACGATCGGCATTTACGAGATTATAACAAGTAAAGTAAGTGTAAGCTTGAATGGAAAAGAAGCTACTCAGATAACTCTACTCTCAGTACTACTTCTCCTACTATACGCAGGAGGAGTAGTACATATAGTAAGAGAAGCAATATTATTTGGCTAAATTTATTCAATAATGTATTTATTTTCGAATTTATTTATTTTCATAATTATTTAAACAATATTATTGTACAGTATCATATCTACAGTACATAAATAACATGAAATGTGATAACAAATATGTTCATTATTTAACAAAAATCTAAGATTCCCCCCTCTCCCCCAAAAAATATCGACTGGATGCGCCCCTTTGACCAATGTATAAGAGTAGGGGAGGAGGGCAAGGAAAGAAGGACGAATGGGGATAAGTCGCAGCGTCAAGAAAAAAAAGGTCCCCAGAATTGTGTACTCTGTTGGAAATCAGGGCGATTAGAAAAGTGTTCGTTCTAGCAAATCTTATAATATTTTCATAGATCAGCAGTAGGGCGAACTGTAATCACAGACGTTCTAGAAAGGTAAAGGATTAATCCGTACAGTATAGATTACTTTCTACGTGCACTTCCATTAAGAACAAACAGCACTGAGATATGTGCATAAAATGGAACTGTCAAAATAGCCAAGCACCATGCTTCGACAATGGGGTGACAAGTAAAGTAAACCACATTAAACGTCATGAAGGACAAGAGCAAGCACTTTAGAGCTACGTCCGTCATGGATCCCTGCTGAAAAGCATGATCCTCTAGAGTAAAAATAAGTGGATCTCGCTTTTATTCCCCGTCTTAAAATAAAATCTGTGTGGGAGTACTAGCATCCGCCACGCCTCCGAGCAAATAAATCAACTCAATGTCGTGCTACATACCATTGTGTTGTTATCAAAACGAAGCCACCAGATAAGTTTGTATCTGCGCACAACACTTTCGCCCGTATCTAGAAGGAAGAAGTGATAAGAGAATTTTACCGATATTGAAGATCCACTACTATCTCAAGACATGTTTTAGTGTAAAAGGTCGCTGTATCCCTTTACGACCTTGGTAATGTGAGAAGGTTCAAAGTGTTGCTGAAATATGGATTCACTCTACAATTTCTTGAAAATATTTCGCAGCTGAAGTACAACCAACATGATGTACAATTCAAGAACATATTTCAAGTGCTCAATGCTTGGAGTCCAGAAAGCCTCATACAGTTCGTGTTATTATAACACCATACGCTGTGGCGGAGTTACCGTTAAGCTAAATATGCTACAGCTTGGGGCTTCAGAGTCCAAGGGGATATTATTATATTATAGTCGATTAATATGAATTGATCAAAATTGAAGATAGAGAGCCCAACAGCACATACTTTCTCGCATTACTGTATTTCTAAATTTGCAAATTTCGAAAACTCGGAGATTTCAACGAAAATGAGACCCGAGCCATTCTTTTAAGCGTCTCTTTTTCTATCCGTGGAAAAAAATGGAGCGGTTTTTCAAAACATGTTCTTTTAATTGCATTAATTTCAAGTTCAATTTATGCAAAAACTACTCATTTCTTCAAATTTTAGTAGCATAAAGTTCAAAAATTTCTACCTTCAATATTATAGTTGTAGGAAGGCACCCCAAAAAATTTTTGAAAGATCAGAGCTTTCAACGAAAATGTAACCGCACCATTTTCTTAAGCGTCCTTTATACTATCAGGGGACAAAGTTCAATCAAAATATGAAGCCATTTTTGACAAAAATTAAAAAATTTTGAGATTTTATGTAAAGTACCCTCCCTTTAAGTACCCTCCTTTTAAGTAAAGAAAATATCCATTTGGAACTCCCAACGCCTGTAGTTCGTTCAGATTGATCAGGAAACATCAATTTTGGAGAAAATCTAGTGGCGAATTTAGGCGCTAGCGTTGACCACAGACGGACGGACAGACAGACGTTTTGCCGTCAATCAATTTTTCGATAACAAGGATCCACAAAACTCGATGACAAGACTACTTGTCAGAGAAAGTAATTTACTATATATAGAACCAGGGTTTATCCATTTTTTTCGTTTCCAGGGCTCGGCAATAAGAGTTTTTCGGTCGAAAATTCGCTGTTTTTCGGCACTGTTTTTAGGAACTAATGTCAGAAATGAGATACAAACCTAGGCAGAGAAACAGATGGAGTAATGTAAAGATGTCCCAGAAAGAGTCGTTGCAGAGCTTTTATTTTTACAGTGACGATGCTGGATGAAAACCTACTATTTATTTTATTAGTTATGTATGCATGTGTTATTCATTATTTATGTACATACGACAATATTCGCACCCCACTTCAATCATTTCACAAATTTGCGTTTTGATTTATTGTTTCTGTAAAAACAAAGATGATTTATCTCTTCGGCAAGAAAGAAAAGAAATTATGTATTGTAATCGAAGTAATGCTGGTGAAACAATTAGGGATGTATTACGAGGTAAGTCCTACATAGTTAAAGATAAATAAAAACGTTTACAAATATGACAAACTTTAGGGCAAACTTTAGTGTCACAATCGGAGAATCACACCCAAGGAAACGAACAAAACAAACTATTTAAATATTAAAAATTGTCACAAATAAAAGAATTGTAATTGTTGAAAAACAGTGAGTGAGCGAATAAATAACTGATTTCAACAACTAAGCAAAAGTCCGTAATTTTCCACATGCTATAACTCTAGACACAACAAACACAAACTACACATACTGCAACAATATAGGGATAGACTGTGTCCACACGTTTGTCATAATTTCTGTATATTTTAAAATATATCTAAGGGTTCCATATGTCAATTTATTAGTGAATTAACAATAAAATATTTAATTACGTTAAGTGCTCCTAGCAATTCCTCCTCAATAATTGCTGGTTCAGCGCATCTCGGTGGGTATGGTGGGCTTACTGAGCTCCTAACCCAATGAACCCGGTTTGAATCTCGACTGAAAAGCGTGGATATCGAAGGACCGAGAGAGGTTACTCAAAGCATCACCTGATGCTAATGTAGTGCCTCTGACCGGAAGGTCCTAAGTTGGTCCCGACGGTGCGGTGGCAGGATTTTCGACACTACGAAGTCGAATTCAGCCACTCTCGTCAGGATATAACTCTAGCGGCCGGCTGCTATCATCAGTAGTTTTCCTTGGTTTCGCCGATCACCACCAGGCGAGCGGCACCCTAACAAACCGGCCAAGCATCTTTCGCGACCTTTCCTTCCTCTTCCTTGTCCTATCCTACCACCTTACTTACACACACAGTTACGTGTTCTACACTATCACACATAGCAGGAGACGAGTCGGAAGCCGTGAGCTTGCCCGACTGGGGCAATACTCCGCAGGTGGGAGACACCTGGTTGGGGAAAACCCATCCAGCGGGGGAAATCACCCCACCTCTCGAGGAAGAGACATACACTACTCTTACGGGGCTGGTGACCAAAGCAGATGATGCGCCCGGAATCACTAATCAATCAACTGAAGGGAGAAAAGCAGTGATCATTTCACTTATGCGTCATGTAAAAGATCCCTGGTTCAAGAACAGGAAACCCTCGACAATTCCCGTTCTAATCTGATCTCATATTCGGTTACCTGGGGACCTCCTCAAGGAATGGATTTCTGAGACTGCTACTGAGGTGTAAGACTGCTTTGACTAATAAGGGATTCAAAATGAACTGCAAACGCTGAGAGCCTATTGGGTTCCATCTAATGAATTCTCAGCAATTTCACTCACGTCGAGGATGAACCAGTACAATTACTAAGGAACTATGGCATTACTGAGAAACAAATAAACATTAATTGTCACATATGGGCTCATCAGAACCGCTAGTTCGAACGAAATATTTGCTTCAGAACCGCTAGTTCGGACGATATATTTGTTTCAGAATTTTTTTTTTAATGATTCAATAGATGAATTGATGGATTGATGAATTTTTTTGAAAAGAACTTGAAAAATGTTTGAAATGATAAAAACTCTAAGAACCGCTAGTTCGGACTACATATTTTTACAATTACATATTTATCGTGGTATTCCGAAGCCTTATTATGTCAATCATCAAACGAATACAATTTAATCATGGCTGTCTGCCGCGGCCGCAGGCAGCTCTGGCGCTGGCGCCGGCGGTGGCGCTGGCGCTTGCGTCGTTGCCTCGCGTGGTTGCGGCGCGCGGTTGGCCCCACGCGGCGCGGCGCCCTGCTCAAACGCGCGCACCGCCCTGCACCTCTTCGCCCCACTGCCTGTAACCGTCCCTTGCCTTTCGTGAGTCGATTGGGCCAATCGACGCTTTGGGATGACAAGGAGCCAACAGACGAAGGCCAAGAAAATGAGTAGTGAAGTGTGATAACGTTCTATCTGACTTCTGTCGTAAGTTGAACATTCTTGTGTTGTAATCTGTGTTAAATTGCTACCGTTAAAATCACTATTGCAGATGGAGAGATGACTTAATAATGATTTACTGAAACTTTGACATCAGTGTACTCGAAACGACTGAAATGTTTGTCATTTCCACGGCTTTCCATTCCAAAACTTGAGACTTGCTTTGATTCTGAACATTGGGCGAAAGTGTAAGTTTCATTCACATAGTAACCTTCGTGTTCTACAAGAAAGTAAACGTTACAACTATAGATATGTAATAATTATAAGGTCAAGTTTATTTCATCTCATAATCTGACATACAAAAATTGTTGTATTTACTTCAAATATTGTATTCATATATTGAATATCCTGTTAGAACAGATCAATATTTTTTGCTATATAATGGAAGAATACTGAAAAACTCCTCCGAAACGTCTAATACAGTTCAATTCGAAATATATGGTATCGAATAGGAGCGCTTCTTAGTGCGAGTGATTAACTTAGTTTTTATAGGCGCTGGCCCAGTGCGCAAATAGGATCCAGGCTGACGCGCGTAAATTCTGAAGGGCTGAAAATCCCACAGGAGCCATGACATGTGATGAATTTTAAAAGAAACCTGACAGGTTTCCGGCAAAGTTTAATCCATCCGGACATTTCTCATCTTAAGAAGATCTCACGTTCTCCGAACGACAGAGTTTGGATGTAGTTAACTGAGTCCGGAGAAAATGAGATTCACACATAGGGGTTTAAGGGGACGCTTATGGGTCGCGCCTGCTCGAAGAAGATACGCCGGAATATGTATTAAAAGACGCAGAACTATGACCAATGGCAGTGTCCCCGCGAAATAATCCATCCGATAAATAAATAATGGGAAAATAAATAAATAATTCGAGTCGTCTTTGGGAAGGACTAGGCTCAGCTAAGAAGGAGATAAGCCTATCGAATTTCCTTAAGAAAAATCTATTTATCCTTTCAATAAGTCGATATTTTATTGAATGATTTATTGAAATATTAATGAAACACGACATTGACCTGATAGCGTGAAACAATGCAAATCGATACACCAGTTCAAATTTCAAGTATTATCTCTTGCACAGTTGCATTCGTACTTTTAAGATAATACAAGGAGTATCAAAAGTCAAAATAATGTTTATATTATGGTAATGATATTAATGCAATGGATTCATTGTGTAGTGTATAATTCTAAGACTGATATGCCTGTCACAACTATTGTTAACAGCGTTCCGGTTTATGATTTCCAACTCGATGGAGTTTTTCATTTAATTTCCCTTGATCAACAACAAATTCTAAGACGGTACCTTGCTTTACCACTGCAAATTAAATATGGCTTGTCTGCCACCCTCACATGAAATTTTTACTTCAGTTTTACGTTAAAATTTTATTAGTTCGACATATTGATTTTTACATCTAAGACCTAAAAACTCACTTCTAAAGTTTTCATTTATGAATTTTTCAAAATTTTATTTTAAGAACTCTTTAAATTAACAATAATATTGTATTTGGTTCCTTTGGCAATGAATATTTTCTTTAAAGCTCAGTGTGTCATAACAGCTTTGTGAAATATGCTTAATTAAACTCCGGCAAAGGTTTATTCGTCTTTATACCTCAGAACTTAGCTGAGTTCAGTCTTCATAAATAGGTAATCAATATTTTTCTTACAATTCTCGATTACATTTTCGACGAAATGTCGACAACGACACGTTTTCACCGAAAATGATGTGAAAGACTTCAGTAGATAATTATGTTAGAAAGTTTCGCATGAACGCACTTCGTGCCTCATTCCTCACTTAACATCTGTGACACAGTAGCTGATTGACTTGTACAGTCATGTAATCCATACTTTACGAGTGCAAAGGGGCAGGTAGCTGAAGGGGCTTGAAATCCTCTTTCAGCATAATGTAGAATGTGAAAAAATATTTTAAAAAATAATATCATATGTGAGGCGTAAATCCTGTATTTTAATTCTCAAAGTTTTAGTCTACTTTATTTTCCTCTTTATAAAACGTAAATAATGAAGATGAAAGAGTTCTATCAATTTTTCTACTGAAATGCCCAGTATTAATAGCTATTATGAGGTTTCGTAGATATAATGACTTTCTTTGTTCAACGTTCTCCGAATCTTTAACGCTTCGGAATCACGGCCAATATTAATGAATAATTTAATCAATACCTTTTATTCGCAGATCTAAAGAAAGACAATGATGGAAAATAGTGAAACATATTTTAAGAATTTAATAAACACCAATAAAAATTATCGTGCTGACAATAATGTCAACAAGTAAGTTCAAAATCCTGAGGAACAATTTATAGGAGGTAGAAAAAACTTCTTCAGTGATAAAATGTTTCAAAATATATCCAAACGTATCCTTGAGAAACCAAAACATATTACTGTTATATAGAGTATCAGCGCTTGGGGATCGCGGAAAAATTAATATATTAAAATTAAAATAAATTCACATATTATCATTACTTTTCTGTTCTTAATGAATTTAATGTTAACACAATGATATTGGGATAAATAAGGACGTGTTATACCAGTATTAAATTGTATTGAGAATTCGTTAACAATTACTCACCACCAGGTTTCAAAATATTCTGGTATTCTTTAATACATTTCCGCAATACTTAGTAGATATGACTCGTAGATAAAGATTATAGACACGTAGATATACACATTTCAGTTGGGGCTGAATTTCGCGTTTCTGACATCAGTAATTTTGCAACAAACTTACAGTGCTATGCATTAACAGCGTTTTCATCGCAGGGAATATACCAGAAGGAAAATTTTACTGCATTTGCAATATTTCAACTCTCACTTCAACGCAGTCTAAGGTGCTACAGTGCTACTGCAGCTTGCAACGTGTTGCGTCATGTCTAACTTTTCTGCGTTTTAGTGCCGATGCAGTAAACGCACGTGAGGAAAGAGACACAGATACCTGTTAAATTGATATATTTGCAATCCTTCGTAGAGGTGGAAGACAACGCAGTAGTATTCACACATAAGATGTAATACATTATTGGTTTGACAAGAATTCGGGAAACGGTCAATGTTACCCTTAACAACTTGGAAATTGCGACCAGCGTTCAATGGGCCAACGCAGTGATTGGATTCCGTTACTTAACATACTAAACATTAATGTGATACATAATTAAATAAAATTCTTCAGCACACTTTCAAAATATTGTGTATTTTCTAAAAGAAGATAACAATGCAGTTCTAACACATACTTTCACCTAAATGCACTTTTGTCACATCTACTAACACATTGGAATACCATTAAGATGGGAATATTTTGATCTGAATGTCAACATTTAATCGGTTCCGAGAAAAATCAATCTCGGAGGAAAACCGTTCATGAAAGCACGTCACCCACACACTCGCCTCCTCCGTCACGTCGGAAACACGACTCACCTCCGAATCAGGAAAGCTCATCGACGGGCCTCCAGCCGCGCGCAACCGCTTCGTCGCCAATCACCTTCTCCGTCGCCTATCACCAACCCCGACGTCCGAGCACACGGGGACCGCGCAACACTTTTTTGCGCAGAGGGCGCTTCCGGAGGCGCCGCAAGGCGCGCGTTAACACCCGGTGGCGCGTCCGCCCCTCCGCCCACCGCAAGTCCGCCCCCCGAGTCGCTGCGGCGCGCCGCGCACTGACGGCGGCGGCGGCGGCCGTCACTGCGCGCGCGGGGCGCGCGGGCGGCCCTCCCGGGCTGCCCCGGCCCGCCCGCCCCCTGCCGCTTGATACGTCTTATCGGCCCGCGCGCGCGGCCGCGCGTTCAGATCTCCAGGTATTCGGAAATCGAAAAAAAATGTCGGCGCGCGTTGATAATCGAATAATCGGCGGACGAGTCCTTTGAGGTAAAACGCCGAGAAAGGCGGTGGGAAGAAAGTGTTTTGATTGAGGCAAGTGATAGTGTGGGGTGCTCGTCCACTAGCACCATCCCTTAGACATCAAAACAAATCGAGTAAATATCTAGGAATACACCTAGATAATTAATTTTGATGCAAAACTCGAATGGAAAGACCAATTTAAATATCTAATCGCAACACCCGAAAAATAAAATTGATCTAATTAAAAGCCCCCATAACAACGAGCAAACTGGACTTCACTGGAAAAAGCCAAGCTAATATGAGAAGGCAATAATTACAGACCCTAAATTCCTATAAACCCTATCTGTCTGATCACCACCCGGCAAGGACAGCAAAAAACTGTCCTGTAGAAACTTATTTCAAATGAGGTGCTCATCATTTGAATTAATTTTATCTGTAGTAAAATCTCATGGTTTCAAAGATGACATTTGATATGATATTTTCCTTCCTTTTTCTATTGAGAAGTAAGTATGCATTGTGTTTGAATCTTTCTGGGTCTTAAAAATGCTTTATTCATTCAAATCAACCGTTTTGTTTCTTTTTTAGTACCTCGTATACAAAGTGGTTAGGATGCAAGAAAAAAAGTTGCAAAATACGCTGTTAACACGTCTTTTCTTATATTTAATATTTCGTCCGAAACTCTGAAATCATGAAATATTAGGTTGAACTATTTTGACATGTTTTGGCGTTATGGTTCTATTGCTTTCCAGGCGTATCTTTTACCATCTGAGGTAAAGGAAACACTTCGTGTTCTTCTGTTAGGCCTTAAATTGAATGACCTAGCATAGAAATTCAAGCATTCATGGTGAGGGAAGACTATGTTTTTCAGCAGCAACAATTTTGCGAGATAATTCGATATATTCTTTAAAATAATTGTCCTTTTAAATGCGTAGTGCATATTAAATTTTCCTGAAAATTCAGTATGTTCTTTTAACATTTTAATGAAGTAATTTTTTGGTTTGCTATGTTATTGAATATTAAAGTGCAAAAAAATCTTAGATTATGATACAATGATTCTGAAGCAAATAATTGCCATCAGTAATATCTTACATTTTATAACAATTGAATCTACTGCTTTGTAGACCGACGAATTTCTTTCCAGATGCACTGTTATACAGTCTGAAGCTAAACCGATATAATATCACATATTTATAGCTGTAAAATAATTGACTTTATCGGCCAAATACCAATTCTGGAAGTTTTGCTTTTTACAAGCAGCACACAGAACTCCTCCAGTTTCGAAACAGAGGTACCAAAGGAATATTGATTTTTTTTTTCTAAATGAATTGGTGTGGCATTAAAAGCAATGTCCGATACAAGCGGTTTTATAATTTTTAAGCGTTACTTGTGAGATATTGATTGTACTTGTGAGAAATAGGAATAACAAGAACAAACCTCTACAATTGATATCGTAATGGAAAAGTCGTCCTTCTTGTAGAAAAAGAGGATTCCATGTAAATAGAATTCGAACTCACACGGAAACTTTACTGGCACGGCGCAGGGTGACGTACGAGCTTGACTAGCGAGACGGAAAAAGCCACGCACTAACCAACGCAAAGCGGAGAACATACGTGCGAAAACGTAAAACCAAAGAGGCCGCCCGGGCGCTCCGCAGCGGCTCCGCAGGTGGGCCGCATGACTTCGCGAAGCGCAACCCGGGCAGGACGGCAGCCGCGGGCGACATTTGGGCGGCGCAAGGCTTCGGCGGCCAGGGAGAGCGCGGCCCTGACCCAGGACCCGGGGGGGGGAGCCGCGTCAAGCCGCACCCGGGTGTTCGTTCCTTCCCCAAGAGCTCCCTCCGCGGATGCTAGCGGGGAGTCTGCGGTTGGGGGGGGGGGTATGGGAACAGTGAAGGAGAAAGCTGGCTGGCGGAGTAGTTATGGGAGTGGGGTGATGGGGATGGGAGTCCCAGTGGCTGTGGAGGGCAGTTGACGTGAAGAGCAGCTGCGTTGGAAGATCTCCTATCGGGCGAGCGGATATGGGGCAGGGGTTGTGAGGTTGGCGGGGAGTTTTGGTGTTTTGGCGGGGATTTGGTGTTGGCGGGTTGTGGTTTGGCGTGGAGTGTGGGGGTTGTGGGCTGGGGAGGCAAATAAAAATGGTGCTTATGGAGGAAGGTATGAGCAAAGAGATAATGAGTTGGGCCAGATAGAGGGGGAACTGGGGCGGCGGAAGATAATGGGATGCGTAGAGCGGGAAGCTCTGATGGGGAAACTGTGATGGGATGGTTTCTATGGGTGAAGTATGTCTGTGCCACGGGACCGGTTGGCGGGAAGGCGGTCGTCCACGGGAGGATGAGATGGGACAAGGAGGAGTGGGACAGAACGGGCGGGGCGGGGGATGGCAACACTGGAGTATTGACGCGTGGGGTGGCAGGACGAATGCTAGAGGCCACAGCGGGGCGCGTTGCGAGGGTGGAGACGCGTGGCGACACACGTGGGGAGCGCGTGAGATTGCACGTGAAGGGGCAGCAGCGTGTGCGTGCGCCGAGAGGCGGGGCGGGCGGCGGGGCGGGGCGGGGCGGGGCGGCGGGGCGGGGGCGGAGCGGGGGCGGGGCGGGGGCGGGGCGGGAGGGTGGAGCAGTGAGGGCCAGGCAGCACGGGCTGGGGAGTTGCGACTGGCGCTTTTTAAAGGCTCATAACAGGTATTGTGGCCGCGGAGGCAGGCAATTTTTATCTCAGCTAGAAACGACTTAAAAGATACGAATATAGAATACTGGTTTTCCGTGGTTCCTTGAATCATACAGGCTCGTTTTTTCAGTTGTTTAGTTTGCTTTGTTCATTAATTTAGTTTGTCACAGTTTGAGTTGTAATTATGAATTGTAAATATCCAGAAACAACGATATTTCGTATCTGAAGATCTAAGCAGCCTCCAAAAGCGACTACCCAGTGCTATTGTTGTGGGTTCGATTACCACGTATGTTATTATTGCACTCTTCTAATGTGAAAGGAAAACAAATCAAGTGTCTCAGAATCTCTCTCAATCGCCATTTTATATCTGCTTTCACTTGTTCGCGAACCGTCCTTCAGAAAGAAATCTCTGGAAGAATATGATCGACAAAACGAAGAATGCAAAACAGCCTTTCTCAATTATTAAGACTTATATCAAATCATGTGGGTTTATTGCTAGTTTGAATATGTCATCTTAAAAGTAGTTATGAACTGTACCATTATTACTTTGCAATATACTTCAACTCCAATGAGATTCTGAAAGGAACTGAAGAGGAATCAATAGAATAAAATACCGAAGGGAAAAGCCGAACTTTCCAATAACAGAGGATTTTCGGAGCAAGGCATTTAAACCGCCGCAGGTGGCTCAGGGCAACTGACTCTGCAATGTCTCTGACCAGGAGGTCCAGGGGTTCGAGCTCCAACGAAGGCAGGATTTTCGACACTAGCCAGATAGCTCAGCCGAGTTCTGTCGCTGTCTGGAAGAGAACTCTAGCTGCTACCTACTTTCATCGGTGGTTTTCTGTGCTTTCTCCAATCAACATCGGGCGAGTTCAGGGGCGGTACCGTAACAAACGGGCCACGGACCGCGCGCGATCTTTCCTTCCTCTTCCTTTGCCCCGTCCTCACCCCTTACTTACACACACAAGCAATACTGTACCATACATGTCGGGAGCTTAGAGCTTGTTCCGGCGGGAGCGGTGCCACGCTGGTGGGAGATACCTGGCGGAGGGGAATCCCCATGAGCCAACGTAGCCAACGTAGCCAACGTAGGTCGGCGCCGGGTCAAGATCACCGCCGTCTCCCGCGATAGAACTGCACTTCACTTACGGGAACAAGAACCTCAGCAGTTGAAGCGAAAGTCAATCAATCAATCAACAAGTCGCTTAGAGGCTGTAAGAAGTCTTACATAAACGACCACTGCCACTTCTTTTTTGCAGTGCCTTTATTGTTATTACAAACCTTATTACAATGAACCTAATATTCTATATCTGAGAGAATGTAATTGTTTCGTCGCGCTGCATTCTAATGGCAATAATTTAAAAAAAAACTTTCTACACAAGATTTACGTTAGTAAAACATGTTAAAAATTAATAAGATATTTTCATACATGTAAATTTTAATGTAGGCTATTTCTGCTCAGTTGTAAGTGAAATCTTTCACTGGCGTCGATGCTGAGGCGCATTTCTTATATAAATGTCTTGTATAGTTATCGAATAACCTGTCAGTCACTCCCGGTTGGACCTCTCACAGTCCACATCAACCCAGACAAATAAGGTGTCATTCGAAGCGTCTCGGCCTCCTGGTGGGGAGCTGATCATTTTTTGCACATGAATTCCGATGATTCTAAGATATTTCTCTAATTTTTTGTTTTGTTTTGTTTTTAAGCAACTAAAACGCGTTTTGGATATACGGTACCTAGAAGTAATTAATAGCTTATTCCATTCCTTTCGAAAAAACACATCGATCGACATAATTATTAGCAGGTTCCGTATTTGTTATTCTGAATCCTAAAAACCATTGTTTTGATGGTTTCAACGCACATGTGTACTTACTTTGGTGAATCTGTGAATTGCTGTACCCTCTTTCTGGTATTACGTTGTGACGACTTGATATACCAAATTGATAATTATTAAACCTTATTTTCAAACGAAACAAATATTTGAAGAAATATTTTAAAGGATACTGTTCCATGGAATGTTTTTATTTTTGCCAAAATACGGGCGAGATGTCCAACTGTAATATGTTTAAAATTATTTTTTAAATGAATTTACAAAGCACAAATATAACTTCTTAAATGAAAATACCAGCCGGAGGTTTCACTCTAAAATATAATTTTCTTGGTTTTAAAGTGTCATTTATTTTTTACAATTATTTAATTAAAAATAAAATCTTGACAATATTCAGATAAAAATAAGTGTAGTTGTGCGTATCACTCCGGACATACGAATACTCCTCGAATGATGCACGAAAGATTACAAGTCACTATAAATATTTTGTTGCTACAAAACTTACGAAACATGTTTACGCCTGTTTGCCTGACAATTTAAAAATATATTTTATGCACTCTCAGAACAAATATACAACCACAATGCAATCGTTTTCAGTGCAAAACATTCAACACATGGATAGATCACTGTGAAAAGAATTATCAGAAAAATAATATATAATTAATGAACCAGAGATGTTTTTATTTGCAACAAGCAAAATGCTGAGAACAGGCTGGACAACCCTACAAATCCCCATCTAATGGCGTCGCCCCTTGCATCGCGTCAACGCCAAAACATGGAGAGAAAAAAATCTGCATCGGCAGCTTCGGCCGAGGCGCGTTGTCGCCGTGGCCTATCGAAGTGATCAAAGCGGCGTGGCGTGGCGTGGCGTGGCGTGCGCGGTCGCCGCGCTCAGCCACCCGCCAAAAGCAGGGTCGCGTGTGCAGACGTGACACACGAATAGAAAGGCAATCGTTAGAACCCAGAAATATCCGGCGACGGCGACTGCGGGGGCGGGGAGGCGAAGGTGGCGCGCGGGAGTCGAGGAGAGTGTTATGCAAATCCGGAGGAAACGTTTTCATCTCCCCCATTGTGCGCGGCGTGTCGCCGATAACCTCCGACCGAGCGGTGGAGCGCGCGCTCGCTTTCAGGCGCTTTTCAGGAGGTCGCGTGCGGCGGAGAGAGGCAACACAGAGACAACAAGCAGCGCGGACGGGCGGGTGTCCCACTGGACGGCTGCAGGACGCGGCGCGATTTCTGGATTCGAGGGACTTCGTCAAGGCACGTAGGATGTTGGCACTTGCAAAGCGTTAAACATTTTTGAATGCTTAGTTTCTTATTCATTGAAATAAATCACAATTGGGCGTAACAGAAGACCCGTGTGAAAAAAAAACACAAGTGCTAGGTAATATTTTATGGTAGTGTTGATAACATTTCACCAAAATAAATAAATAAATGAAGAAATAATTTAAGTTAAGAAAAAACTAATTGCCGATTTCACTAAAAGAAACACTCCACGTGACAATGAGTTGAGGTAGTCGTCTTCAACTTACAGTAGCTTTCTCACAAGCGTCATTTTTTTACGTCGCACGTCGTCAAAGAAAAAGAAAAAAAAGAATACTACACTTCTTCAAAAACAATGTGGTAAGGGCCGAATCATCCAGAAATCGTGCGCGCACTCGCACCATCAGTGAGACACCCAAGCCCGTTCGCGCGTCACATGGACGACAAAAAGCACAAAAGAGAAGAGACCAACGAACCCGGAGCGGCGTCCCGCGCCGGCGGCCGTGCGCGCTACGCAACCCCGCGCCGCGGAACACGACAACGTTACTTGGCCAGACGCGGCGTCCCGCGCGAGGGCAGCATCCCGGGCCGGGGGGCAGGAGGCGCTCAGGAGGCCGACGCGGGGGAGTGGCGGGGCGGCGTCCGGCGGCGCCCGCGTCGTCCCTGAGGTCGCCGGCACCTGACACGCGTCCGCGTCCGACTGCTGGCCAGGCCAGGCCCGCGCGCCCCAGGGCTCGGCCGCCGCCGCCGCCGCCGGCTGCCAACGCCGGCGCGCGCGAGCCAACCCAACGGCCGCAGCCGCCGGCCGAGCCAAATCAATCCTACAACATGGCGGCGTCCGCCACGCCTCCCGGCGCGGCGTGGCTCCGCAAACGTCTTCCCCGTCACGAGTTCGACGCTGGCTCCGGCCAGCCCGTCGCCCAGGCAACGACGTCGGCCTGGGGAGGTTGCATCCTGCCCTGCCCCGCACCGACCGCTCGCGCCTTCCCTTGCGGCCCGGCGGGGCGGTGGGGGTGGGGAACGCGCGGATCCGGGAGACTGAAAGGGAAGCTGCCCATTGATGCATCGCACCACGTGACTTCGGATGGTCTGCGTTCTATGGACCCGCCTTGCGCTCCGTTTTGTCCCGGCGCTTTTGTCAGCGACGCAAATAAGCGTTGAAATTTTCCATTCTTCCAGAGTGTGATCTGCTACTTGGTAGATTATTTCTAGCACAGCAAGTTTCAAGTTAGATATTTTTGCCAGAAATAAAAAGAGCTCTTTTGGCTACAGTGGGTTGTTTTATTGACGTTATAAATGTCATTTAATTACTCTTTTGATTTCTTCAATGAAGTGTTAGTCTTTAAAAAAGTTTAAGGTTCGCGACTCGGCTGGAAATGAAGTGCCGCTCAGCCTACTGTCACGAACATCCCTCCGCCGCATTCCCCGAAAAACATGTTTGTGGGGTATGAAATGAAACGGAGCTGGCTGTAGAAGGTTGAGGATGCGTAAAAATATGTCATGAAAGACCGTTGTTGAGAAACAGTTCGAATGATCACATTTATTTATCCAAATATTCCCGACAATTTTGTTATTGTATACATCCTAACGACTAATTATCTTGACAACCACTCTTTGCCATTGAGTGCAGTTACGTATAGATGTGAGGGATATTACACTAACTTTTGCAAGTCTTTGTTTATCTGCCTCACAGTACATTAGTCGTTTTAAAGGTAATTACATGTAGATACAAAATAAATTGAGTAAAGTTTCACCATCGTTTCAAACGATTTTAATTACTTACCGCAAAACTATCCTTTCTGCAAAAGATCGAATGCTACTTACGATCTGTGAACACTTGCTGTTGTTGATAATTTGTTTTTTTGGGATTCACTAACCGATTTGACAAGGATGCGAAACCCAATGAAAATGCCTTATCGATCAACTATCAGATACAAGTTTCTGTGATAAACGATTTGGAAGAAGAATGAAGACACTACAAGGTGGTGATTAGTAATGGATTGTGCTTTGGCAAGTGATAACATGGGAGTCTAAGATGTATCCATTAGGTTGAACCCTAACGTCACGTAACACCTCTTGCTCATTGAGTATTCCAGGAATTATGGTTTAGTTAAATTACCTGAGCTTAAGTTTGCAAGCGTGAGAAGAACAATACGTAAGTTATCTAACTAAAATGGCCAACATTGAGATAGGCAATTCATAACTAATTTAAAACATGCATTTTCACGTTACCCTTATCTACTTTCCAATAATTCAATATTTGAAATACATTTTAAGTAATAGTGCAATTCAGATATGATAACACATCTTACATGCACGTTTATCCCCACAAAAGTTAAGGCTTCAATTACCGAAGACACCAATAATACTCTGCTTGATGCGTTCAATAAAAACATGAATTGAGAAGAGAATGAGATGGCAAATGATGAGAACTGTACAATTTAAAATGTGAAACTTCCATTAAGCCACATCGATTAACACAAAAATATGAGCTTAAAGAACATTATGATACTTTGTATAACACAAGTGACTCATATTTGCAACTTGAAAAAAATATTATATCCTAAAACGGTAAATTCTCGGAAGTACTTCGAATTCTGCCTGTTTCAGAAGTTTCTATTGTCGTCTTCCTTAGCGAATGATCATTTTAACGCAACTAACTCAAAATAGATGAAACTGCACAATAATATTTACCAATCTCTCATCTGTTTTTGTATTAGTCTTTCACTATTGTTAAAATTTATTTGAAATGTGAAACAATATTTTTGGGAATGATAATTGAATGCGAACTTATGTAAAACTATATTTCTTACCTAACTTTGTCATTACATTCAAATTTGAACTGATGTAAAATATTAAGCGCTAAAATCTCCAAAATAAATTGGCAAAGATTCTCTTGGTGGTATTCTAGTAGAGCTAGTTCAAATGAACCTTTTTCGGTCAACATCATCGCAAGAAACAGTTCATAACTTACATTTCATTATACCACCAAACGTTAAAAACTGCAATGGAAACTGCGTCGTATGCGGTACGATTGAAAAATAATGAGAGACGATTTAACGAGCAGATATTATGATCTTTTTCAGCAATTAAAAATATCAAATTCAGTTCTCTATTTGTACTGAAGATCACGGGATTTATGATATTACACCCTTCATGCGGAAAGATGTGACTAACTGTGACACTACACTTGACACTTCTTCTAGTGATAGCCGTGATCAGGACTACGGCATTAGCACACTTTGAAATTGAAAACTACTCCGAACCATAAATCTGTTTGAGGAATTCTTGGCTTCAGAAAAATGCAGATTATCGTTTGCGTCATACAAGTACGTCGTCACAAGCATTATAACAAACGAGTTAGTAGCACGCAGGAGTGCTGGAGCCTGGGTAAACACGCGGAGGAGCCCCGGTGCGGAGCCGGCAAGTGCAAATTCACTGGTGACGGCGTCGGCGAGAAGGCCGGGCGCGCGAAACGGCGGCCGACGTCAGCGCGCGTGAGCAGAGGAACGCGACGCGCGGCCCGGCGGCG
>BOPP01000010.1:11901255-11912123 GCA_017312745.1 Gryllus bimaculatus | reverse complement strand
GGGGCGGGGCGGGCACCGGATATTTCCGCGCAGGAGCCGCCTTTGTTCGGAAGAATGCCCGTCCCCGCCGGGAAGCGTCCAGAATCCGAGGGATATTTCGGGACGCTCTCCTGGAAGCGTGGGCGCTGGCGCCGGGGCGGGCGCGTTCACAGCTCTGACGACGCAGCCGCGCGAACTTGGACGCAATTTTTTTCTTTTTTTTTTTCTTTCCGCCGTCCGTGAGCCACGTCATCGTTGATAATGCATTGAGCGGTGAACGAAAGAAGCGGATGTTGTCTCTGCCGTCCAAGCGACCAGAATATTCCTTTGTGAAATGCGGTGGTGAATAATGCCGAATCTGCTGTGTCGTTGTTTCTTTTATTCTAACTATTAATTTTGGCTTTGATATGGTATATGGTGTCTCAATAAATTATGGAGAATTCATTAAACTAAGTCGTTAAATCCCCTAAAGAATTAAATGTTCGTAAAAATTAATGTTTCCAGTTTGTGATGAATTTCGGCTGTTCTCTTCAATTTTATTAATAACGTAAATTAAATTTAATTATAGGTAAAATTAGAATTATGTTTTTTAAACCATGGAACATTTTATTTAAAAAACAGTTTTTTGTTTGAGACATTATACTTTCTTCAATTGGAAGTAAATTAAATGCTCTTTATTCCTAGACAAAGGAAAATTTAGTATTTGGTGCTATAGAAAATTGAATTGGGCTGAGGAGAAAGAACACATGTCAATTCTTGCCAGTTTTCCGGAGGAAGGAAACGTTAAATAATAGTCGCACATTATCCTGCCTAATTGTTTTCTGTGAATTTGCTATGATAGTCTAAACACCATTATGACGTGATTGATTTCTTCACAGTACAATTTTACACACAGTCTTTTTAGGTTAGTGGCCTGAGTAGCATGTATTTCAGAAAAAGGCTGTTGTACAATCGAGCGGTTGCTTTAGTCTTCATCAAGAGTAGTGATATTATGTTAGTGAGATATTAAATTAAGTTCGGTGTAAAATCCACAATATTTCAATATCTCTGATCTTCTCCTTAACTTCGTTTTTGTTTTATTTAAGAATCAGTTTTTTCTCCAGATTCACTTTGAAACAATTTGACGGAAGACGACAAACCTTTCTAAAGAAAACATCTGAAGCTACTCAATTAATTTCTAGAAAGAAAAAAGACTTTTTTCATCGGATTATGGTGGATGTGGCGGATCAGAGTGACGTCGTGAGTCTTTTTCTGTTATATCCTTTCTACGTCTGTAATTCGTCTAGTAATATCCAGACACTCTCATCAATGGCTTTATGTTCAGCCATTTGTGGGTGAAAAAATGTCTTACACGAGTGAAGTTCGGATGAAGATATCACTTTTAGATGGATTTTTGTAGTGTACTTTCTCGTTGACAGAGTCTGAAATACATTCTACAATTTTAAATAATATAGGATACAACTCCATAATTAGTTTTGCTCTCATTTTAAAATTATTTTAAAACATTTTACTTCAGTAATAGTTTACATTCTCCGTTGTCTTATTTTTTACATGAACATTAAATGTTCGAAAAATGTACATGACGCATTGTATTGAAACCTAGATATTGTCAATTTTTCTGCGAACAATAAGAACAAATTACCTCGGAAATATGTTTGAAGGAAAGCAGTGAATATCTTTCAAGTTATTAGGACATAAGGGAATTGTCAAGTTTATTCATATTGATTACTATTCCCTCAACACAAAGTATGGTCAGCTACTGGGAACACAAATCAAAAATCAATTACTTGTTATTAATTAATACAGTATGTCCCAGTCATATCTCTGTGTGGATCCAGTTTAAGGTGGCCATTTAAATTAATCAAGTTAAATTACTCCCCAAAATGTGATCTAATTTGTCAGATTTTGAGATAAATACACGGACATTAACCCCAACTGCGGATTCCACAATTCCAAAACATTTCGTAGAAAAACTTCAAATTGATTCCCATGCAACCCGACCCCCTGGTTTATTGCTGCTGACGCGGGTTTATTGCTTCTGGTGAAGAAGGGGTGTTGAAACGCGCGTACGCCAGCCGAGAGTGCTTCAACTTGTTGACTGAAACGACAATCAATGTACCGCGCTCGTGGGCCCGGAGCCGGCGGCTGCAGGCTCTGCGCCCTCCGCCGCTTTCGCTGCGGGCTCAAAGCGGCGGCAATTAGTGAGCGCCGATGTCTGCCGGCGGGTGCACGCGCGGGGGCGGGGGCGGGGGCGGAGGTGGTGTGGGTGCGTGGGTGGATGTGGCGGAGGCGGTGGTGTTCACGCCGAAGAGGAGGCAGGGAGGGGAGGGTGCAGCGGCGGTGGCGGAGCTGTGTCGAGAGGCAGAGGTAGAGGAGGATAAGATGCCAAGGTGGAGGTACAGGGAGAGGCGGAGGTAGACGCGAAGGCAGAATAAGAGGTGGAGGGCAAGAGAGAGGTATAGGCTGAGGAAGAGGGAGAGGTGACGAACGCAGAGGTAGAGAGAGTGGTAGAGGCGGAGGTAGAAAGGAAGGGGGAGGCGGAGGCGAAGGACGAAGTTGAAGCGAAGGCAGAGGTAGATGCGGAGGAAGTGGCTGGGGGCGAAGGAGAGGTAGCGCACAGGGGAAAGGGGGCGGTGGTGCGTACGCAGAGAGGGAGAGAAGGGGAGAGATGGGGGAGAGAGGGAGAGAGGGCGGAGAAGAGGACTAAGTTGTAATGTGGATGGAGGCCGAAGGGAGGTGGTGCATAAGGGTGGTTCGGAATACCGTAACAAAGAACAAGGACGGCGAGATGCGCAGGCGGCAGTGGCGGGGCGGGCGGGGGCGTAGGTAGCGGTGGTGGAGGAGGGGGTTAAGGCGACTTACAGCCCATTGGGAGGGGCGTGGCCGGATGGTAGAGTCGGCGAGGTTTTAAAGAGCAGGGAGGAAGGATAATGGAGCGGAGAGACGAAAGACCGGATACGTCGATCGAGCGATAGGGTGTGGGATGGAAGCGTGTACAGGTGAGAGAGAAACTGCGAGACGAAAACGAAGCATTGGACGAGATGAGAGGGGGGGTTGTCGTGGCGTGGCCATAGAATTGCGTGGAACAAGGCGGCGCGAATCAATAAGGTTGAAATGATCGCGCAGTGAGGGGAAGATGGCGGAAGATGCCGCACGGAGACGAGGTGGAAAGGCACGGAGAGGATTTCTCCAAAGAGGTGACAAGCTGTGAAACAATCGAGGTGGTAGTGCTTTCGAGACATTTGATGTTTTTCTCGTCAGTTTTGTAAATTTATAGAAGTGGGCGATATAGCTAAAAATGAAATTAAAGTAATGTTTGGTATGAATACAAATTTAAGACAGGCATTGTATACATTTTCATTACTAGAAAAATTAATTATATTTCACTCGAAAGACTATACTACATTGGAATTTAAAAATAAATTCTCTAAATAGTTATGTCACTGATATTTTTTTAGTCTCATAACATTTACTGCCTTATGCTTTCTCTACCCATCAATTCAAATATTAATTTTATATTATTAATGGTAAAATTACCAAAATATGATTCAATGGAGTTTACTCATACCTACACACAAATAAACTGAAAATTGTTTTATTACACATTACTTTTGTATAAAAAGAGAATGGTTGTCTACTTAGCCAGTAAGTCTTCTGTGCTACCAGGATCATCCTCACGGAGGACCTGTGGACAGCAATTTGAGATACACAAGCCCCTTCGATACACGTTCCCATTAATCAGATACTGGATCCACTTTCAAGCTTCTCATTTAAGAGTAGTTTTGGTCTTGCTCAGGCGACTGCGGTTGCGAACTTCGCTTCCGCCCCGTGTGACCGCTTCGTTGACAGTGAGCGCCGGCATTCACTGTTCGAAAAGAGATTACCAGCCTCCAGATACTCCTCTAGGCTTCTGCGCGCGCGTGTGCTGCGGAAGGGGACTGGAAGCCATAACAAGGGAGTCGGCACGTGCGCTCGAAAGATCGTCTAGAAACGGGTCATGAATGAAGAGAAGGATTTGTGATGTGGGTTTCTCATGAGGTTAGAGGGCGCAATGTCGGTCGACGTTTGTGTTATTTTGCATCTGTATGTCACCGTTTAATATTATATTCAATTGAAACTCAAATTATAATTATTATCTGACCCAATAAACTTTAATTATTAACTGAACGTTGTCGTTATTTTTAATAATTTGTCAATATTTTTAATAACTTGTTTAATTATTACATACATTCTATCCATTTGAATGTCCCAATTGGCGCCTTTGACGTCAAACGAGTAGTAAAATAATGATAAAGATTAGTATAAAAATATTCAGCAAAGTGCAGTCTATTAAACGGGTCTGTTAGTAATTTATTAAAAGATATGTTTTAAGCTTTCGTGATTATAGGTGTCTCTTTTTGTATTTTTCTACAGAACATGTTATCATTATATTATAAATGTATTTGCGGAGACATGGTGTTACAATACTTCTAGTATTGGGTGAATTGAAGTCCGGGTATGAAATACGAACACGTTGAAAATAATTAAACAATGAATTAACAAATTAATTTCGGGAAGTTACCATTCCTAACTATGACTAAAGTGATTATTGAAAGTTAAAAAAGAACATGCCTTTGTTAGTAATATTAACAACTAATTACTGATTAATTAGAATAGTGTGATTAATTTATTAAATATTTCTACATTTTGTTCCATTCATTGGTTCAACAGATAATCAGTTCAGGAAATGAACGTAAAAATCAAAGATTTACAGGCCCGATTGTTTGCTTCATTTAAAGGAATTGCCAAGTAACTAAATGCAAATAATGACTAAGAAATGACACGCAGATAGATCGAGGTGATGGTGATGATGATGTTGATGAAAGTAGAATTAATCATTATCTAATGTCTTATTCGCAATTCGGTACTAGTGAATGAAAGTTTGATGTCACGTAATACATGCTTAATACAACAGGAAAACGTGTGTGACTTTATAGTCACTTGTATGAATTTATATTACTGTGAAAAACGACAACAAGGTAGGAAATGGCGAGATTACTCTAACAGTGTCAAGTAAAATGCAGGGCTTCATTGTGAAAGACGAACTGAAAAGCCGAGGGCAAACTAAAGTGAAAAAAAATAATGTCGATTGTGAAGAAGTGTTTCAAGAAGGCGGGAGAGGCAGACGATGGAACGGGCGGGGGCGGCAAGGTACAAATATGGGCAAATAAATAGTTGCGGAGAGGGATACGTCGAATGGATGATGATGACGATGATGGATACACAAAGAATAAATCAATGACTGTCTTCTTCGCACTAATGGATGGGCCTTTGAGTTCGCGTAATTCCGACTTGATACTAAAATCCTAAAGAAAGTTTAGTGAATGTAAAGCTCTCCGAGAATCCGAAAGCAAGAGAAGCAGCAGCTAATTACGTCCTCACAAGATACTTCTCGCCAGAGCACCAAGAAAAAAAAAGCGGGACTCGAGCAAGCGCGCAGAAAGCATAAGACGCACTAAAGAGCCGAGGGCAAACAGAAGAGGGCGCACAGCGTGGAGCGGGAGGTGTTTCCAGAGGGGCAGGGCAGCGCGGGGACGGGGCACGGGGCGCGCGCGTGGGCGAGGTCGGGAGCGTGGGCGTCGGCGCGGAGGGGAGGGGAGGTTCGCGCGTGCGTGCGTTCGCGCTGCCTGAAGGGGAGCGACCTGTTGCTGGCCCACGCCGCGCAGCGCGATCGCGTCCAGCGCCCTCCCCTCCCTGCAGCCGAGGGGTGTCGCCGCGTCGCCGCGCTGATTTATTTCCTGCGGACAGAAATAGCTCGCGTATCTCCCGGAAGAAGTGGAGGAAGGGGACGCTGGATTTCCATTGCGGAGGGAAAGTGAAGTGGAGGCAGAAAAGGTGTGCCTTCAAGGAGGCCCAACAATATTCCAAAATTGTTTCCAAAATTGGCTGCTTCATTACTGCGATAATTTGCTTCGTTCTTTTGCAAATAAAGAAAGTATTTGACTGAGTAGGCTTTATCTGTGGTTTTAATATACATTAATATGTTGGTATTTCCTTCTTTTACACATTTTTCTCGATGTAGTTGCTGTGCTTATCAAAACAGATCATTTATTTTGAATACAGAACTATAAATATCTTTACAGAGAGTACATATTCATACGCGATGTTTTGATATTCATTTCCACATGCAGAGCGTTTCGTTCTTGCTTAACATACCCTACAGTATCTATCCTCGTAGGGCGTAACTAAAACTTAGGAATACTCTCAGAAGCGTAAATATATCTTATCCTTTTGTCCGGTAAATGAAGTATCTCGTATTGTGTCATGGATTGCATCGTCATCGGAGTCATGTGCGTGATCTAGGCTGTCTGGGTGAAGCCCCGTCGAAGGCTGTGTTGACGACGTTCCGACCATCTTGTCGTGGTCTTCCTCAGGGCTGGTATGCCCATACTTACAGAGCTGGTAAGATGGTCGAAACGTCGGCAACACAGCCTTCGACGCGGCGTCACCCGGACAGCCCAGATCACGCACATGACTGGACGCGGAAGCCTACGACTTCATCATCGGAGTCCGCTGCTCAGACTGAGGCGGCTGCCCACCTCTACTTCCGAAATTTTCGGGGGTCGCAGAGTGGAGTGAGGCAAGTTCCGGGAACTCCTAGGCTTGGCCCCTGCCAGGTATAAATGAGAGGCCTTGGCGCCCTCAAGTCCAGTCGGAGTCTGAGCTGTGAAATGTCTGCATCATTGTGAACAGCAGTACGGTAGTCAGAGCAGCGGGCAATGTAGCAGTACAAAGGAAATGAGCTGGGAGAAAATAAATAATCAAGCCAACAATCTCAAGAACTGTGATAAATATGGAACTTTATCAGTACATAAATCAATATTTTTACTTCGATGAAATAAACATCCAAGAACCATTAGATTGGTGTCAGATGTAGGATTAAATAGTAACAACGTATGGTGAATTAAGATCGTGATCAAGATGAGTATCAGAAAAGCTTTATGGGATTTGAAAAAGGTCGAATTGAAAAGAGGGATCAAGACACCACCGGAACAAAAGCAATATTACAATATCGTCTTGCCAATGTGACGGAAGCAGCAGGAGAGAATCCTCGATTTTTTTCTTTCAGACAAGCGAAAACTTCTTAGACTTGTGTAGTGTATTTGAGACAGAGTAATCTCAGTTTGTAACAGTGGAACTCAGACAAACAATTTTTTAAGAAGCAAAGAACAGTCCAATCTAGCTACGGAAATGCAAAGAAACAAAACACGAGCAACTGGCGCTCAAATGCAACTTGTTCACATTCTTGGAAGAACAGTTAGCAGAAACACAGCAACACAAATTATGTGAAAATTCCACAGACTTAAAAGAAGAATTGGCGAAAACAATGAAAAAAATTGTGCTAAAATTTCAGAATTTTAAAAGGTAAATTGACAGAAAAGTCCCGAATTTTAAAACAATAGTTATTAGAAAGCCTGAAAAAAATTAAAATCTGTTAGTAGAATAAAATGATGAAAAAATTATGAAGAAAAATAGATGAGAAACTTTTAATAAATAGAGAAAAATATTAAACCTGTTAGGAGACAAGTGGAAGGTTTTAAATCTACAATCAAGAAAGTCGAAAATAGAAACCGTACAGGAATAACTAGGAAAGGCTCGAGTAAAACCATTATCAACATTATTTCATTCGATTCGAGACTCCTGCGAGGGCAAATGGCTGGTCCGCGAAAGATTGTGCTATGTCACCGATGGCGTCTTGGCGTTGCAACACCGTTGACATTCTGCCATTGAAATATAGATACTGTGTATAATTCAGTTAGTATGTCATTTGTAGTGCATGATTAAGAATTCCTTTTAATAAAACATGTGTTTTAATTCACTCCCCAAAACCGTTACAACACAAATATATGAGCACTTTAAAATTACGTTTTTCAATAGAACTGCAGATAACAGTGTTAATGAAACATATAAGCTAGAGTTGCACCAGAGAATCTTTTTTTTTAATTTATATTTATTTACCATGTGGATAAACTGTTTTGAAAAGGATCATTTCTGTATTTTCTCATCCATGTCAGGGAACCTGAAAATGGAACATTTTTATCATGTACCGTGGTATTCAACAGTTTTGCTATATTTTTGAAAAGTATTTTTCAGATTTTAAAGCGTAAATTGTAACTTTATTTCCTTTCCCCCCCCCATTAATTTATATGCAGAAATTTGGTGAAATACATCGACCAAAATGAATATATTAATCATTTTGTTTCGTTTCATGAAGAAATACAGGAACTTCTGGCTCTCATTCTTTCCTTCGCCGTTTCATGCTTCGCATTTTGCATGGATAATGTGCATTGTTAGCAATTATGAATGAGATGGTATTTAATTTTTAATTTATGGAAAACATCTTTAATGAGACATGTACGATAATGTTGTGGATCAATTGGGTGAATAATAACGAAGCAAAATCACCTTTGGGCAAAACATGGACAACACCAGGCACTTAAAAAAGTGTTTCGTTCACGTTGATGACTCTATTACATGATTTAAAATTTGGGACATCAGTGTTGTGTTGTTTTTACTATGATTTTTCTTTAAAAGTTTATAGTCTTGCCATTTCTCCGAAGATACAAAACATTACGTTAGGAATATAAAACGCTTTCGATAAAACTATGTTTTTCCATAAGATTCCATCAGAGCCCGGTCACATTTGCAGTGGACCCATCTGTTTAGAGAACTCGTATAGTAATTTTTGAGAGTGTTTTTTACGCTTCATATAAAGGACCCCCTAAAATCAAAAAATCCGTTTCAAACTCAGAGGGCCTGGATTGCATTTAAGCCGATGGGGGAATACCAATTTTGGAATCGGCTGAAGTTTTAAGCGCGAGTGTTGACTCCCGACAGTGCAGACACGTCAGGCCGACGTTTTGCCGTCAATCGATTTTTCGGTATCGAGGACCAACAATACACGGATTCTGGTTACACAACGTGTTAGAGGTAGTAAGTGACTACATATAGGAGCACGGTTTATCCGTTTGTTCGTTACCAGGGCCCGCCAATAAGAGTTTTTCTGGCGAAATTTCGTCGTTTCCCGGCGCTTGGTTACAATATTAATTCTTCTTAGTAAGGGTGGCAATGTAAAATCCAATAATTAAGTTTTTTAGATCTCTTTTTCTTAAGTGAAAAGGTTTACATCCTTTAATATCTGTGCCGATTTATGTTCCATTTGAGTAATGTTTTTTCTGTCTTTCGAAACAGTATTGTCTCTAGGGATCTGCAAGTGCATGAAGCACGTGAGTAAAGCGGAGGTACGACGTTGAAGTATGAAGTTGAAATTGATGACATTAGAATTTTTCATATTTTTATCATTGAATGGTCTCAGTATGTATACACTCTTTGCGTGACCGATCATCTCACAGTAGTCCTCTGCCAATCAGATTTTCAATTAACCTTCGATAAGAGGCTGGATTATCGCTACTACTTATCTTCTTCAGCCACGACATTACAAAGAGGCGCGTGGGAGGGAAACATTCCAAGGATAGTAGTTGTCCCACAGACTGCGTATTGCGTAGACTGGGACACCTGGCCTACCGGAAATGCCAGATGCTGTCTGCTGCTATAAAGAAGGAGCATAAAAGTAGATCTAAGTGAATGCCACCGCCAATTTCCCCGATGTAACAGTGGATAATAAAATTGACAATGTTCCGTGGAGAAACCTAGCTGTTCGCATATGCCACCGCATCTTATCGATGTGAACTAGTGTTGCGTTGTTGTAACACTGGTAAACAATATTTCCTTGTCTATTTAACACTAGCCAAAAGAAAGTGAGCTTATTTTAAAACTTACTTCGTTATATTCAAAGGAATTAATTACAATTTTTTTGGTTAATATACAGGGATAAATTGCAGCAAAGTTCCCAAAAAAATGCCCAAATCTTCAATTTTAAAATTAATCTGTGAAGAAATAATAAGAATTAGAACAAGGTGGCCACTCATTTTCCATCACTATTCCCGATTTTCCAGTTAATTATTTAATATTTTATTCATGATAAAATTTTTATTTTCGAACTTAAAATAGTAAAGGTAAAACGATACTAATTAGGCAGTTTTACGATTTCGCTTCGACATACTAGAAATTAACAATATTTTCTCAATAAAGAAAAATTGAACAAATAATAACGCTGTATTTCTGTTTTTAAGAAATAATACGTAGTTTTAAAGCCCTCTCGAAGTTTTCCTTGATTCTAAGGATTATTCTACTAATTCTATGATATTTCCGATTTTTTCAGAACCATGACATTGGGAACTTGAACAGCTGTTTGCGACTAGACTCAGCTTGGCCATGAATTTGGAATCTTAGTTTTCCAAACGAAAAAGAAAAGAATTTACACTATGCAATGTTGTCAGTTCCATCTGGTAAGTACTAGCTACTTATAGTATTTTATAGTATAATTTTATTTTAAGATAATCTTGGAATGGACTTAAATAGTATTACGAAAAGTATCGCAGAAGAAAAGAACGTTGAATCGTGGAGATTTCGCCAATTTTTATCGTGTTAATATTATATTACAGATTCTTTATTTGTGGAAGATAGGAAGCATGATGCATTGTTATGATAAAAGCGATTATATTTTATATTTAAGGAAATATCTTTGTGTTGTATGGTCACGCACCTATCCTTTTCATCGAAGATGTCAACACCCAGTGAGATTTTTCTTGCCCAGTGCAAAGATGCTCATCGCTGAGCTGCAGGAAATCGCGCTCCGCCAAGCGTCCTGTCCTGCGACGCTCTTAATCCAGGCGGCGGCGGCGGCGGAGGAAGGGGCGACGTCGGCGGGCTGGGCACCTTGATTACTTGGCAGCGCGCGACCGCGGCGCCTGCCAGCCCTCACCCTCTCCGCCCCTCCCCGCTGCGCC
>BOPP01000010.1:11869807-11885624 GCA_017312745.1 Gryllus bimaculatus | reverse complement strand
GGGGCGGGGGCTGTGGACGGAAGGACATCCGGCGGCGCGGCGGCGCTCTTCCGGCGCGTGACGTGGCGCCTGCCGCGCGGGATAAGGCTCCGCTCCGCTTCCGGATCGTACGGCGCTCGAAGGTCGTCGACACGAGGATGCTGCCGCTGCTGCTGCGCGCGTGACGTCACGCGGCGCACGACCCTCTGCCGCCGCCCGTCTCCAAGCGCAGTAAACACGCTAGAGAAGGCACCAGCGGGCGGGAATTTCGGAGACGGTGCCAATTAACAGATGTGGTGACTACTGAGCATTCGCTGCAACAAAGTATGGAGTACAACGGGTTATATTTAAATGGAAGGGATAAAGAAAATAATTCGTTTGCGTCTATCGGGTTAAATTAATTTATTTGGGCAAGACAGACAGATGTTTCTGTATTTTTTGTGGGTAAAAATATGCAGATATATCATGACAAAGAAACAACGCTTTTATTATTCCGGCGCTTCTCTTTATTTTTCGATTTCATTATCAATTTTATTGAGGCATTTGTCGTTGTGGAAAATGAGCCTGTCACTGCAATATCGATAGTGATATTCTGTTCATCACATTATTGTTGAACTGCGTAATTTCGTCACTGTAGGGCTTACATTGTTGTTAGGTAATTAAATTAATGCATGATTAATATAATTTAATATATGTTCAAGGGTTTCTAAAAACGTTGGTATCATCAGCTATAAAAATTACTTTTCTGTTAATTTCTGACCTTTGTTTGAATTGGAATAATATTTATTGGGCTTCATTTTTATGACGTCTTTCTTGACTAGGTGATCACACTTATGACTGCCTTTGCCTTTGAAAAACATGCCTCCACGAAAGACGCTTGAGCGATTACGAGGTGTAAATGATAATAATGGATTTACATGACGTTCAGTTCGGAATAGTAGTGATAGGAGAAGTGAACTTCGCGACCACCCTTTCTGAAAACACCTCCGCGACACGAGTCTCCTACTCGAAGCCTTCGTCTCCGCGTAATTAAATATTGACGCCTGCGCTAACGAGGATGATGAACAAAATACAGTAGGTTAAACATTATTTTATGGATTGTACATTAACTTGAAAATATTTGCTCTCGATGTAATCGAATGCTGATGCAGACACATTAATTATTCCGTATTTTTGTGTCCAAAAATTGTTTAAAAGTACCTCTGATCTACAAACGTTTTATGGACATAAATACAAATAGTAATGTATAATTATTTTCCAATGTGCGCCGATATTAAACGAAAACTATGTAATCTGCGGACTTATGAGACGTGTCTATGATATCTTGACCCCATGAGTCAAGAACTCGAAAACAGCCAAAACCAATGAAACAGATCTGAACAATTGTCCCACTTTTGCCATCTAGAGGTGGTCTCAGACTTGGGCCCTGCTTTTATTTATTACTTACGCCTAGGATTAAGGGAGACAAGTGGTGAGCGTGTGTTATTCCTTTTACAGTATCTAGCGTCCTTGAACAGTCTGAGCTTTCTTTCGACACAGCTGTCGAAACTGAGACGATTGTAATGGAACGCTACGGCTTTCTTTTTCCCCTGGCCGGATACGTAAATACAAAAGAGCTTGGGAGCAAAAGATAGTGAACCTTGAAGTTATTCTTTTTGTGATTTTCGTATGACTTGAATCTGCTGACCATGCGGTATGATTCTCAAATAGTCTAAATTATGGCTCGTAATTGTTTCCCGGCTGCTGTCATCCTGATGTACCCCATTTAAACTCCGAATTCAGTCGCTGTCTGGAGGATAATTCTAGAGACGGGCTGCTCTGATTGGTAGTTTTCTGTGGTTTCTCCGATCAATATCAGGCGAATGCCGGAGCAGTACACTAACAAACTAACCCCGGACAACGCGCGCTATTTCTTTCCCATCCCTTGTCCTATCCTCATCCCTCACTTCCACTAACGTTCCGCTAACCTTCAACTCCCTTACACATTTCCACTAACGTTCACTACATCACCAGGAGACCGGTCGGGTTAGACCTTATCCCGGCTGGGGCGGTGCCCCACTGGTGGGCTATACCTAGTTGGGGAAAACCGTTGGTCGAGAGGAGTCCAGAGCCGGATATTGCCATCGAGCAGGGGAAGATCGCCTCCCTAGGGAAACAAATATGTACTGCACTTACGGGATTAATGCCGACGATGTTGAGGCGCGCGGAGTCACCAACAATCAATCAACCCACAGTTGAGCCCTGCTTAGAAGTCTTGAAGACCTTAATCCCGGGGAAGAGGGGAGTTTGGGGAGTGCGGGGTGGGGCGTGGCGGGGCGGATGCTGCGCGTGGCGCGGCGCTATCGCGTCCGGAACCGGAACATCCGGCGGAGGCGCCGCCGCCGCCGCCCGGGCCGGACCCCGCGCGCGTCCTCCCAAGGCCGTTCCACGCAGCTCCGCGCCGCGCCGCCTCCATTCATGCCCCTCGCGTGACGTCACGCGGGTCAAGGAAGCGCCCGCGGTGGAGGACCCGACCCGACCCGACCTGACACGCCACTGCGCTGCAGGAACTTCTCCTCCGCACAACGCGTGCAATCTCACGGAAATAATAATAATAATAATAATAGTAATAATAATAATTATTATTATAATAATGATATTAACAATAATAATAATAATAATAATAATAATAATAATAATAATAATAATATAATAATAATAATAATAATAATAATAATAATAATAATAATAATAATAATAATAAATAATAATAATAAATAATAATAATAATAATAAATAAATAATACCGGAGCGAAGGACTTCAGTGCGTAGCGCGCTGACTTCGTAATCGGAGGTCCGGGTTCGATTTCGGGCCGGCATCCTGACCGGGTTTTCGTGGTTTCCCTAGTCGATAGGCGAATGCTGGGAGGTTTCAAAAAGTCCACGATCACCGTTCACGCAAATTATCTATCACCTCCTAATCCATTAATGCACTTCACCTATCATCATCCTGTCATCTCATAATTCAGCACTGGCAAGGCGTAAGAGCTGTAGCATTTACGTCTGGGAGAACAAATCTAGGGACATCCCGACATACGCCTTAGTTAATGCGTTGAGTAAACCAAAAAACGCTCAATCAGGATGGCGGCTTAGGGGCCGCCATTCCGGATATCGGATCCTAAGCGACATTACGTGAGCGATTATTTGGATTGTTTGTTTGCATCGTTGGAAATGTAAACATTTTTTTGTGAGGTTCAACACAGATAACGTTTGGATCCAGTGTCTCCACCATCGTATTCCGCATCCCTGCAGAATGTAGATCAACAGCTTACCAAATAAGTGTTTTATATACATGTCTTCCACTATGGGCCACCCCCATAATTTCTAAATAGTCACGGATTTTCGAAATGCAGTTTTCGCCTGAACAATGCGAAATAAGGGGTAAATAATATGCCCGTAGAAGAAATTGTGTAGAGTATTTTTTCGGTTTTCGAGATATTTAATCATCTTTCATTTTTAATGGAAATTTATATTTCTCTCACCTGCAATGAATATCATGAACAGAAGGAATCATATATTAGCATTTTGATAGTTTACTCTCAGTATAAAATTAGACTTCCTGCTTTTTATTTTGAGGGGTGATTTCGAGGGGAGACAAGGGGTGCAGTAAGGGAATGCAATACTGGCAATGCCATTGCCTTGACACCCAATTGTCAGCAAGTAAGAAACACGCGATGTTACGAATCGTAACGAGACATTTTTTTCCAATGATTCATCTGGTTTTAGCTTATCTCTTTCTGAAATTTCTAAAACGTCGATCATTCCAAGAATGTCACAGGGCATTGCATTATTTCAACTCCTATCTGATCAATAGGCACAAATAAATTAGAAAGTCATTCCAACAAATGGATTAAATGCGAAAAGTTAAGGAAAAATGTTCCATTGAAAACGAAAATTGATATAGATGTCCTCTATCAATTTATAGCAGAATGTATACAAGCAAGCAGTAACTGGCTACGTCTGAAATGCTACATATGAAATGAAAAACGAGGGCTCGATACAAATATATTCTCACATCACGCACACAACAAACCAAACAGAACATCTGAAAACTAATGCAGGCTGAAAAGTGCAACACAGAATATTTCATAGATTATTGAAGGAATATAATTATATCTCAAGTATTCAAATAATTCAAAGTATTCAAAATTTATTTCAAATCATACGTCTCTACATGCAACATGAACACTCCACTTTGGATGGTTGCAAAAAATAAGAAATATAACAAACGCAGAGCCCATCCATCAATATGCGCGGGATCTAGGCACAATCATTCTTGACAAGCTTAATGATTTGCTCACGCATTTACTAACGTGTTTTCAACCTTTTCCAACAAGTGATCACAGTGTGCAAAAACTTATTGACGGAAGATGTTATAAAATGTTGTAGAAATACTTCAATGAATGTAACCTCTGATAGCCCCATTTACTTCGAAAGTATAAATAATATTATATGAACTTTTCATCAAAACAAAACACCTGTTTATGCTTTAACCTACTGGCAGAATAATGCAAAATGTAACCTTGAAAACCAATATCCCTTATCACTTCAACGTTCAACGCAATATTGCGCCTAGGGTATCCTAGAAATACGCTCAGATATGCTAATCCTCAAACCCTGAAAATCTCCTCAAGAACAACCTATAGACCAGATCCACTTGTTTAATCGTCTCTTGATACATAGAAGGAGAAAATTCAAAGAAATAATTTAGAGCAATTTTTTGAGAAAATAATTGCTGAAAAATTGCCAAGTTTCACGAAAAAATTACCTGAAAACAGCCTAAAGAAAGTATTTCGTTATGGAAAAATGTCTTTATCTTCAATGTTGTAATTGTAAGAAAACGAAAAATGAAAGAAATGATGAAATTACGATAAATAAATATCTTATACAATTTTCGAAAATCAGAGATTTCAACGAAAATGAGACCTTTATCCTTTTCATAAGCTTCTTTTATCGTGTCAGAAAAAGTGTCATAAACAAAATTGGAGCAATTTCTTGGTGAATTTTGAAAATGTTGTGACTTAATATAAAGTATCTTCTAAAATCAAATATGTTTCAAAACAGGGCGGATTCAACCGCTCATTTGTGGGGGAGGAAGGGGCATAATATATTTTTGTGCAATAATAAACATATTTTTTAATATACTCGTATTGTATACAATTTTGTATTGCATATTTGATACTATACAATGTCAATTTTTAAATAATTACTTAATTCTAACATAAATAAATAGTTAAATGATTTTTTTTCAATAAAGGAAGGTAACAAACGAAAACTCAAAAGATTTTGGGGCGGCATGGCCCCCCTGATCCTCCCCTCCCCATGGTTTCAAACTCGCGAAGCTTGGTGTTCGTTTAGATCGATCGGTAAATATCAATTTTGGGGAAATCGGCTGAACGGCTTAGGAGCTAATGATGACCACAGTTGGACGGACGGGCGTACAGACTATTGTCAATCAATTTTTCAATATCAGGGATACACAAAATATGGATTCTGCCTACACAAAGTGGTATAGGAAGTAATTTACTATACATAGGAACAGGGTTTATGTAATTTTTCATTAGAAGGGTCTGGCAATTCAAGATTTTCTGACGAAAATTCGTAATTTTGCGGCGTACAATTAAAATACTTTCTCTTCTCACAAAAAGTGCGAAAGTAAAAACGGGTCCCGGGGATGGGAATACCGCTAGCTGCCAGACATCGAATTAATCCGACCCTAAATGCCACATACCTACAACGATCTTTGAACATCGCGATGCATACATACTATAGCAAACAAAATAAAATTGAACTTAAAAAATACAAATAATGTCTGTCTCCACATATTTATATATACTGTCCTCTACTGTAAAGTTATCATATTAATACTGTTAAGTTGTATCCATGTTGTCGCTGATGACCACAGCTGTTCATGAGTCTATAATAAATTTTAAAAAATGAACTCAATAAAAAGAAAAGATCCTAAGCTCTGAACAATTCCCCGTTCACAAAACGGGCTAGGAAAAGCCAAAAACTAAAAAATCTATATTTCATTTCAGTTCCTTCTCTCTATGTTTCAGTTGATGCACTTCCTTCAAATCTGGGATAGATTTGAATCTTATAAAAGTAATACGTGAAATTATTTGAGTTCAGGAGGGTGCCCCAAACAACAAGCCCTTGACTAAAGAAGGGAAAAAGCAAAATGTAAAGAGTACGTGAAGGACATTTTTAGCAGTATCTTATAGAGACCGAATTGCGCATGTTTTTTTGATAAAACATTTCTATTGATTGTAAGAGATAACGATGCAATTCCAATGACACCACAATCAGCATTTGGTTGTCAAAAACGTACTTTGATCCTATTTATAAATTGCCTTGACAACTTGAGTTCCATATTTCCTTTAAGGCCTGCTATCTTAGATCTTCAACGCACTTTGAGCTTTTCGAATGTAGGTAGACAATGCGACTACGAATTGACGTTCTGAGAGAGGCTAATCCCTTGACATCGCCTCGGAAAGTCTGCAGCTAAATCCACGGGGAGATAAAACGTTTACGTCTTGTCTCACTGGATCACGATTGCACTGGAATGCGCTTGTTATCAATATCAAGCCACCCACAAGCGGAACACAATTTTGCAATAAAATTGCAGTCAAAGAGAGAAGGTTACAAGAAACTGTTTTAAATAATAATGTATGCATTACATTCCACAGCCTCGAGGATGGCTCATGGACAGCATACTAGCTACCCGTGATGAGACCGGGTTCGATACACGGTCGCAATAATCTATTTCGTACATTACCTCGTGGAACAGTGTGTATTGGTTCATTACGACAGGCAAGAAATAAAAGACAGACTACAAACTACTTTAATTATCAATATTGCATACATTACCGACATTATACTTGAATTGAAACCTAGGTTCAGCTGACGTAAATCAGCTGATATGCTGCCATCCAATCGGGAAGTTGAATGTCACCATAGTGACGTCACAGTAGTGTGGTGTAGTAAGCACCCGATTGGATGACACCATATCAGTTGATGATCTGTCAAATGAAGGTCTAAATAAATTTAAGTATAGTAGTCAATATCGTAATCAGGAGGGCATCTAATATCATCTACCGGCATTGGTATGTCAGAGCATCAATAAAGTCACTACAATGCCTCTGACCGGGAGGTCCTAGCGTTCGAATCCCGACGGTGACAGAATTTTCGTCACTAGCAACGAGGGTCAGTCAAAAGTAAGGTCTCTTATTTTTATCTACTTATATAAAATTAGTCAAGTGAAAAATTTGCATTTTCAAGGCACTATTTCTCAAACCTTCTTCTAAAATCCGATGTTCGAATGAGGCAGCGACCGGATCGATGTTCGTATGAGACAGCGATGTGTGATTGAATTCTTAAATGTAGAAGAAGAAATGCCCCTTCTCATTCATGAAAGTCTGAAATCTGTGAATGCTGATGCAACAGTGGTTGTCAGCACTGTTAGACGATGGGTTCAGCGCTAGAATAGGGTAGCTGCTCTGGCAGGATTTATTAGGAATCATCTGTTAGTTATCAGTTCTACCGCAGTATATGTATCGCGGGATGCTTGCGCATACAGCTAGCGATCCTGGTGAAGACAAAGACAAAGACTATGAATAGCTGAAGTCCACGCCATTTTGAATTAACGCCCTCACTCGCGAAGTCAACGCTGTTTTGCTTTTGTCAAGTTGTTGCTGAAGTAGAACACTGAATTGTTTGAGAAGTTGCATTTTTAAGAATGGGTAAAGCATTTTAAAGAAATAATTCGCCTAATTTCTTGATATTTTTCTGATCTGAAATCCATAACTCGTCAAAATGAAATAGTATCAGCCTCAGATAGTGAAAACAATTGTTTCATCCCTAGCAGAAATAAGTATGGGTGAATTAAATATGGATTTATCAGAAATGAATGCCAAGTAGTGTTTTCGGTTTTATATTAAAGAAAATTATAAGGGTAAGAAAAGTAATAATTTACTATTTGATGAAGTTCACCAACAGATAATTTCTTCAGCGCGAAAACATGTTTAAATTCCAGATTTGGGATGTAAATATTTCATTAGTCAGAAAAATTAGAAAAGAGAGGTTTTGAAAATAATTTGTTGTATTGTAAAATAATATATGAACATTCAGCATCACCTTCTTTTATATTTTCCCCTCTAGATACAAATTTTTTTCTTTCAGTAAACCCTTCTGCATGCATTCAGAACCTGATTGAGAACTGATTTAGACTAGCGGTTTCTTGACATTTTCATGAAAAAAAAAGAGAGTTAATATTCCTCGTACATTACTCAAATTACATTGACAATATTCATTAGATTATTTTTTCTTTTTCTTTAAAGATTTAAAAATATACTTCACCTGTTGTATATTTAGTTATATTCGAGAGAAAACAAAATGCGTAAACATTTTTGTTTTTTGCGCATATTTAGCAGAACGAAGCTGTATTGCGAATCGAATGTGATCAGCGCAATGTGCCTTTACGCCGAGCGGAACGCTAGGGTCACTTACCAACACATCTTATCTTAGGGTATTTAACACGGAGCGGCGCTACTGTATGATACTGTGATTCTGCCGCACCACTGCTGGCCTCTGGCGGAATATATTAGGAGCCAATCCTTTTAGCGACAGGTGAAAAATAAAGATAGTGGTGCATCTATCATCATATTATTGTATTTATTTATTTCCCGCATTTGTGTTGTATTAATCGTTACCTAACTTTGCAAGGACACTGCGACCATCCGGAAGAAGAGCCTGTAAAAATTTCGTATATCTTCATACACTTCTTTCTGTGGTATCGTAGTCGGTTACAATACGTTGAATTCACTTTTATTGCAATAGAAGCTGTAAGTTCATTTGAAGTTACCTTCATAATTTTTTTAAACAAATCAACACGTTTCGTTAACAACGTTCTTTGCTAATATGGAAGTGGAATGATAGGGAAGTGGGTGGGGTTTTGAGTGCGAGAGTTCTCTCACGGGCACGCTGGTATTATATATTCCAGTAGGAAAAGGTTTAAGAGTTGGTTTACAAGCAGACTATAGTGTGTAAAAAGTATTATATATTTCAATGTCTGTATCAATGCATTCTAAAATATCTCTACATATAATGTTCTAAACTAAATATCAGAAATTCTGTCATTCTAATTCATTTTAAAACTTCTTAAATAAATTTTGGTCATTGGGAATGACAGGTACATGCTATATCAATATTACGAAATTACAAAAAAAATAATTAAAACTATTCGTTTGGCGTTTTAGACTAGAGTTCCAATTAATTAGTATTACGGAGTTTAGTTTTGTGTTTATATTGTTACAATGAAGAATGGATGGAATCAGATTTTGAAGCTATAATTGAATTTGTCGAATAATTAAAGACCTAATTTCTTGAATTATAGTAGAAATTAGAGATGTGAAATTCGAAATAGTTGTTTTAAAATATTAGAATACGAAAATTGAGGGGATATTTTATTAGATGAAGAAGATGTTGATATGTATTTGGATGTCGGGTAGTTTTGATAAGTTGTGTTAGAAGGAATGGGATTGTGTCAAGAAAGGCACGATTTGTGTGATTAGTGTGGGGGAAGGAAAATTCAAATTCGTATTATTGAGCGTGCGAAAGGTCCGGGTTCTATAGCGATTTGATGTTAGTAAATCTTGAAACATAGGTAATATTTATAATTGGGAGTATGTTTACCAAAACAATTGACACAAGTTCGAGGTGTTGACTTTGCAAGAAGGCAGCTGGAATAATGGTACAACGAATGCAACTGATCAATGTTTAAACAACAATTTGCTTGGGTTTGATTGAAATACTGGTATCTCTTTCATCGTGTTGGCTGATTATTAGAAATTTCGGCTTGAACTTTAATAATGCTATGAAACAATTTATCAATTTTGAAGATTTTAGATGCATCCGCATATTAAATGAGTTTAATCATGTTGACGTTTTTTGTTGAATAAACAATATACTTTTTGAGCAGGCAGATTAAATCTTAATACTTCATTAAAATGATTTTATTTGCATTACATAATTGGAATGTCTTTGAATACTACTGCGTGGGTTTAGTGGCGTAAAGGACGACGATAGTAGGATAACAATATGAATAATATTAAATGTAGTTTGATTCACACATTTTTTTTATAATTTCTAAAATCTTTAATTGTTTTAAAGATAATTTTAACACAATTTTTTAAATTGTTTTAGTAGAAAACATGAACATGTTTCTTGCAGTAGGTTATCACAGTTGAAAATATTTGAAACTATAGTTGGAGGAACATAATCTGGTTGCCGTTCTTCGTTATTGTCTGTAAGAGGTTCATATTTCTTGTATATAAAGTGGAATTATAGTTGTAGAAAAGTTGGTAGAAAAAGGGTTTGGTGGTTTACGTGATTTATGATGTATTGACGAAGTTTGTCTTTTTCTTTAATCACCTTTGAGATGTGGTGTTGTAGAGTAGAAGACGTTTAAGATTCACTGGATTACATATGTAATCTTTTGACATATCATGATTTTGAATAGCTTTTGATAACATTTTTCATGTCTAAAAATACATCTCTATTCCAAGAACACTCCTTGGTTGACAATAAAAGACATGGTCAACAATAAAGCTTACCTTTTTTACGTCACTAACTGTTGTGAGATTCATGCCATGAAGGATTTTCTTGCATTTTTCTCGACAGCACGATGTACAACCGTAACCAATAAAGGAGTAGGTTTATTGTCAAACAATTATTTATTTTCTACATCGTTAGGAAGACAAACGGTGTTCATAAACGTTTATTCACTGTATCTGTCATAATATTAACGTTAAATCAGCATTAAATATAAAGAAAATCAAGCAACACTAATAACACGCAGCATGCTAATTTAAAATGGAAAAATGCAAATACTTCCCAAATAATAATAATAATAATAATAATAATAATAATAATAATAATAATAATAATAATAATAAGGGGCTCAAGCAAGGGGGTGCGCAATGTGGTTCCAGAAAACAAAACCTCCTTGCACCCAACTCCACTCCTCCACCTTCCAGACGGGGAGGCCTGTTTTAAGTTCGCAGCGGCAAACTTCCCAAGATTGTGGTAACCAGCCCTCTGGCGGAGTGGGGGCCGCCGACGAAAACTAATGAGAAACAGAATGGGGGTCCCCCCTGATGGGCCCCTTACTTAGGGGAAGGTAATTCCCTAGGTAAGGCCTATGAAGGAATGGTACAGGTTTTTTCCAAAAAAAAAAAAAAAAAAAAAAAAAAAAAAAAAAAAAAAAAAAAAAAAAAAAAAAAAAAAAAAAAAAAAAAAAAAAAAAACAAAAAAAAAAAAACCCCCCCCCCCCCCCCCCCCCCCCCCCCCCCCCCCCCCCCCCCCCCCCCCCCCCCCCCCCCCTTTTTTGGATGCTGACACCTTAGAGGGAGGCGGTGGAAGAATCAGTTTTTTGCATGATCAACAGCGCCTCCTCAAGCAGCCTCAGTGAGCGAGGCTACGCTGGGCCTGGCCAGAAGAGGCATAAAAGGCAGCCCCATCCCGTCAAATGTATGGGGAGGAATGAATGCTTAATAAATTACAGGGATGAAATGCCCGCCTGCCTGGTAAGCGCCAAAGGGTACGAACTGAGCTTGTAGCGGCGGCCGTGCCAGAAATCCACAGCAAGTAGGGCGTGCCGCCTTGAGCAGGCGGGCGGCACGGCCGGGACCACCCGAAACTTGCTACAGGCGATGACGAATGGCAAGCATACAAGCAACATACAGCTGCACCTGCCGACAGTGTTTCCCGGACATTACTCGGGACCACCCAACAAGGCCTACCACGAACGAGATTACAGTGGAACGATGAAGATGAATGAAACACTTATGCAGATTTTATATTTACGCATCACCCGTATGCGAACCTTGCACGTATATGGCTTAACAGGCAGGAGATTACAACACACGTTTCACTCACCTCTATCCGCATCCTTGTTTCATCTTACTGACAAAAACGTGGCTTTGACCCGTTAGAGCACTGGGGGATTTATAGATCCCGAAAAGTACTGGAATCAGGTTCAGGAAAACCCAGCAAATTACAAATGGAAGGTCCAGGGCAAGAATTTCAAATAACAAAGCACGGCAACACTGCAAAACCACCTCCCAAAGACCAAGAGACGATCATATAACTTCAATTAGTAAGCCAGCCGTGAACAGGGAAAGCCGAAACACTATGGAAGACTCTTCTGTGTGAAAAATTTGAAATCTCATCTATCAGTTGGCAATTTGCAGAAATTTGAGGGACTTGACCCTGCGCTAATAGGCAAGGATCCGCTAAAACAAACACAACTGCCAGAAAGCTCCGCGATCCTGATGTAAGACAGCAAATGGAGAAGAATCTTACCTTTGTTAAAAGTGAAAATATTTTATCCTATCGTCCAAGCTAGACTTTCCTTTACTGTTATCGGGCCGTAGCAATTGTGAGGATGAATGGGGTAAGATGGGATGGAAGCCCGGGGCAGTCACATAACTAGCGGCCAAGCAAAAAGAAAGAAACGCACCGTTGGAAACGAAGACTCAAAAAGAAAAAATAGACCGGCATATAAGAACAGAATATTGCAGTGGTTGAAGGCGTTCCAGAGAGGAAGGCCGAAGTAAAACGTGTACGAAACAAAGTCTCCACATCAAAAAGAAAATACCGGGAAAGCATTACAACCATTAACTCAGAAATATAGAACTCTCGCTGACTTTGCAGACACTCTTTAAACAACAAACTGAGAATCTAACAGTGCAGCGGACCCTGCGACCGGTTTATTCCAAAAGCCTTAGTAGGAAATACGACAACCCGGGACTTCATAAAAAAACAGAAAGACCTTTTTTTTATAGAAAAAATGGGCGTAAGGAAAGAAATCAACGTTGAACCATATTCCAGAAGAACGTCAAGCTATAGACAGAAGTTCTGGAGCAATGCCTTCTGGTCCACTGAAACATCAGCTTCAAATAGGAACGCGCCATGGCTGCAACAGATTGAGAACGGACTCAGGAGAACATCGGACCACATTGGCAACATCGTCCAAATTTGGAAATAAGACACTGCTGAAAGAAGTCAATGCGCAAGCCAGACACAATTGGGAAATGCCTCCCTGGAGCTGGACCGGACTTCGATAATTTTCTGGTTCAAGAGATCACAAGCTACATACAAAGATTTATATTGGAACTGATCAACCTTATCACAGAACCCGCAAGAGGAATCCTTCCTAATTTTGTGAAGGGTTACACGTTTCATGAAACCCAAGGACAAGCCAACACAGTGGACCGCCTTCCAAATTTAGGGACCAATCACGTGCCTCAACGCATTCTACAACTAATACCACAAGCTGCCTCTATCTGTATATAGAACAGAACTGTTCACAAATAAAGTCACACCCGGGCCTCCCAACCAGAGAAACCAACAGAAAGGCTGCTGTAAGGGTTCCATGGGATGTAAGGAACAACTAATAATCGACAGTGTTTATCATGACCCAGGCCATGCAAAAAGACCGCCGCAATATATACCGTGTGCTTTTATTGATTTATAAAAAAGCTTTTTGGACATGGGTCCCCCCACGACTGGCTTAATCAACACCCTGACAACCCAATAGGATAATATCCCGATAATTGTAACCATTTTCCTCAAACACCATCACTGAAAAATGTGTATCCACGATACAATCATCAGCGACTAACGCCAGAGACAGTGAATTTACCAGGACACTAGACATTCCAAAAACTGGAATATTCCCAGGAAAGAGAGCAGTTTAAGTCCTTTTTTTGGTTTCTGTTTAGCAAATGAACTCACTTTGCAAACTTTACTGGACACAAGAAATGGAACAGGATATTCGAACTGAAAAGGCATCCAAAAAAATTATAAAGTAACGTCATCTTGGCCTTATATGGCATGATAATCAAAAACGTGTACTCTTGTTCAAACGTGGATTTTGATAAAAACTATTAGAAATCACTGAAATGTTTTCTAAATGACATAGGGAATGCCAACCTTGGAATTTGATAAATGGTAAGATCCAGAACATGTGAAGAAGGGAAAGCCTCACCAAACTGGACATTTGGAATATGAAACAGTAACCAAAGAGACTATAACAGCCCGTAAACACGGAATGAAATTTTACAAATATCCTTGAAATTCCAGCCAACAGCCTAACTATACTCAACACAAAATAAAAGAGGAAACTGAAAGAAGAGTTTTGAGCGTAGACCTAAAAAGCAGTTTCTGAAGACCCATCTCAACTGCAAAAACCTTACTACAGCAATTAACACCTATGCTATAGAAGTAACTCACATACTTCTATAGGTGTTGTGTGAAAATTTGGACCAATGACAAGATATCGATGCTATAGAAACGATCTTTGAAGAGTACATAATGGCTCGCTTTTTTAGATACCACCACCCCAGGAGCTGTTACTCAAAGGGTTTACGTTACCGAGGAAAAAAGCGGGGGGACGAAGGCATGGTTAAACCTTCTCAAATCTACAGGCACTCAGGGCAGGGATTTACAATTCTGGAGAGAGTTTTTGGAAAGAAAGCTCAATTCTCCGCAAACCTACCATGAAGTGGTACACCACCAAGCTGATGAAAAATAATCTTTACCCTGCTCAGCCCTCAGAAACGGACATGAACCAGCAACAGCCCACTTCTTGAAACAGAAAATGGTCAAATGGAAAGCAGAAGGCACTTCCACGGTGCAAATACCCCCGCAGCAATAGCCCAAATGAAAAAATTAGACGTCCGACATGTCGTACAAGTTGGCCTTTAGCTGTGGGGGTTAATCTGTTTTTTTTCCCAGAGACCTGAGGGCTCCCATTATTGCAATAAAGACCAGGTGGAAATTTACCAACCACAACTATCTCAAGCACATAGTTTATAAGGAACCCTTCAAAGGTAGTAGATGATAAATTTGCAAGAATGGTTTTCCAAAGATGTCTGAAAAACAATCAGGGCAATATACTACTGGCTGTAAAGTGTTTACTTGGCCTTCCCCTCTTGAATATAAAACTCAGACAATTGGGACGTAATTATCCATGGCCAAACTTGGGCCTGGAGAAATACGGGTCTTCTGGGCCAACGAGATACACCAAATATTATAAAGTAATCATCCCCAAACGGTCCTAGACAAGAATACCCAGCTAAAATTTTGTTTATTGGGACAGAGCCAAATCCCTGACAGACAAAACCGTCAATCATAACAAAACGCTGAATATCCTAATCTGGGACAGGGTAATCGCAGAAAAGTTCCCTTCTTTTGTGGAACTTCGCGCAATTGGTCCGCCCCAATCGTGAAGGATGGAATGGTCCCCCTTGGCAAATGCGAAGACAATCCCTATTGTAATCTCAGCACTGGTATTTGTTTACGGCAAAGGTCCACTGTAAAAAGGTCCAGTGGGAAGAACGGAAATTATAAAACAAACAATATTTTGATTTAAACATGCAAGAAGGCGGTAATAATTAATACATGTTCTTTTGGTTAGAAGAATTATGGGTTTTCAGATTCTATTAATAGCATTTGTTGAAAGTTTTTTTATATACAATTCAAGGAATTAAATTTTATAAATGTTGTGGGTAAATATTGGGTGTGGCTATGTTACTGTTGTTGGGTGGTAAGTGCTGTGTGAAAACTGGGTAAAGCGCTTATTTAGTAAACTTGTTAAAGTAATAAGTTGAATCATGCTTTGGATATGTTAAATCTGTGAGATTACTGTAAATTCCAGAAAGCTGTGGGGAATAAAGATAATAATAATAATTAATAAATAAATAATAATAATAATAAATAATAATAATAAGCAACA
>BOPP01000010.1:11810977-11852059 GCA_017312745.1 Gryllus bimaculatus | reverse complement strand
CGGCCCTCTCCTCCCCCGCAGCAGTCAGATGCGTCGCCTCCGTCACCTCCCCCGCAGCAGTCAGATGCATCGCCTCCGTCACCTCCCCCGCAGCAGTCAGATGCGTCGCCTCCGTCACCTCCCCCGCAACAGTCACCAAACGCATCGCTCTCTTTTTAGCAACCATCACTGCCCTTGGCGACATCATTGCCTTTTCCTCCACTCGTCATTTTCCACGTAAATACGACCGTATTACTTGGTCGTGAAGACATCCCAGCTTCCATGCACCTCGGAAGTTGAGATGAAGGCCGTCCCGTCCTAGGTCTTCGTGCCCGAGCCAGTGATTGGGAGATGCTCAGATGTCCTGAATTTCTTTGTTATCCGAATGGCAAGCATCTCTTACCAGTTTGTTCGTAACAACGTCGAAAAAATCGCTTTGTAAGTAATAATCAAACACTTTGTAAGTAAAATATGTTCGGGGATTTGTGCCGATGACGTCTTGTAAATGGTACAGAACTATCAACTTTCTCTCGCGAATTATATACACAGAGTGGAGTATCAACACCTTCGTGGCAAACAGGAGAGTTAAAAACAGTTAATAGAGTTGGGCGCCCAAGTTGTGCCAAACGTGGAAAATCACCAAAAATTCACTCTATGTTGAGGTGGCAATGAATCTAAAGCACGGGAATTAGAAATAACAGCAACATACTAGTAAATCATTAAATAAGTAAAATAATGAAATTGGGATGCATTACATTGAAACTTTTATTAAAATAACTATTAATCATAGAATCTTATATCAGAATCTTATAACCTAGCGTACCCGTATGGCCACGATGTACAAAACTACAGATAGTTCAAACTTTCTCCCTAATAATTTGCAGAACTGGAATTAAAACTTCATGTTGTTTTCCATCTCATCCTAAAACCTGTCACCAAGTGCACTTCAAACTTTTGAGGGGAAATTTATTTTTTTTAAATTGTAAAATGGTGTAATGAAATATTTTTACAAAATAATTCAGGCAGATAAGGGTTAATGAAATATTTTAGTCATTCGGACTCTGCGTGCGTATTGTAGTTTAAGTAGGTGTAATCTATTCCCAAGGGTACTGAGTAGATTAAGAATGACCATTTCTTACGTTATATATAAACAAAGCATAATATTCTAATTTGTCAACGAATTTATCTTCTATTCTGAAATAGTAGAAGTAAACAATGGAAAACAAGAATACATCACGTGGACACGTGGAATCTGTTCATTTGCGAGATGTCACAAGGGAGGGAGATGGCAATACTGAATAGGTAGCATACGTTTTGCCCGCCATACATCAATGTACTGTTCGTCGTGTACTGAGTCGTCAATCGACACCAATCTCGATTTTATAAATACGAGCAGCTGCCCAAGAGTAGGAAGTTTGTGCACCCTCGAACGTTAAAGCACTATCGAGTTTTCTACGCATGCACAGTTTCTCATCGCTTTCGTGCATCTGCGCATGCGCAGAAGATCGATAGTACTGTGCGCTAGTCGTGCAAAAACACCCTAGAGGTGTAAAATTCAAACTGCGCATGCACAGAAAATCGATCGATCGTTTGAGTAATTCCAGTCTGATAAGATAATTACTCCCGTAAGTGTAGTGCATGTTTTCATCGCGCGAGATGACGGTGATCTTCCCCTGCTGGCTGCCGGGATGCGACGCCGCACTACTACGTCAGCATACGGGGATTTTCTTTAACCAGATAACCATCTCCCACCAGCGGCGCACCGCCCCTGGGCAGCCGGCAGAACCTGGTAGAAGGTGGCAGTGTAGAGCACGTGAGCTTGAGTGTAAGGGGTGAGGATAGGACAAGGAAGAGGAAGAAAAGATCGTGTGCAGTTCATACCACGACTAACTGCATATGCATTATACCATAATTAACTTCGACACGACTTCACCCTAATCTCCACCTACTTCAACCAAATCGTTCTATATATTATATGTCGCATTTGTCAAGTCAGTGAGAATTAATATTTATCATAAGGATGTTTGAATGGCTGCCGGTGCTACAGGTTGCATCTGTTCTTTTGAGTTCTAAAAATGGTTCCATGTAGATTGAATAATCCTCAAAAAGCTGTCATTTCAGTGTTCAATGGTTTATGCTTTATCATGTTACAATGAAGAATCCAACATCCGCTGTGATTAATCATTCATGGACGTCCCGGGTGCCCAGCCACGCCACGTGTGAGAGTGCGTGGGGGGCTGGAGACGAGCGGAAGTGGCGAGGGCAAAGGGGAGGAGGTGCAGTCTTTGCGAAGTGGCAGAGCAACGTGAGCGGGGAAGACACCCAGGTCGCCGGGGCAACGGGGTCTCGAGCGCAGGAAAGACGTGGGAGAGCGATCGTGCTTCAGAGCGCGTTACGCGGTCGTGTCTGACTCAGACACAGCCTCCTCCACCGCCACAGCCACCACCAACACTGCCTTCCGCGCCGACTCTACCGCCGCGCCGGGCCACCACACGGCCCCGCGCCCCCCGCCCCCCGCCCCGCCACCGGCCACCAGCCACCTGCCTCCGCCCGCCACCGCCACCCGCCCGCCGCCGCCGGCCACCACGCCCCGCCCTCCCGCCACCGCCGCCGCCACCGCACCGCCACCGCACCGCCGCCGCACCAGCCTCACCTCCGCTCCGCCTCCCGCTCCGCCACCGCCACCGCCAACCCGCCACCGCCACCGACACCGCCACCGCCACCCAGCGCCAGTGCTCCGCGCTGCAGGCCACCGCCGCCGCCGCCGAACCCCTTCGCCACCGCCGCGCCAACGCCACCGCTCCGCTGTGGCCACGCGCCATCCGACACCACTGCCACACCGCCGCACCGCCACCGCCGCCACAATGGCCTCCACCACCGCACCGTGTGCCGTATGGACCCCAAACAGCTAGTTGACGTCATGGATACTCACAGCGACCAACAGACACAGAGCTTTCGTAATAACAAATAATATTTATTAACAGAAAACCAAAACAAATATATAACACTTATAATCTACTTAAACACTAGCTTCTGATAGACCTACTATCCCCTGTGCGGGAGCGATCAAAACAACCGATTGAAGATTGTTTGGATTGTGGGCAATTCGCCACTTCCTACTTTTGAAGCGCGCACAAAAGCCTAGCTTCCGTGACCCGGATGTCACGCTGGGGGAACACAAAGTCCGTTCCTGGCGCACCAACGGCTGGTTTGCCCGTCGATCGCAGGGCGATTCTATCCGATTGAGAATCGGCGTGAATCGTGGCACTCAAACCACTCTTCACCTCAGAGCACGCACACAGCTCGCTCTCGATCCGTGGACCGCAGTCACCCCAAGGACATAAAGTCCCGCAGGCTTCGTCAACTAATGAATCCACCTCCGCGAGCTGGCTTCGCATATGCACCGGTCTGGCGGCCAAGTTTTGTGCACTACGCAGCGAGGTTCTGCCCACCGTCTTCCAAGAACCTGCCACTGGCTCCGTACACTCTGTTATATAGGCGAGGCCCCCACGTGACGCTCCTACGTCACGCCACCCCCTGGCTTGTTATAACAGTGAAGCTTCTATAAGCCTCGGAAGACACCCAAGCCTTTGTCTCCGCGTCCCTCCGCGTTCTTCCTTTACGAAAAACCCTTCTTTCTGTGGCGAGACTAATCCGGCGGAACAAGCGTCCCCAAATAGATGCCATGAGCAGCTGAGGCTAATACGTTACACTAGGCCAGATCGTCACTTGCCCAGGCGTGCAGCCGCACGGAAACTCTAATAAAACATTTTATTTTCGTCAGTTAGATCAATTTCCTGATTTTCCATATTTTATGGCTTACGCATGTGGAGATTGATATCGACATCTGGAGAGAGACTCCAAAAAAAAAAAAAAAAAAAAAAAAAAAAAAAAAAAACAAAAAATAACACAAAAACAAAAAAAACAAAAAAAGATAAAAAAAAATATAAAAAAAAAAGAAAAAACAAAAAAGAAACCAAAAAAAAAAAATAAAAAAAAAAAAAAAAAAAAAATAACAAAATACAAAAAAAAAAAAAAAAAAGACAAAAAAAACAAAAAAAAAAAAAAAACAAAAAAAAATTAAATATAAAAAAAAAAAAAAAATAAAAAAAAAAAAAAAAAAAAAAAAAATAAAAAAAAAAAAAAAAAAAAACACAAAAAACAAATTAAAAAAAAAAAAATAAAAAAAAAACAAAAAAAAAAAATAAAAAGCCAAAAAATTTTAAAAAAACAGAAAAAGCAAAAAAAAAAAAAAAATAAAATAAAAATAAAAAAATAACACAAAAAAAAAAAAAAAAAAAACCAAAAAAAAAAAACAAAAAACAAAAACAAAAAAAAAAAAAAAAAAAAAAAAAAACACCAAACAAAATAAAAAAAAAAAAAAAAAAAAAAAAAAAAAAAAAAACAAAAAATTACCAAAAAAAAAAAAAAAAAAAAAAAACCAAAGAATAAAAAAAAAAAAAAAAAAACAAATAAAACAAAATAAAAAATATACAAAAAAAAATAAAAAAAAGAAAAATAAAAACAAAACAACAGAAAAAACAATAAAAAAAAAAAAATAAAAAAAAATAACAAAAAAATTAAAAAACAAAATAAGGAAAAAAAAAAAAAAAAAAAAAAAAAAAAGAAAAAAATTAAAGAAATAAAAACCAAAAAAAAAAAAAAAACAAAAAAAAAAAAAAAAAAAAAAACAAAAAAAACAAAAAAAAAAAAAGAATCACAAAAATTCAAAAAAAATAAAAAATTAAAAAAACAAAAAAAAAGAAAAAAAAAAACAAAAACAACAAAAAATTAAAAAATTAAAAAAATTAAAAGAAAAGCAAAAAAATCATTTCTATTACACCCTGTAAATGGTTGAACTTATAATGAGTGTATTTATTAATCTATATCATTTATGTTTATAATTTCATTCTTTTCCGGGGTAGTTTTTATTTAATTTCTAGAAAATTTACATAGTATAAAAAATAATGGAAAAGGGGGCTCAGAGATGAAGTTTGCTCCCTCTTATTTTTTGGCGGACACGATCTTTGTGCCACTTGCCGGGCTGCATTTTCTACGCGTGAAGACATGGGCACATTTTTACACTTCCGTAGTATATCTCTTCCATCAAGTGGCTGCGCAGTACCGCGGTGTTGGGTACTGGTTGGTTTTTTTTGCATTCATAATCCGAAACGGTTCTTTTAGGTTTTCATCTACGTTCGATAGGCAGACAGAGATATTCTTCTTTCTCACAAGGAAGTGAAACTCAGACGTTTATAGACTGTTTGAATTAATTTTACTATCTATTAACTTGCTGGCTTAAACAAATGTATGATATTATAATAACGTCTAATGATTAGCTATTAGGCCTCACGCGTATTTACTGCTAGACGACTGACACCTTGAATCTGGTAATTACTCATTTGGTTAATTCTCAGTCTTATTAAAATGCAAAATGAAGGACTCCGCCTAAAAACAGTCTAATGGACATCTTTGAAATACTTCGGCAGATGTGATTCAACTCTGACCACCTTGAACTCACGTGAACTCATGGAATTAAAAATCTCAAAACACTTCATACTCAGTAAATCGGTATATTCTTTGCATTTTTTTTATCTCACCAATCTCCTCTCGTCTATTTCACATTTCTTACCTCTACATGGTATGTTTTTGGGTTCAGTTCGAGATTAAAGGCCAAATTATTCCCGGTAAATTTTTATTTCTACTCAGAGAGAGACTCTCTCGTATAACATGAAACTCTGTAAGTGCGTTACAGAGATAATCCATTCACCAAACTACTGCTCCCAAATCACTGTTACGTCGCGTCCGTGCGTTCGCTCCCACAAGTACTGTCTCCTTCGCCCAGGTCGCTCGCTTTTCGGCTGGTAACTGCGCCACCGCCACCGGCAGCCGTAGACACGCCGCGCCCACGCCGCACCCGGCAGCGCAAGCAGCTGCTCCCTCAGCTAGACACAACAAGCGCAGCTAGCGTTTACTCCCCTCTCTCTCTCTCTCTCTCTCGCGGGGTGCAAAGGTTCGAGCCTCAATGGCATCCCGCCCGCTCCCGCGGCGCTCGCGAATAAGCTTCCTGCGAACTCGTACTCCCGGACGCTGGAGCCCTGGAATGCGCGCGCGGGGGTGCGGGGCGGTGGCGTTGGGCGGGGCGGGGTGCAGGGCTAAGGCCGGCGGGGTGTGGAGAGCCGGCGCGGGGCGAGGCCGCGGGACGGCGGGGCGTGGGGTGGGCGCACGCGGGGCCGGGCGCGGGCCGGCGCGGGGCGGCGCGGGCGGCGCGGGCGGCGCGGGGCGGCGCGGGGCGGGGCGCGGGGCGGCGCGGGCGGCGCGGGGCGGCGCGGGGGCGGCGCGGGGCGGCGCGGGGGCGGCGCGGGGCGGCGCGGGGCGGCGCGGGGCGCGGCGGGGCGGCGCGGGGCGGCGCGGGGGCGCGCGGGGCGGCGCGGGGCGGCGCGGGGCGGCGCGGGGCGGCGCGGGGCGGCGCGGGGCGGCGCGGGGCGGCGCGGGGCGGCGCGGGGCGCGCGGGGCCGGCGCGGGGCGGGCGGGGCGGCGCGGGGCGGGCGCGGGGCGGCGCGGGGCGGCGGCGGGGACTGGGCGCGGGGCGCGCGGGGCGGCGCGGGCGGCGCGGGGCGGCGCGGGGCGGCCGCGGGGCGGCGCGGGGACGGCGCGGGGCGGCGCGGGGGGCGCGGGGCGGCGCCGGCCGGCCGGGCGGCGCGGGGCGGCGCCGGGCGGCGCGGGGCGGCGCGGGGCGGCGCGGGGCGGGCGCGGGGCGGCGCCGGGGCGGCGCGGGGCGGCGCGGGGCGGCGCGGGCGGCGCGGGGCGGCGCGGGCGGCGCGGGGCGGCGCGGGGCGGCGCGGGGCGGCGCGGGGCGGCGCGGGGCCGCGCGGGGCGGCGCGGGGCGGCGCGGGGCGGCGCGGGGACGGCGCGGGGCGGCGCGGGGCGGCGCGGGGGCGGCGCCGGGGCGGCGCGGGGCGGCGCGGGGCGGCGCGGGGGGCGCGGGGCGGCGCGGGGCGGCGCGGGGCGGCGCCGGGCGGCGCGGGGCGGCGCGGGGCGGCGCGGGGCGGCGCGGGGCGGCGCGGGGCGGCGCGGGGCCGGCGCGGGGGGCGCGGGGCGGCGCGGGGCGGCGCGGGGCGGGCGGGGCGGCGGCGGGGCGGGCGCGGGGCGGCGCGGGGCGGCGCGGGGCGGCGCGGGGCGGGCGCGGGGCGGCGCGGGGCGGCGCGGGGCGGCGCGGGCGGCGCGGGGCGGCGCGGGGGCGGCGCGGGGCGGCGCGGGGCGGCGCGGGCGGCGCGGGGAGGCGCGGGGCGGCGCGGGGCGGCGCGGGCGGCGCGGGGCGGCGCGGCGGCGCGGGGCGGCGGGGGCGGCGCGGGGCGGCGCGGGGCGGCCGCGGGGCGGCGCGGGGCGGCGCGGGGCGGCCGGGGCGGCCGGGGTCGGCGCGGGGCGGCGCGGGCGGCGCGGGGCAGCGGCGGGGCGGCCGCGGGGCGGCGCAGGGCGGCGCGGGGCGGCGCGGGGCGGCGCGGGGCGTGCGCGGGGCGGCGCGGGGCGGCGCGGGGCGGCGCAAGGGGCGGCGCGGGGCGCGCGGGGCGGCGCGGGGCGGCGCGGAGGCGGCGCGGGGCGGCGCGGGGCGGCGCGGGGGCGAGCGCGGGGCGGCCGGGGCGGCGCGGGGACGGCGCGGGGCGGCGCCGGGGCGGGCGGGGCGTGGGGCCGCGCGGGGCGGCTGACCGCGTGGCGAGCGAGCGAGGGGGTGCGGCAGCGGACGCCTCTCCCGCCGGGGCCCCGGGTCGCTCAGGCCTTTCCGCCCCCGCTGCGAATCTCTGCGCGTGCGCACCCGGCACGCTCCTGCCCGCGCTTGCCTCCACCCAGGGTTCGTTGCTCGAATATTGCGACGGAGTCGCTTCGAGGTTGTAAAGCGGATCACCAATTGTCCTTGTTGAGGTGGGTGGGGGTTCTCAACAGATTGTTGCCTGCCTTCTACATCCTATACGTAAACTGTACCTTAATAGTTATTTAAATCAATAATAATTTGTTTGACATTAAGAGCTAACTTATTGAAATCATTAAGAAATTCGCCGAGGTGGCAAAGAGCGGGTACCGGCTCAGTGCTTCGATCTGGTCGCGGGTTCCAGTCCCGCCTTGGGTAGGATTCGTTGCACCTTGCCTTAAATCTTGTGTTGACGCGGAAGGCCTCGTGTTTTCCCATATCAGAAGAGCCTGCAATGTGTGTTGATGGCTAGTTTATGATCGAATATGCGTCCTATCAGGATTTACAGGCATAATCAGCTGTCGGGTAGAAAACAACCTAGGAAAAAATGAAGTCATTAAGAATAAAAACCAAACATTTTAAGTGCATTTTGTGAGAGTGAATTGCGCATGGCCTCAGAGCCATGCATTTGCATTCATGCAGTCTTCTGGGTTAAGGTATCTTGGAGTTAAACGCACATGACGTTGGTAATCTGATTATAACAACTGGCGATTTCATCATTGCCGTGTAGTGCTAAATTAAACACCTTTTTTTAAAAATGAAAATTATTAAAAAACATGAAAAAGTTTCTGTTGGAGGACAAATTGAGCTCTTTTGATAAATGTACATGTGAGTATCCAGAGTCCTTTCCTATTAAAAAATAAGAATCCAGAAATTACACCTAAAATTTTGAGGTGTTCGGCGGCACAAGTTAAAATAGTCCAAATGCTCTAAAAATTGTGGCCGTTTTTTTCCACAGTTTAATTATGTGATAGGGAGATAAAATATTCACACATTGCCGAAATGCTACAATGACAAAGAAGGACTCACAAATTCCCCTTCAAAGTGCCAGCTAATATAATGGGCAATGCCAAGTTTATATATTTGACGGTGATTGCTCTAGAGCCATTTGTGTTTTTTTAAGCTATTAGCTAATCACTTTGATTTTGCTTACATTTGAATTCAATTTTTCAATCGTTATATAGGATGTGAAGCGTCAAAACTGAGAATCAACCTCACATTGCGCGCTGGAAAGCAAGGGATTTGGATTGGAGCTGTAAAAACACTTTCCTCTTGTCAATATTGAAAAAATGAATTAATAAAATAAGAATAAAAAAGAATCAAATTAAAGATAAAATTATGTGAAGAAATTATTATTAATTTCTTCCCTGTCTTTAAATCTGATTATTCCTTTACGATTGAGTTGTATTTTCAAATACATTTTTTTAACTTGTCCTAGAGCAAGAATATAGAAACTGTCGAGGATTCCCCCCTCCAAACTGTCCAAGAAAATTTCTCTGAGTTAATTGTTGGTTATTTTCTTTATTCAGTTTTCTTTCATTTCGAAGATGGCATTTTATTATAACATCAATCTCATTCGAAATAATAAACATCTTTGCAAATGCACCTCACGAACTTCTGTAGTAGAAACTGCAACAACATTGTTCCATTGTATTGACTCATTTGCTTTTCAAGTAGCTTTCGATATTGTGTAGCATAATGACGTGCGTGGAAGGTAAACATGTGTGGTGACGTGTTAAAAGCGCACAAGGTGTGACGTATTGTCAGTGTACAAGATGCTCGGCTCTATTTGAAATTGCACTTTTCAAGGTTATTGGGGCCCAGTTTTCCTCTTCGAATTGTGTTCGTTGTATTATGCAAAGTATGTTTTGTGACTTTGGGTATTTCAAACGATTGACATGTCAGACACTAGAACACTTTTGCATCTCACATTGGTTTTTAAGCATATGAGGTAGATATTTGAGAATTTTATTTAAGGTGGAAAGAAATGATTATGATTTGACGAAATATAAAATTATTATGACCATCATGATCAAAATTTCGAAAATGTTTTCTTAGTTCAATTTTGATTAATGTCAAACGAAACGTTTCCGCCGAAGCCAGAAGGTGCACATCATTAGAGCATTGTTTTTCTACCACAATATGCATATTATGAACGACATATTATAAACATTTTACACAGTCAGTTTCGGTGTAACCTGCTTCTAAAGTTGAGGACATTCTGAAATTAGAAGTTCAGAAAATGTTTTATCTAGGTATCTAGCTGAATTACATCTTTAGAAGAGGCACATTTCTCTACATTGCAATTTTATTTAGTCTGAAACTATGAGCGATGTGTGCTATCTTTGCCCAATACTTTGCCCGGAGTTACAATAATAATAATAATAATAATAATAATAATAATAATAATAATAATAATAATAATAATGTCGCGCAACCATAAAGATGAAACAAATGCAACTTCATAATGAAGGGATAGTTCATTGGGTGTTTCGAACACTTGACAATACTTGTTCACATAATGAGCTCATATATCATTGTTACAGACATCAGCAACGCCTTATGCCCTAATTCTATAGATGAAACCCTTGACAAAGAAAAGCAATGCAACAAATACTACATATGATAATTTGGATAACACACAAATAGAAAATAAATAATGAAATTATTCATGTCACCGATGGTTGCTAGATTAAAATCAGACAATTCATTATTCATGCAAATGTTTGCATTCATTAGTTTATTTGAGTAACAGACCTCACCAGACAACTGAGATACTGTAGCTCGTGTTCTGTAGATTCCAATGTCAAGGGCGGAGATCAACAATGCTGACAGGCAGTTTTCGTGGCTTATCCTACTATTACAGGACGACGCTGCTGCAACATAAGACAAAGGAAGACCACCTTGTTAGTCTCCATCGTTAATGCAAAAGAAAAACTTGCAGTCTAATCTCATACACATGTTTAGGGATATAAAGGAGTCACATTGTCATTGTTGGATGGTTCCATGAGACCGACAAATTTCTGCTATTTCTAATACTATAATCAATGTATTTTCAGGAACTAACAACTATACCTTGATAGTTTTGTTTCAATCCATCAATAGTGGTAGTTATATTGTAATATGGTTAGAGAGGAGTTACTACTTACAACTACTATCTGTAATCGGAGAGATATATAAGTCAAGCTAGTTGTATGCGGGGGCTATTCAATGTCGACCACCGCGGCAGTCAATTGTGATTTCCAAGTTTATTTTTATAAGAGATTCATTATATATATTTTGATTATGCTTGTGCTGAAATATACTGCTGCTTCCACTTGCAAAAACTTCATTTTCTTTTGTCGCCTTACTACGTAAGTAGTAAAGACAATATTGTAATTATGTGAAAGAAATCGACGAAATTTCGTCAGAAAAAAAACCGTACAGTCAGATTAATATTCGGGCAAAGCCCTCTATCCTCTTCTTAACCTAATTTCAAATGCGTATTGATTTACAATACACAATTAGTTACACAAAATAGTTACACCTTTGATGAAAATAATGGTCTCAAATGGAGTACTGAAAGTTTAATGGATGCGTAAAAAATATTACGTGTGTATTCAGAAGAAAGGATATAACTCCTCTTTAATATTCGGGCAATTGTGCGAGTGGTGGGGTATAAGCATGTCTAATCATGAATCGAAATATCATAGTTTATGTTGAGTACTTGCTTTGACAGCAACCGTAGCAGATCTAAGAAAGATGGACAGCAAAAGTGAAAACACTACGTTCGAGAAGCGACAATTAGTGATTGTTCATTAAGCCAAGGGCTGTACGCGAAGAAAAATAGCGCGAAATTTGAACTATTTGAAAAAAGTACGGTTAATGGCATAATAGAGAGGTTCAATGAAGAATACCGGATTGAATCCATACCACAGATAGGGGTTTATTTGAGGTCAAGGATCCAGTAACTAGGAATATCGGGTGTCATTGCGACAGATGAAGAAAATTCCAGGATAAAAACTCGGCATCTATCTGCCGAACTGTGCACTTGAAATGCAACGTCCGTCCATCCGGAAACTGTGCGAAGAGTGCTGAGAAATGTTGCGTCTAATGTGTAAGGGGCTAGGAAAATGTCCATCATCAGCGAGACGCATATTAAGGAGAGGTTGCAATTCGCAAAGCAATAAAATGAGAACTAGTGGTGCTACAGAGTGGCACAGACTTTTCTTCATTAGATTCATATTTCTTTTGGTTTCTGATCCTCTTCCTTTGGTCTTAATAAGCCTTTCTTCAAAATTTTACATTCTTGTTGTTTTACTCTTGTGACCAAGTGCTACCTTGTTTAACTAGCTCAACATGCCAATATCTTCAACATAATTAAGAAAACCCCAAAGATATTTTAAGCGCCCTTTATTCAAATATGTAACTTGCCAGCATTCTACCTAGTAGAACCTCTAGGTTGAACAGATAGATAGAAATTAATTTTAAAAAAATTAAAAATTATTATTATTATCGTGAATGAACCTCTGGACATCTTTGCAGACTTTTAAACATCCTTTAAATGATCTGATAATCTGAAGAAATAGTTCAATTGTGACTGATTAGAGCAATTAGTACTTGGCTTTCTTTTCAGTATAGAGAATTATTCAAAGGGCGAACTCTCCAAAATGAACGATTTCTAACATTAATCTGAATGTTGTTCTGACAAATCCATGTAATTTGAATAGATAACTGGACATCTAATTTCCGACGAAAGAACTAAAAGATAAATTTTCAGAAATATCCAACGACATTCCAGTAACATAATAAAAAAAATGTCTATTCAGTGGTATCTTCCACATTAAGCGAAATGCCATGTGATCATGAGATGAATTTCGTCCACAAAAGACAGAATTATTGTTATAAATCAGAAATAGGTTCTAAGAAACTCTTCGGAGGCGATTCCACCTTAAAATTCTACAGTATTTGTTTCAGTCTTCACTCGAATTAGTTTCCATTAATCTGTTGAATTCCTTTTTAGCTGATACCGTAAACAAATTATTTCGGCTTCAGACATAACACCAGTAAATGGGAGCCACCGAATGCTCTAAATCAAACGCGCGACCCACGTGCAGTGCGAGAAAGCAATCGGCTACAAGGGCGGTCGAGCTGTTTTCAAGTCGACAGTCTCAGACTATATCTACAGGTTGGGAGAGCGAAGCTACTGACACATTCAGATTACTGGGCAGACTCGGATAGTGTCGTGTCGAGCTGACAAGACAGGGCGCCATTAATGCACGAGAGCGCCGGCTGATCGGGCAAATTCGATTGTACAAAACCGAACGGAAACGACAGCCTGACAGGCTCGATTGCCCTTCTGTAGTACGTAATGTGTCTCTTGTTATATCTCGACGGTAAGGTAGAACCAAAGAGCAGGTCTCGTTAAAATAGAAGACACGATATATTGTGTCAATTACTCAAGAAATCAAATACATTATATAGAAAGAGTATTAACTCAACTTACGCACATTATTTTCCGAAATGGATTACAATGAAATGTCGCTTTAACAAAGTTTAAAATATTCGTAGGAAAAACTTTAATATTTTGAGGGTGAAGTAATTCCATCGGTTTAGACCTTCAGGCTGCACATAGTAAACCTGCTAAATAAATACCCTCCCATTGACATTTTCACTAATATTTCGTTAATCATCCTTTGATAATCGTGTTTCGTTACTGCAGTGTTCTATTATTTTTTGAATCATTGCCGTCCTTATATGGCTCCAAAATCAATGGAAGCGTTTCCAGAAAATTGATGAATCTTCCGAAAGGAAGAATTTTTGTGAACATCGACATTATAAACACTTTTCACTTTCTCGTTATTTCATTTATTTCGTTCAGGGGAGTAGACAAGGTTGCCAGATGCTTTGTACAAACATCCGCCATTAGATGGATGTAAATCCGTCCAATTCCACCCAATAAGAAAAATTCAACATTCCAAGCGGCAAATTTAAAAATTTTGGTTTTTAGATGGTGACCCTATACAATGCTCGATTAGTTTAGTTTTTGTTTATGAACATTGCAATTAATAATAATATTTATGTAAAAACTTATACTATTTGTAATAATGATTTATAACTTAATATTTAAAAATTAGTTATGTCTATTCTTATGACTTTACCTTAAGACTTATGACTTTAAGAGATAAAATACGTTTCCTACTTTCCCATGTTCACTCTTTATGCTCCTCTGAAATATCCGCGCTTAAAAAGATTACAACAGCAATGTTTAAATATGCATGCTTATTCCCTATGGTTTAACGAAAATGCTGGCAGTGAAACTGTACTTCGAAAATTAACTGTTCTAAAATTAACTCCAAGTACTGTCTACGTAATATATTATTTACTCATATTTGTGCACGACACATAAGCATGACTTTTGAAACACATCCTATAGAAGAGGCCTAAAAACCAACATTACTCACTTCTCAAAATAAATTTAAACGAATGAAAAATGATTATAGAAAAATCATGTAAAATGTAAAAAACTAAAAAGACCATACTCATTGTCCACGATACTCACTGTCAACGATACTCTGTCACTGTCCACGTCGTTGTGGTTGTTTTTTTTAATATGTCGTCATATTATGAAAATTCGTCAAAAACTGCACATGTTTTGATGTATTTCCTCCCGTTGGGCGGTATTCCGCGAAATCAATATTTGCTCCCTAGAGATAGCCGTTTTCCAGCCTCAAAAGTGGAATTTCGCCCAATCTGGCATCCCTGAGAGTAGTAGATACAGCCGTTTGACTAAAAAGGACAATTTTCGATTTTTTGACGCATGTCAATAGGCAACCCACAATATTTCCGATAGTTTGTGTTTATTTTTAATTACACCGGAAATGCGTTGTTACGTTATTTCGAATAGTCACGCTCGGTGGCAACTGTTACTTACAGAATGTATATGCTGCATTTTAAAGAATATCGTGATACATGACTGTTTGAACTGCCCATATTATAGAAATATTTATTTTAAAAGTTGAAAACGCTGAATTCACATATATAGTAAAACCTTTTGTCAAAATTGAAGTTGATGTTTGCGTTGTGGTTTGAGTGTGTGGTGTCGTGAATTTTAAAGTCAACTTTCCCAAGTCTTATATTTTTCTATTTCTAGGTACTGTAATACATCATAGTATATGTTTGTTTTATTTTCGATATTATTTGACATTGGTCGGCTTCTGTAGATGAAGTAGTCTTTGGCTAGTGAATTCTTAAGTCGACAGAATACATTTTGAGAGTTTCTGTTTTGTTTTTTTGTTTAATTTTTTATTATTTTATGTAAAAGCATAAATAAAATATTTTTCATTTGTTCAATATAGAAACTTGACGAAGTATTTTTTTATAAAGACAATAAGAATTACATTTGATAATTAATGACCATACTATTCGCATACATGTTCGATGTTATCTGTATGGAAATATTACAAAATACTGATCTATGTCTTGAAAATTGTGAATTAACAATATTTCTCTATGTGGTGTATCGGGATATTGTAATTGGGCTAATGTACAGTATAAATATTTTGGTACATCACAGTACACATATTTCAGTAAATCATGACATTTTGGACGTCTAGATGACGATACGTATGATGGCGTTTTGGTTCTCTTTATGTCACGTTTAAGTTTCCTTTTTAATTTCGGAAAGTTATTTTATCTTATACGTACTTCCTTCTCATATTTTTCCTGGTATTAAGACAAACATCATGGCAATGGAGACCCACAAGTATTACGTCTTCTACTATCATATTAGGGACGTGTGTAGTAAGGCAAGGAGCTACGTTCAAGCTGACATGCTATTGCTCTCTATTATGAATCCATTAATCAATTATCTCCTTCAATCGCTCTCTCGTTTTGGGTCTTGTCCATTAAGGTGTCTTCTAAAAGATACAAAGTTGGTCAGACTCTTCTCATTTCGTATAGATTTACGTTGGCCGTTTTCTACAAATTTGCTTGCTGAAAATTGTTCGTGTTTGATTTTACATGCTTTTTGTTCTCAATGCAGAATAAATAGTACATGTTGCAGACGCGAGTATTCGGGCCCGAATATACAGTTTTAGTTCTTTAAACCTGATGAAATTTGATATTCTTTTTTTCTGTAGAGAATAAACTAAAACTCCCATAGATCTTATAAGTGATATAATGAGGATTGTTTGCAAATGTCGTTTGACTAATTTAATAATAGCTAACATCCCATAAATGTACTGATTCTCTTACCGGGACACGTGGCTCAGGACATGTACTGACGTCACTGCAGTGCCTGTGACTCGGAGACCCCAGTTTCGAGTCCCGACGGCGGCAGAATTTTCGGTGCTCGCTAGATAGCTAGGTGAAATTCAGTCGTTGTCTGGAGGAGAATTCTAGCGGCCGGCTGCTCCGATCGGTATTTTTCCTTAGTTTCTCCTATTAACGCGAGGCGAATGCTGTAGCAGTACCCTAACAAACGGACCACGGACCGCGCGCGATCTTTCCTACCTCTTCCTGACCAGTCCTCACCCCTTACACACTTACTCTAAAATGCACTACACTACCACACATGCCGAAAACCGGTTGGGAACTTAGTGTTAAAGACTGTCCTGGCCTGGGCGTGGTAGACTTTAATAAAAAAATTCTTCCTATATTTAGCAATAGGATTTTTTCGTTTGTGGCGTTGTGCCCACTTTTTCGTTACCAGGTGCCGGCAATAAGAGTTTTTATGCCGAAAATACGTTGTATTCCGTCACACGTGATATTTTATATAACTTTCTCCTTTTACGAAATACTTTCGTAAGGGCGAGAAAATAAAAATTGATGGACAAAGCCGGTGATGGTACAATATATCATAGTGTTGTGTTGCATCAGATATTAACAGTGTAAAAGCCGAATCGTCGCTCGAATGATGATTAGATCAGCTTTGATGCGAAAGCCATTTCAAGAGTTGCCAAAGCACTCTTTTTTCTGTATTCTCCCCGCCCTAACAATTCTTCCTTCCGTTCCTCCTCCCACTGCCGTTGTTACGCTCTGAGAAGGGCTGGTCCTCCACCGTCAAGGTCTATTCTAGAGATCACTAACGTTGAAATTTCCAGCAGACGGTTGAGTAGTATTCACGAGTCTGATCTCAACTGCATCACCCTCGGAAATACAGCTTATGTAAAAGAGAGAAGGAGAAAATGTCTTAGAAAAATAAGATATTTGCGTGATATTTACGTCATATTATACTCTGTTTATTTGAACCAGAAGTCTTCCCAAGCAGTTTACTCCGAAAAAATTACCGTTCTGGGCCCGAGATGTCTCTTCAGGTCTAAGAACACGCCCACCCTTTCTGAAGGCGAGTGTCTCTGAGCCGGCCAGTGGCACCGCCGCCGTCGCGAGGGCCGCCCCGCGCCCGCCACGGGCACAACGGCCAACCGGGCCCCACGGCGCGGCTAGGCGGGCGTGGTTAACCGGCGCGCGACGGCCGATGCAGGCCGGGCGTGTGCGCGGACTAGCGATGTCGCTGGAGGCCGAGCATTGGGCATGCCATCGACGTGAGCTCACAACTTCGCCGCCGCGGCGGCAGCGACGCGGCGGCGGCGGGCGACGGGGCGGCGGCGGCGGCGTGCGGCGGCGGCGGCGGCGGAGGCGTCGCCGCGGGCGACCGTCAATCGGCTGCCTTATGTCATCGCTCGAGCCGCTCCTTTGGCGCGCCTTGCGTGCGCTACGCTGCGCTCGCGCCCCGGCCCCGCCCCGCGCACGCTCTCGCACCGCCCTACCAAGCCCCGCCCACGCCGCTCGCCCTTCCGCTCCACGCCCTGCCCACGCCGCCCCGCGCCGCCTTCTCGTCGCGATCTTTTTATGACTTTCGTACGTTTTTCGCTATATTATATTTAAATTTTAAAGCTCAGAAGCGGTATTCTTGTTTCGTTCGAAACAAGTGGGGTGTTGTCCGCGTCAACCTACTGATACAGCATGTCGTACGTCTTACGTCGTACGTCTCCGTAACGTCTGATATGTGTGATACCCTCCAGTTGTGAGACTAACTTAGGAACCGTTGATGCTCAATTGGGCATTTTCAATAAAATGATAATGTGGCTGAAATGTATTATGTAATTACATACGAACTACGTCGCTGTTTTTAAGCTGGCTTGATAAACCAATTTAGAAAAATTCCATTACATTCGGAGCTTGAGCAGCACAACGATCGATTTCTTGTGGCGTAAATTCTCCGACTATTCGTCGCGAACGCCTAGCATTTTGGACCTGTGTAGTTTGAAAGTGGCGTTCCCGGGTGTGATGGCCGGTCTGGGGGAGCCCACTAAGTCGTACTGACGGCCGTGTGAGATTGTCCAGTGCACGGCGCCTCTCTCCACCCGCGCGCGCGCCCGGCTCTCGCGCCCTGCTCCCTCCCCCGCCTCCGCGGCCGCTGTCTGCGCCCGCCTCGCTCGCGCCTCAGTCCCCGTGCCCCGCCACTTGTCCCTCCGAGTGCCTGCGCCTTTCCGCCCGCCGCTGTCCATCCCGCCGCTCACTCCCAGCCGTCGTGAGCGCCCCCGGAACAGCTCCCGCCCGACAGCTGCCCGCGCGCGCGGCCACCGCTTCCGCGTCGAATCGCCCGTTTCAAGCAGCGCGCCCGCGCCGCTCCCCGGGCCAAGGGTCACGGCAACGGGCTCGGCCCGCGCCCGCCCCGCGCCGCTCCTCCCCCGCCCCGCCCCCGCTCGCATCCGCCCCCGCGCCCGCGACCTAATAACATTCTCCCCGATTATTATTCCGCTGCGCCCGCTTCAAACGTCCCCAGCACACGGAGGAGGGCGGCGAGTTTATGTTCGCTGGCTTCTCAGGCTTCTCTCTTCTCGTTTTATCCTCACTTTCCTGTGTATCCTGTGCCGACGAGGCGAGAATGATAAAGACGTTTGACTCTGAAGGTGAGTTGACCTTTTCACTGTTGGAAGGGGATTGCGTTCAGATTTATATCATGGATAGGGAAGGTTTCATTGAGTCCTCAATGGAAATAATTTGTAAGTGAAGAATTGAGCTTTGCTTCCCAGCAGAGCAACGACTTCACTCCGCCCGCCCTCCCTACTCCTACTGCACGTGAATAAAATTAATATAGTCAATTAGCGATAACTTTAACTACTACCTTCTCGTGAAAACCTTGCTGAAAATGCATAAAATACTTAATACATATTTAATCCAGATTCAGTATTTTCAGGCCATTATGCCTTGGTATAGGTGGATATGATACTTCATCCTTGGTCACTTTGGCTCGAATAAACCATGTCGATTTAATGATATGTGAAAATAATGGGAGTATTTGAATTTTGGTATCGTTTTCATTCAGAATAAAACATCGACAAGGTAATAGAATCCGATGTTTAGGCGCTAAAAAAATCACCTTTAGGCGCCTAAAAAGGTACTGAAAATGTCGTGAATAAGGAGAAAAAAGGGCACTGTCATAAGTCACATACGCAATAAAATGAAAAATGTTTTTAATAGTTTTAAATTACATTATTTCTTTAAAATTAAATGTAAAAAATAAGTACGTACATTTTAATGTAAAACGAGATTTACATATTTACTAATCTTCTACATTTTATTCTTAATAGTGACCATTCCAATATATTACTAATAACATTTCAAAGATCACAATTTTGAATTTGTGATGATTGGGAGACAAAATCAGTTTCAATGCGGAGAAGGATCTCTCAATATCTACTGCTGTGACTGGTGCATAATTCAGAAGTAAAACATTAGCAACAAAACATTCTTCTGGGAATTTATATTTATTTCCACTTACAATTTCGGTGCTCTCAGTCATCGAGTACTCATATAGAAGTAGTCACATAGTTAATCAACCATCTTCTCAGAACAGGGCTAGTATTTACGAAATAGAGAAATGGAGAAAAAACTGTTGGTATACTTTTAGAATTGTTTTGTGTTCTAAAAATCAAAGGCGTGAATTGAAGGTTTCGTAATGAATGGTCAGTTGGACCATGGGCGATTTTCTGATATCTTAGCATTGTATATAAAACAATATAACAAAAAACAACTAAATAGTTCAATAATTCTGATAAAGGTATGTACGCATAAAGGCATTTATGCGAAAAAAGCAAAAGTAAACATAATAAAACTTGTGACGATTTGTACACATATATTATCAGCCTTTAAATAAATTCACTAGAATTAGGGTGGCATTTCCTTAAACATCCGACATCTAGTAATAGCAAACAAAGCAACAGCTTTAATAACTCGTATTTTTGTACCAAACATGTGTTTTGGAAACGTCCTACTCTCATACTGAATCTCACATGATTTCCAAGTGACAAAAATGACCGTATTGAAAGCAATTGGTAACAAATTATTTTAAACGCCTTTCAATATTACGTTCACTAATTTCTCGCTAATTAAATATATTTATTTTATTCAAAAAGTTAAAGACGATTATTAATGACCGATAATAACTTAATCATCTACGAGTATCGAGATCTGGCCAGTGCTTGGGCCCTGCTGACAATGTAACGGCAGATTATTGTTTTGTAAGAAAATTTTAAAATTATTCAATGAGAATAAGACTGCCTTTCTTAATGTTATTCTAGAATTGGTTCGAAGGTCCTTTCTTTCACACCCAGGTTTCGAAGGTCATTGTCCTTCATCTTGAGGGACTTTTTCAATTTATTTATTATTCTTGTTTTGATAATTAGTTTATTGTAAAATTTTAATTTGTGGGTTGTAATATTTTGTATGTAATATTTTATGAATCTGAAATATCTAGAATAATTGCAGATTATGTCCACGCACTCGTTTCATCAGTGCGTTCGTTTACAGTTAGCTAATGTGTAAATGGTTTCATCATGGTTTCTTATTCTTAGAATGACATCACTCTGCATGACAGTCATTTGTTTCCCGACCTATAAAAGTGGCCCCTTCTTATATCAGAGTAATTCTTCTATACTAGCAGTGGTGGCACACGTGCTTCTCACGGCGGCTCAGCAAACTATTTATTGTGACGTAACCTAACATATGGTATTTTATTTTGTAGTTTACTAAAAAATTGTAAAATATTACAGACGATAAAGGTATTTTACATACTTGAGAAACACACCTCATTCGCTATTGTCACTTGTGAGGGAATACCTTCCTTTCATTGATAAAGCATCTCTCTATCTTGTACAATGAATTTCTATTAATATGAATTAACGATCTCCCTTAGAAGTTAATGCAACGAGTTAGCTCAATTAGCATTTTTGAAAAATATCAATAAGGCGCTGTTAAGAACGTTAATTTTAAAAAAATCGTCACTTCAAATTATCAAATAATTTCACATAAGGCAATCTTCGATTGATGACGTCATGAATTTGCCCAAGCGACAAGCAATCGCCAACCTCATTCTTAAGCTAACCATCCAACGGCAAGCAGGGCCGCTATCGCCTCGCGACGCAAGCTGCCCTCTGACGCAACTGCGGGCCCAAATATCGCGGAGAGAGGCGTTAATCTGGCGCGCGCGCGTGCGTGCGTGCCTCCTGCGTCACCTGGCGGGGCGCTCGCCGACAGTCGACGGCGCGGTGACGTAGCGGGCGCTGATGCCGTCCGCGCCCTGGGGCCTACCCTCTCCCTCTCCCGGCATGTGGAGGCGAAGAGGAAGCAGAATAAAGGAAACCAGAGAAATACATACAACAGTTATATTATTCTTTGAGGGCGAAAAACGCCTTCCTTCGGAGGGGATGTAAAGCCGGCTGTCCCATGTTAGTAGATTTACTTGCATGTAAAAGATCTTCAAGCCTAAGTGACGCCTCTGAGCTAAATTCAAATCGCCAGTTTCTCGCCCAAGAAATACCTCCTTTCTCTGGTAGTTGGTGAAAGGCGCGTAGCAAAATTTGCGTGGTCAGACGGAAGAGCGGGCCTGATGGCCCGAGTCTCGCCACGTAAAATAAGGCATTAATTCAATTCAATTCAATTCAGTATTCTGTCCGGTTTACAAACATATTGGCCAATTGTGTACATTGAAGTCGTATGTTTCCGCGGCCAGAGTCATGTGCGTGATCTGGGCTGTCCGTGTGAAGCAGCGTCGAAGGCTGTGTTGCCGACGTTTCGACCATCCTGTCGTGGGGGCATACCAGCCCTGAGGAAGACCACGACAGGATGGTCGAAACGTCGGCAACACAGCCTTCGACGTGGCGTCACCCGGACAGCCCAGATCACGCACAATTGTGTGCATTACCCAACACAATCCCTGGTTTACTGCATAACAAACCTATTGCTAACGTTATTAATTTTTTATAAAAATCAATCATTTTAATGAAGTACAACAATTGAATGGTATACATCGAATTGCTAATGAACTTGAGGTTCATTTGACCTATGATAAAATAACAAAAATATTTTAAAATGTTTTTAACTCCAACTTATTCTACTTATGCCGAACAGTACCCATTCTCGGTTTGGGCGTCTTTTGATAATTGGGAAATGTTTCATTCGAGGAAATGTCTTGGTATCTAGTGCATGTGTCAGGCAAATTGATTATGGCAACATAAGAACCTTCCGCTGCGAACCTGGCCGAGGTGGATAGAGTGTGTCGAGTCAGCGCCTCGCTCTGAACGTTCGCAGGTTCGAGTTCCGCTGTGGTCACGGTTGTTTGTCCCTTGCCATGCATGTATGTGAGTTGTCGCGGAAGGCCTTGTGAGTCTGCAGACCACTAACCGAGGAGCCTGCAATTGTGACAGTGTCTAGTGTAAAGATCAATATGGCCCCTACGCGGGGCATAGTGAGTACACGGCGCGCACAATCGGAAATCGGCTTTGCCTGAATCTCGAAAAAGCCCGCGAAAAGAAAGCAAACAAAACAGTCTTAAGAACCTTCAACTATTTCAGTCAACTTTACCTATTCCCTGTTTATATATGGCTCATTTTAATGTGAATATATAAAGTCATTTTTGCATTATTAAAATATTTTATAAAATTCCGTGTTGAAAGCAGTATTTCAGCAATATATATTAAACTAATATATATTAAAAACACGATAAAAATATTGTCGTGAAAATATAACCAGAAAAATCAAAAATAACAATTTATAATTTATTTCAAGAATATCAACAGGTTATGCAAATCCTTATTATGTTGCTGAAGATATTGAAGTAGTTATATTCTTCACTTATCACTTTGGGCTGTAATCGGTTCGTATGGTTTCTTTTATCTAAGGGATAGATTCAAAATGAACATTTTGAGATTGAAACATTTTGAAACATATGAATATTTAGAGAGGGAAAGTGTTGCGACCGTTCATGCAGCCGTTTGTGGTTCCCAGGTTTCTCCCTTTGCATTGCGCCTCCTACTCTTTCCTACCTATGCTGTTCGGCGCATGCTCCCACGTCGCGTCCTCACCGCCTCGCCTTTCTCTCTTACTGTGTTACTTCTATGCTATTGAAACGTTTACGGTCCTCGCCCAGCCAAGTATAACAAAATAATTTCATGGAGAGGAGAGCCCCTCCGATTCGTTTCATAATTATTAATATATGGTGAAAAGACGCGTCCAAATTGAGATGGTGCAAAACAATTCCCAAATCCATAACTCTCTCTCTCTCGCTCTCTCCCACTCTCTCCCCCCTCTCTCTCGCTCTCTCTCCCCGTCTCTTTCTCTCTATCTCTCCCTCTCTCTCCTTCTCTCTCCCTCTCTCTCCCCCTCTCTCTACCTCTCTCTTTTTCTCTATCTCTTCTCCTCCCCCCCTCTCCCTCCCCTTCCCCTTTCTCTTTCTCTCTGTCTGTCTGTCTGTCTGTCTGTGTGAGAGAAAAGCAACAGAACAGAATATATTTTTATCCCTCGAACGTGACGCGTGATATCACGCAGGCAACAGAGCATGCGACGCCTCATCTCCTCCCCCCCTGCAACAGGTCTCCGCCGCCCACGCCCCCGCCCCCGCCCACGCACGGCGTGCGGTTACGCGCGAACGCGCCCCGCACCCGCCCGCGCCCCCGCCCGCGCGGCGTCAACCGTTACCGCGCCGCTGCACGCGCCGAAGCAGGGCTGATACCCTGCGCTGAGGGCTTACGTCACGCTTTCCTCTCTACCGGTGGGATTGTCTTATGTGCTCTTGATCTTCCGCGACCCTCCACGCTTCTAACATTTGTGTAAACTATGTTTCATTGTTAAACATCCTTCTCTTCAAGGACGGATTAGGATTGGCATTGAAGTTGTTCATTTAAACGAAAAGTACAAAAGCTTTTGAAGCTGGAGTTAATACATTCAAATTTTGCACGAATACTTCTGAGCGATCGAAATAAGCGATGTCTTTATTAATACTCGGATATTTACTACCTTTCATTTATAACTATGAGTAGTTGATTCCGTAAATGTTCCCAATGATATGTGCACAGTAGCATCATTCAATGTCAGACGTCTGTTCACTTAAGAACAAATTACTTCCGAGAAAAATGAAGATAATGGTGAAAAATGCTCCACTTTTTACATTTTCATCGGGAGATAAGATTACACAGGGAAACTTCGCGCTATAATCGGCGGTATCAATAAGGAGTGCATAATCTCATACACCTGTCTTGCATTATAAGATTTTTTTAAATTTATTGCTTGTCGTTCGACACGTCTCTTCCAGGTCTTACAATACAATACAGAGCGTTTAGGATATGGCCATCCTTAAATATAGATTGTTTTTTTTCTGTGAATTTTGGATTTTGTCTAGTAAAAAGCTAAGTAAGAAGGTAGTTAGGGCTGGATAAGTGAGAGAGATGCCTGGAAGTTAAGGACGTTTGATCGGTCTTTTGGGAACCTTAATTTAATTTGGGGTCTGGTGGTTTGGGTCTGGGGTTTCTATCTGAATTAAATATTGTAGAGCAGGAACAGTGTGAAAAGTTATTGAAGAAATTGTTACCTAGATGTTTTAAATTGTATTTTATGTCTCTTTGAATTCTAAATAATTCTGAATAAGGATTCATCTTAAGGGTATTTTCCATTTATGACAATACTTCATCAGGATGACGCATCACATATTTCAGATAAACGATTACCGGCGGCTGAAGCCGAACTGAAAGAAATCATGAATCGTTCTCCAGTTATAGAAGTGAAACGTTTTTTCTGGGTGTCAATTCCGTGGAGATTTATACATTACAGTGCAAAAAAATCTTCAACTATATTTGTTATATTTTACTTGCAAGATATGTGCTTAAAGATTTAAAAAATAAATAAAGTGTAAGATAATGGAAATTGAAAAAGTTTTAGATTTTTACCAAAGGAAGAGTAACTAAATACTATAAACATGAATTCTAAAATGGCAGAAGGTAAAAATAGGATCATCATTTAAAATAACATTTTTGCTTTAAATTATTCTACCATTGAGATCAACCCCGCCCTCCCAAAAAGTTAAGCGTATTGCTGTAGTTATTTATTGAATTGAATTGAAGCCTTATTTGATGTGGCGAGACTCAGGCCATGAGGCCAGCTCTTCCGTTTGACCATGCAAATTTCGCTACGCTCCTTTCACCCACTAGCGGAGAAAGGAGGTATTTCTTGGGCGAGAAACTGGCGATTTGAATTTAGCTCAGAGGCGTCACTTAGGCTTGAAGATCTTTTACATGCAAGTAAATCTACTAACATGGGACAGCCAGCTTTACGTCCCTTCTGAAGGAAGGCGTACGAAGGATGTTTTCGCCCTTAAAAATCCACGGCTTCGATCGGATGAAATCGTGAACTTTGGTATAACAGTCCGCTAACCGTTACGTCATCGCCGCCGCCGCGTATGTGACGTAGTAGATTTAGTATAGAACGTCAGTCTTTGACGTAGGAGCAAAATAATGATTTTCGCATTTGAGTGCGCCAAAGTCACTTTCGTACTAGTACATTATTTTTTACTACAATTCATGGAAGTTTACATTTATTTGTCCTTGGAATCATTCTTAATACGAGAAGCGGCAGGTGATAGATTCATGATTCATCTACAGCTCTCGGTTACCCCAGACTAGTCCCGTTCAATTGACCAGAGATATATCATTTTAGTTTGCCGTTTTCTTCAAAATACGTGGTATTTGCTGGCGCGGAGTTTGAATTGACGCACCCAAAGTCGCCTTGCAGCTCTCAGACGAGACGAAGCTTACGTCAGCCTCTGAAGGAGGTGGGAGCGGTCAGTACAGAGCGTCCTTTCGAGGCACCTCCGTGAGAACACGAGCAGCGAATGCGTTCCCCAGGGCAGCTGGACCTTCGCGGGAAGCCTTGGAGGAAAGCCACAAAATATTTTAAAATTTTCCTCCCGAACAAGTTATTTACGGAAGGAAATGTAATTTCTTATAACGGTGTATTTCAAAAGGAATTGTTTCAGTTTTTAACGAAGTGAAACTTTTATTGTAAATGTAGTCACAATAACACAACATCGATGTTAATAAATATCGAAATGTTATTTCTTGTAACGGTATATTTCAAAAGAAATTGTTTCAATTTTGAACGAAGTGAAGCTTTGATTGTGAATGTAGTCACAATAACACAACATTGATATTAATAAATATCGAAATGTCACTTCTTATAACGGTATATTTCAAAAGAAATTGTTGCAATTTTTAACGAAGTGATGCTTTGATCGTGAATGTAGTCACAATAACACAACATCGATATTAATTAATACGGATGCCAAAAATTAAACCATAGATGTTAATATTTGTACATCGACCAAAACCCATCCATGTTTTTACACATCGATATTTCAAAAGAGATTTAGTAACCTGTTATATAAACTTCAGGCGCAATAAAATTAAATTTTACAGTAAATAAAATAATTAAAGTTAAAAATAATAAGATTAATGAACGCTCGATGAAGAAAATACAATCATCGTTCGCTTGGTTTTAACACATAAACTGACTGTGATACCATCAGTTATTATTTCATATTTTAATCATTACAAAATTCTCATTGTGGGAATTTTCAACCACAAACACAACACCGAAAACGTAAATCATCGAGCACAAAATATCAATGTTAAAATACATCTGCTGTAAAATATCGATGTTGAAATTTTCGGCATCGATATCGCATCCCTACTGTAGCGTATTAGTAGAAAAATTGTCTGATGTGGGGGGAGGGGAGGTCAAATTTTGGAGGGGAACTAAAACGTCGTTCAACAAAGCACATTGAAGCAAAAGATATTTATAAAATAATCGTAAATAAACAAATGAGTAATGTAATTCCTTGTCAAAGAGAATTTCAAGATTATTAAGTGATTCGATACAATAAAAAGTCGGGAGGGTGTAAATTAATAGACAAGTTAAATATTTGAGATTCGCGTATGGTCTGTACTTACTAACAGAAACTGTGCATGGAACACTCAGGAATGTCACGGAGGTCCAAGATTTCTCTTCACATGGCTTAACATTACGGAAAAGGCATGGACTTCAGCTTGTGTTGAGAACAACCGGAGTAGGGAAAATACGTGAGTTATTATTTACTTGGCTGCCCGGGTAACACCGCGACCATGGTGAAGGTGCCGACGTTTCGTTCGCCATTATGCGACCTTCCTCAGGGCGTAATCCATTGAGGCATGAGTAATGCGAGGCAGGGCGTACAGCGAGGCCAGGTGACCTGCATTACGCCCTGAGGAAGGTCGCAGAATGGCGACCGAAATCTTCGCCATGGACGCGGCGTCACCCGGACCAGGTTAATACTGACTCCGCCCGCGGAAGCCTAACGTGAGTAATCATTAGGGGGCGGATTTTGATAACCCATTGCCAAAATGATCAATAAAATGCTTTTAAAATGTAAAAATGTCCGAAACGGAAAAAGAAGCCGTAATTTGTTTTTACCAAAACCAGTTCAGATGTGCGAGCTATTGGATATGTTACTGATGTAATCGAGGCTTCTACCTTTCGTTCATGTGAACTGTATGTTTGTTTTGGACTGTTCTTTGCCCAAGAAATCTGTCTTTAATGTCACAGGCACACAAAAGAAACCTTGTCAGCCTATAAGCCTAGACATACGTTTCTTTATGTATATCAACGCGCGGAATACGAATCTGAAGCCAGACTTCCGCCACCATCTTCCAGTTGTTTTTAAATCGCGAAAAAACACTGTTAAATTGTTGTTTGTAAATTCGTGTCTGTTTTTACGCAATTTAAAAATTTGGAGGGTGATGGCAGTCATATGGCTTCAGATTCGGATTCAGCGCGTTGATATACATAGAGAAACATGTGTCAAGTCCACCGTCCACTGTCATATAATAATGTGTGTTATATAGATAACTATTATTTGGTTTTTAATTTATTTTTAAATTTTTTTTTAAAATTATTTTTAAAGCGTTGATTGCCCACTTCATTAATAAAACAAATACTTGACATGTACTTATTTATGAAGCGTATATTTGACACGTTCGGTTACATCGCTCATGCATTTGGGAAAAGTGCGTACGTTGGCCAATCCAATATTCCAAAATGGATACTATAGGAATTATCTATCTTGCCATCCTGTGACCTCCCAGCCGTTTATTCGTAATTGTTATTTGTGAATTTTTTTTATCTGGAGGGCGGAATGTAATTAGTATGGGAATCATTGTATGTACGAGTATGTACGTACTTGACGCGACAGCCCGTGAATGGGCGCAGGCTCAGGCCTATGTCAATATTCCGTATTATTTTCTCTAGGCATATATTAAAAAAGACAGTTTCTGGAAAAGCCTCTCGCATACTAGGTTATCAAGAAAATAAAACTGAATAAAAATCTAACGCAATCGCAACAACAGGTGCGTCTTTAGGTGCCACACGACAGTGCATGCGTCCCGCGTCGCGTCTCCCGCAGGCGCAGCGAGCGCGGCCGTCTGGTCCGCGTGTGGGCGGGGGCCGCGCGGCGTTCGCGCGCTCTTATCGCGGCCACCCGCACCCCCTCCCTTCCCCTCTCCCCGTTCCACGGCCACCTGCGCCGTCGCGTCCAGCCGCGCCACGCCGCGCCGCGGCAGGTCGGATTCCCAGAAGCGCTCTCGCTGCGAACCCCTCTCCCCTCCCCCTCCTCTTCCCCCCCCCGCGCCGCGCGCACGCACCCGCACGCACGCGGACGCGCGAGCTAGCGGGAATCCGCCGCCGCCGCCGCCGCTGGGCGGGCTGGCGGTTGACGCGACCGCTCGCCCGCTCGCGCGCGCGCGCTCGGATTAATGGCGCAGTAAAGCCGCGCCGCTTTATCGCTCGGCCGTGCGTGCGAAGTGCGTAAACTTCCTCGCCCGTTACGAGCCGCTCTCGCCTTGTGCGAGATTGCATTCTTGGGGCACGAACAATGCCCTTTATATCGTGACGAATGTGCTTTTGAAAGGGAAGGCGTTTTTGCCGCCGGGCGGCGTGCAGTGCGTAATGATCATCTTCGACGATCGTGCCGCTTGGTATAATCATCTGCGAGCCGGTCGGCGATCTGCGCTGTTTTTTATTGACAACACTCGTTGCTTTGTTGGGGGAGAGGGTCGAAGCGACGGACGCCGGCGGTGCTTGAACTGGTACCAGGTGTATCGGCGACGATGTCATTGCTGGGTACAATGCAGCTTCAACTAGTATGGTCTTTCCGGAAATCGAAAAGGAATGTGGTATATAGTCCGTAATGCTTCGCTGGAAATAATAAATTCTTTACGACTTATTCAAGTAGTACGATGGGAAGCGAGGCGAATAAAGCTACTCCAACTACGACTGACTTATTTGCATTCAGCAGTGCTGAACATTGCTTGATCTAACCCTTTGTGCGTTGAGTGCGACTCTACATCAAGATTTTTGTTTTCAGTTCCGATATCGTGTCCCACTCGACAAGGCTTTTCTGTTCGTTTCACTCCTCCCAATGTTTCTTACGTGTCGACACGTCGTCTTTTCTGACCGATAGTGACAAAACAGTTACCTTTTCTACAAAGATTTTTGCAACACCAACAACATTAATGTTCCTTCACACAAATCGTTTCGGAGAATTGTAATCAAAGACTGCACGGAGAAAAGCGAAGGGGAAGTCAGGCCGATGAACTTATGATGAAGAATTCAATAGAAAATTACACATAAAGAAACAGATTTCCAGGTAATAAGGTCTATACTGTGTGTTCCGACAGGAAGCAGAAAGGAGGCAGGATGGAAATTGTGCCTTTCTGTGAAACCTGTTCCAGGCAGCCAGCATTGACCCAAAAAATTCTTTTAAAAAATGTCATACACAAATGTAATTAAAATTTTAAACATGCAAGACCTTACGAAAAAATACTTTCAAAGAATTGAGTATTTGTTTTTTATTAAACACGTTAATGTTATACCAAATCTCGATCGCAATTTCAGCATTAATCCAGACGACGTGCTCTCCGGCTGGCGAATGGAATTTAAAGAGTTCTTGTAGACGTACAGCGCGAAACATAAGGAGTACAAAGGGCTACAGAGTATAGACATCTTCCCTTTGTACATATCTATGTAGAAATCTTATATTACAGTATGTGTAATTCTATCAAATAGCAATAAAATATATGACACTGATATTCATCATTTATAAGAGGGATGTTTAATAGGTTTGGTAAAAATTGAACAAAGAATTTTTATGTTTTGGAAAAAACTCGCTGTACTTTTCAACATGAATATTTCTAGGCCTATGAATTTGACCCAGAGTGTTTCCAATAGATTAGATAGAGAAATAGATTCTGTAAAACTCTGGAAAACAACAACAACAACAACAACAACAACAACAACAACAACACACACACACACACAACCCTCGCTAATCCGAGCCTTCCAAATCCGAAATTTCGGATAAGCCGAACAAAATTCGCAGTGTAAAGAAAGGATTTTATAATTACTGTAGAACTGAACAACTAATAATTGAAACACAAATTGTCGAAATGAAAGTCTATTGCATTGGTAACTACAGTGTATATCATATGTTTACGTAGCAGAAATTTTAACTTAGAAGAACTTGCAAAATCAGTTTGTTTGTTTTTTCGTAAGGAACCAAATCTGCTTGATGTTGCGATGTGAAGATGCTATTTTGCCATTTTCTCACCACACGCTACGTTACATTGCCTGATAATCCTATTGATGTATTTGCATATGTACGGTACATTTATTTTTATATGAACATTTCCGAATCCAAGTAGACCACACCCCCAATTAGTTCGGATTAACGGGGTTCTACTGTTCATGGTTACAGCAGCAATAACTTTCTCATTTGATGCCAACCCAGCCCAATTTTTAAGTTGGGGTGTAGAAAGAAGTTACTCAGGGCTAAATCTGGGGAGTATGTTGGATGAGGAACCAATTAGAATCTTAGCTGATGAACTAGACTAGTATGTAGACATAACACGAAACCACGGTGTAAGAAATATAGGTGTGTCCACTTCCAGTCTAAAACTGAAGCTTATATGAGGCTAGTTCTCACAGTTCTCGCATTTAAGCTCTGCGATCTAAGTGGGTATTTTTTTGTGCAAGATGGCTGCTATTGGCAGCACGGTGAGCAGCTGATCTCTTCGTATTAAAAATATTCCATTGTAAAGAAAATTTAGAAATTTCCAAAGTGGGTCGAAAATGCTTCGTTAAACCGTGTGATAATAGTAGAGATGTCACATCTAATAGCTTTGTTTTCAGTATCGAAGTGATAAGATAGTAAAAAGAAATAGGTTGAAGGTTTCACCAGAAAAGGAGAAAATTAAAATGTAATATTTGCGTTAAGCATTTTAACAACGAAAACGTTTTACACTAAATAAGTGCAAAGTTTGCACAATTCGCATGCAAAAAAACTGAAAGTGAAAGCTAATTCAAATAGATTCGCATGTGATGTTTTTTAGGAATGTTCGCAATGGAAACCTTGCATTTCATAAGCATTTTCAATGATATTAAAAATAAATAGGATAAATTGTAGAGGATATGATTTACAGACGACCTTGAGATAGACTTTCTTATAATAAAAAATATAATTTTTAAGATTAATAAATGAAATAATTTATTTGTGTATCTTATCATTTTTCATTCTTGTTTAATTTTGTTGAACTTTCAGGGGATAATTTGGTCACAGACAAGGAGACTGCCATTGGAACTCTATGCCCATTCATCTAACATCTGAGGACTGCACATATTGGTATGGTAAGTTTATGTTGCTTATATTTTGTACTATTTTTTAATTAATACTAGTTATCAATTTTGTCTAATTATAGGAAATTACATGCTAAGTATAATTTACTACCTAAGAATTAAAAATATATTTTTAGAACTATTAAATTTTCAGAAGATGATTAGGAAAAAATGTTGAGTGAAGCAACTGTAATTCTGAAAAAGATCCATTGAATCTATTCAAAGGGTGTCAGACAAACTAATTAATTTGTGAAAAAAATATCTGACAATAAACAAATGTTAATACTGAGATTAATCCGCCTCTGGTAGGAATCAGCTGTTGACGGTTTCATCCAATCCGGAGCTTGAACGTCACCATTGTTACGTCACAATGGTGACGTTCAAACTCCCGATTGAATGAAAACAGTCAACAGCTGATTCCTACCAGGGGCAGATTTGCATAAATCGCAGTATAGTCTTCATTCAAAATCATAGGACATGATTGTGAAATGCGAAACAGAGAATGTGTTTTTTTGCACATAATGTTGTCTAGATGTGATTATAAACAGGCAACTGATGTTATTAGAATATAAGCACATAGATTTTGTATATAAATGTTGCTGATCCGCGTATCAAACTCTCACAGTCAGCAGTCAGCTGGTTGCCAACAAGTAACAACGCGTACATTTGTTTGAAAATTCAAACAATTACCTAACAAGAATCATGCTTTCTAACAATGCGATTTAACAACAATTTGCGCTATTTCATAGAACTCTACCGGACGTATCAAACGACCTAGACTAATTCTCATTTTGATCTCAACTAGAGAAAATAATTGAAAGGTTTCAGAAAAAGTAAGGACACTAATTAAACTCTGGATACTCGTGAGGGTAGGACAATAAAAATCAGTATTTGTTACAATGTCAACGTTTCAGCCATTTATTTGTCCTGCTTCAAGCCTATAATAATACTTAAATATAATGCAGTTGGTTGACACGAATTATTTACACACGACAAACAACATATTCAAACTACATTTTTCTAAACAAGGCAAAGATAATAATAAACTAATTACCTGTAATTACAAGTAAGTTGAGCTACATGTCTTATACATTTATGTGATTTTGTGTAATTTTGTTGCTCCCTCAAACGAGAACAGCGGTGTCTTGGTTCATTATTACTAGCTTTATGGTTTTAGGACTCCTGTTACAAATTTTAATATTGTACTACATTCATTATTTGTCGTTGAAATTGTATTGTTGAAGTTATTTATTGATAATGAAATAAATAGGGATGATTTTTTCACTATGTTTTTATTAATATTATTGTGTAACATTTCTTTAATTATTCTTTTTTGTAATTGATTTCTCTATCAAGAATGGAAGTTTGATTAAATTAAAAATTATGGTTGTTTTTAATGGCTAAGGTACACAAGGATGTTTTATTTTTCATGTCATGTTAATGTTGATTTGTTCTCTTTTTGAGAAATTGGGCTGTCTGTCCTGTATAAACTGTATCACAATCACCACAAGTAATCTGGTAGATGACATTTTTATAATTCATTGGGACAATTTTTTATTTTGTATTTTATGAATTTAATTTTAATTTTTATAATTAATTCCTTCAAGTATTGATTTTCGAAGGCTATGTATGTTTCTTCATTTTTCAAGGTGTGACCACTCTTTTCGGATAGACCTCGGATGTATGTGATTGTTTTATATATTTTTTTCATTTTTTTATTTCAGAGAGTTAACAGCAACTTTAGTTGTAGTATTCTTGTTATTAAATATAATATTATTTATTAATTTCCTGGAAAATTAATTCTTTAAAGTACATTTTTGACAATAATTGATTTAATGTCCACCATTTCGTATAATTCGCACCGATGCGATTACAGACTGCACCAACTGAGACTTCGTAGACTTGGTGAGTTTCAGAGAGCAGACCGATACAACACCCCCTCGATTATTTCCGTCTACACATTCGCCTCTTTTTAATTTCTTTCCCTTTTTCATAAATGTAGGTGGAATTCGCGCAACAGTCCATAGCTGACTCCGCTTTTGTTGGCTACATTGGGACCCCTAACAAATGTCGAACGTCATAATGTGGGGATTTTTCAACACCCATGGCGATTTTTGCATAACACTATTTGGTTAACGATGTGACAAAGAGATGGCGCTGATATTGGAATCGATTGCGGAAGTCGAGTGGAAGTGCTAGGGTGATCCGGATGAAGAACTGAGTTGGCCGCAAATTTTCAAGAACGACGGACGTGTTACGTGGATTAGGTGAAGTTCGTGTTGTAACTCGTGGGGACACGTTGGTGAAAGGTTTCAATGAACATCATCGTTTGTCAGTGCACTGGGAACTGGATTCAGGGAAATATTCATAGTCTGAGTGAATAACGTGATTCTGAGCAATATCCGTGAACTTAGTGTGGATTTTTTGTGCAATTTTAACTTGCACTTGGTGATGAACACTGAATCATTTCAAAGAGCATCAGATAATCCCGTAAGGGGAAGATTAATTACTTTGTCAATCCTAAAACTACATGTGTCAAGTGAAGTGTGAAGAATGTATTCTATTGTGCCAAATATCATGAGAACTTTATACAACGAAGTGCATGCGGTAGTGTGAACAGAGATGGGGCGACCGAACTGTGAAAGTTGTGTGTTTGATAGTGGAGAACATAGAATTGAAACTATAAGAAAATTGAACTGAAACGAAAGTTCCAGCTATGCATTGATAAATTATAGCGGGAATCAACTGTATTTTCTGGCCAAGTGGCTGCTAGGAGTGTAGGAACTGGTAGCGGTTACATGATCGCGTGATGGACTTTGTGTTAGCGATCCGACGAGGGAATTTTATTGTTTGCAAAATCTCTACGATCAGAGACAGCGATCGGCGAGTTCAGCGGCGTGTGCAGCGGGTCCCTCAACTTCGGGTGGAGGCCGGAGATATCCGGAGGGTACTTGAGGGGCGGTGCAGCGACCGGCCTCGCCTCCACGGTGCGGAGCTGGGCGTCGCTGGGGGAAGTGACGCCAAGGCCACCGCAACAGCTGCGGGACACGGCAACTCCGGAGGCGAAATTGTAATGTACATATTTTTTGTTTTTATTTTTTTAATAGGAGCAAACACAAATAGTAGAACAATTATATATTGTTTAGTTGGGGAGAATGTTCTTCTCTAGAATACTATAGTTTCAGAAGCGAAGTAACTATTGATCAGTATTTTCTACAGGGATCCCCGGAATATGGTTGAAAATTTTGAGAAGGACGCCCAGACCTTAAAGCAATTTAGAGTATTTGTTGCTACTATTAAATATTATACAATATAAATTACGTTGATATTTATTAAATAAATATTACACTTATGCTGAAAGAAATATAGTTTTCATTTTGGGACTTATTGAAGACTGTGTCTGTGGAAACTAAAAACCCGTGGATGAGAAACATATTTTCTTCGCTTTTGAACATTTGTAATGACGTATACTTCAATACTTACGGGAAAGTCTTCTAAAATACCGCGGCAGAAATTTGTCTTCATGAATAATTAGCTCAAAAATATTCGAAAATTGGTCTAAAATACCCACATATTTATTTTAGTATGATAACACCACTGCGATAAACATTACTAATGCTGAACGTATTGGTTTAAGTTAAATCCACAATTCCTAAACGTTCTGATTATCGTAATAATTCAACACATTGTCAACACTACTATCTTGTTGAGTTCATGAGTTCACTTGCATTCAGAATTGTTATGATTATGATAATTTTTACGATTTTTGATACTATTACTTTTCTTAATGTTAGTAGGAATAATATGTTAAAAAGTTTGATTTATATTGAAGTTTGATCTTTTCAATTACCCAAAAGTTAGTTTCCGATAAAAGGGTTGATTTTCTCATTTACAGTTGCAAGAGTGAAAGTATAAAGTTAAGGGATTTGTCATAAAAATATGAATTACACTTGTCGTTTGCCTTAAGATATTTCACGATTATTGCAGCAAGGGGTTCTTAAAAAAATTGTTGAATATCATCGGTTCCATAATGTGCTCCAAAAGAAGCTCGTGGAGGCAAGATTACTGCCTGGGCCGCGGCTCAAGTTATGTTGCCAGTATCACGTCCTTGCCTCTTTGACCCTCGGAGTATGCACGGTATCCTACAACAACATACTTAAGTGGATTGCCAGATTGAGTGGAACGGCGCTGTTATTCTGTGTCCACCATCGTTGCTGCGGGTGCCTTTGTTGGTAAATTATTACTAGGGAACGACTTTTCATGTAAAACATTTGTGCACAAACAAGATACTACATGCATTCAATATTTCTGTAGAGTTTACAAGACATTTTAAAACTAACAACTATCTTTTAAGAATCATTGTCTTGGCGCGTTGTTGGATTTAAAGGGGGTACGCGCTCTTTAACCCCTTCGGGATCCATCACCTGATACGCAGTACTTCTATTCGCTTCAGCACCCGCTCCTCCTAAATAGCATTTTACATTCACGGAAGTCATTTTTTATTTTGCATAAAATTATTGTGTGGTAAAAGTAAGGTATCGTTGCTTCTCTTCAGGTAGATCTATTATTCAGCCGCTACGAATCCATATTAAGATCTGATAGATGACTTTCTGGATTCGAAAAATGCTTGTTGTAGAGGGATTTTGACACTATAATGAATTATTTTACTCATGTTTTTGATTTTTTATTGAATATTTTGAAAAAAAATACACATACAAGTACAATGCACGGAGAGAGCTAATGTAAATTTGCGAACTTCAGGCAATCATCTTGTAGTATGCAATCAAGAAATATCGAGTAGTTTTAAGTAAGATGCAACGCCTGGCCAGTACAAACAGGTCACGGACAGGTAAAATTGTCACATATCCCGATATATTTTGCCCGAAAGTATATGTATTTACATATTTTAACCAAAATAACATATTTCTACATATTATTGATTTTTTCCATTTTCTACAATTTTTTAAATTTAATTTTAATTTTTTCATTTATATTTTTCATAGAGAATCTTCCAGACAAACTATTTAGATTTGTCAAAAACTTTCTTTTCAATAGCCTAATCTCATGTGCCATTATTGCATCGCGTTGAAATTAGTCTGTCCGTTAATACCGAAGTTATTGCGAATAAAGGACAAATCGACGCCGCAATCCCTGGTTCTGATGTGTTGGTTTTCAGCGCGAGTATCGCAAAGAATACAAAGGAAGTTAGGTTGTGGAAATGATAGGTTTTTGTAGGCGGTTTCGTGCACCCACTTTGCATATCTCAGGGGTCTGCCTTGACTGATAACCTTCACCGGAAAATATTCGCCCAGCTCAGGAAGCGCCATTAACATTTTTTTCTTTACCAGATTGTCCTCACGCGAACTTCAGCTGTTGTTTGTAAATTCTCTTTGGGCCGAAAATTTGAAGTAAAATCACGATGTGGCACTTATGTTTTGGATTAAACCTTATTGAGCAGTGGTAACGGTGAGTGAGAATGTAGGACAGGCAAGTACGGCTGCTGCCGTATATTTGTATTTTCGAAATCCATGTTGGCAATTTGAAAAGGCGTCGTATTTGCTGAGAAAGGTTTCCGTTCGTACCTAAAAAACGTCTCTCTAATGTTTGATAAAGTGGCAAATGGGAATTTGAACGATAATTTTGAATTTCATTTCTGTTGCCTGTTTTGAAAAGCTGCTTAATATTAGCAGTGTTGAAAATATCTGTAAAAGTTCCGGCGCATAAGGATGCACTAATTATGTGAGTTAACGCGTGCATAGTGGTAGGCGCACATGTCCGGAAATTCTTCCAACCCGGTCGAATATTTATTTTTTAATTTCCCGATTATTTGGAGTATTTCATAGAAAGTGTCGGTAACGAACATCATGCCTAATTTTTTTGGGGGTTAAAATGATATGTCTCGTTTGTTAACTTGTGAAGTGTTATTCAAATATAATCATCAAACTATTGCAAAAATGCAAGTTTGAATACGCACTAGTGAGTCGTGGGATGTACTACGCTCTCTTAGTCAGTACAAGGTCCTTTTAAAAGATAATAGGAAAAGTTACATTGCTGAAAATTGGATACAAATCAAATCAAAACTTCAAAAGTAAGTCTGGGTTTCATTCAGGGTGTAATACAGATCCTTATTTTGTTGGAGTGATAATGCGGAAATAATTATTCTTGAAGAATACACAATTTTTTGTCCACAAATACGATATATTAAACATAAATCCTTAGATTATGATTATCCTTCCACGTTTCTACAATTTATCATAATCATCTTGTCCGTAATACCTAGAGAAACATTAGACACGAGTGCTACTTTAATTGTTCGATTCGAGTGAACGATACTTTCGTTGGATACATTTTTTCTTCGTGAAATCAAGATCATGAAAATAAAATTTCTTTGGATATCGATACTTTGCTTGCGATTCGATTCCATCATAGATGCTTTATTTGTGTTTGATTTTTGCTGTCATTACAGTAGATTTCACTGTGCAAGAGTAGGTATTCATTTGAGCCGGAAGTATTTGCACGGCGAAGCTTTGCAGCAAACGAAAGCACCATCATTCTTCTGCTCATGCGCAGTTCGTTTTCGCATCACTTTTGTGCATTCGCACATGCGCAGAAGATCGAGATTGTAGACAATTGCTGTACGATACGGCGTGCAAATATTTCATAATACGATTCTTTGAAAATCGAATATTTTCTTGTGATTGGATTTCAGTATTGATTCCGACCTTTCGATTCCGATTTACAAGATATTTATTTATTAATTTCGTCAAAAACAGTTGAAAACTGCGTGTAACATGCTATGGGAAGAAGTTAAATTGAAAGTACATTTATGTCCAGAAGCAAAACAAGGAACTATCTCAGCATTTGCTCAGTGATGTTCAACTGAACGAAAACCTGACCGAGATGGAGGTCATTGACCTAGAAGCTGATGTACAATACTTTTTACAGGTTCTTTAGAATTATGCACACCAGATGGTAAATAATACACTGAATGTCGTTGTCAAAATTAATATTACTTTCCTTTTGGATGCTCGGTATAGTTTCAAATTGTATAGAAACAGTTTTGCAGGAGAAAATATTTTACTCGGGACGTAACCTTTGTATCGAATTTAATCGTTTAATGCCATCTGGCAAGGTATTGTAAAATGATGTACATGTATTGTTTGTAAATTTTTTGTAGTAAGCTGTTGATACGGTCACCTGATAAAAATGATTACTACGTCGAGTATTTCAATCTCGAAATCGATTCTTTTTTAGGAATCGATTGTGACTGTGCCTGGGCACGGGCACGGGCGAGCGCGCTGGCGTAACGGCTTGCCAGATGGTGCGGCTAGGTCGTGTTTGCAGGTGACGTCATTTCCTTTGTCATCTAGCGGTAGTAAAGTTTATCAGCGTAACTCGGCAATGGGGCTTGCGCCGCCATTGCCATGCGTTGCGATCGTGCTCGCGCGCCGCGCGCGGGCCCTTTGAGAGGAGCCGGCCGCTGCCGCGGGCGCGGGAGGTGGCGCTGCCGCCCACTTCCCCTCGGGCGCGCGAGCGCGTGCGAGATAGGCCGACGAATGAATGGACGCGGGAATCGACGTCTTTGCTTCGTGAAAGCCTTATCGCGAAGCGCTTTACATGCGCACTTCCGCTTTCTACTGCAGCGTTGAAGCGCTACGAGGAAAATATTCATTGAAGCTCTTTTTTTTATGATTAACTTTCGTATGTCGAAGCAAAAGTTTGGCGGCTACTTAATATCTGACAGTTGTTTCTGAATTAATGCGGCTCGAAAGAATAGGCTTCTGCGGACGGAGTCAATACCTCTGGAATGTGTCGCGTCCTGTAACTCCGATTTAAACGCAGCGGCAGTTGAAGCTCACGCACTGGACGGAGAGGGCGACACTGTCATCCAACCGGGAGCTCAGTTACTTAAAATCTCTGGTATTAGAGCTCCTAATGGGATGACAATGACTCCCCTTCTTCCAGCTCGTGACGTTGAAGCGCCAGTACGTTTAAATCGTAGTATAGGCGACGAAATTCGGCCGATATGTTGCGACCTTCCCCAACGCAATATGCATTTCGCCGTGAGGGAGGTTCAATTCAATTGATGCCTTGTTTTACATGTCAAGGCTCGGGGATCTTCCACCTGACCACGCAAATTCCGCTACGCTCCTTTTACCGTCTACCAGAGAAAGGGGCATATCAGACGTATCACTGCGGCGAACTGGCGCTTTCAATTTTTCTCAGAGGTTTCTTCGAGGATCTTTTACATGTTGTAAATCTACAACATGGACAGGCAGCTTTACTTTCCCGCAGAAGGAAGGCTTACGAGGGATTTTTTCACCCTTAAAAATCCACAGCTTTCATCGGGTGTGAACCCGTCAACTGGGGTATACCAGCCCGATATACTGAACGTCATACCACCAAAGATCGCAATTTAATGGCAGAATCTCAAGAACATTTCTGTGCCTATTTTAGAACGCGAAAAGTTTTGGAAGATATTTCAAGAAAATTGCAGGTTTGTAGGTAATTCGGCAGGAATTTAAAATATTGTTCTTGCATGATTGTAACTTTTATTATCTTGCATGTTACACCTTGTTGATTAAGATTTTGTTCTTGCTGTAGTTTCTAGAAATAAAGGAAGATTACTTGGATCATTGCCTGTTTTGGAATTGTATAATAATTATTTTTTGACATTAATCGAATGCGGCATGAACATGATGTCTGAAGAAATCTGGAATATGGGGGTCATATTCTACACATTAAAATGGTGTTAGAATCACTAGGAACGTGACGAACACTTTATTCCCAATGTCATATCTGCCGAACTGTCGCTGCGTATGGGTCGAGCAGCTCATCTAGGCAGCGACTCAAGTGGTCCATCCACTTAATGCTATAGCAAACTATGCCATATCTCTCATTGAAGTATGTTGTTGTGTTCAGTATCCCATTCTTAGCTCTAGCTACGACAGAGTTTGTAATAAGAAGAGGGCCGAGTGTTCGAGGAGCCTAGAGATCGAGGGGCTACGGGGCGACGGGGCCATGGGGACATGAGTCATGGGGTCATGGGGCCATGGTGTCATGTGTCATGGGACCATGGGGTCATGTGACCATGGGGTCATGGGGTCATAGGACCATGGGGCCATGGGGTCATGGGGTCATGGGGCCATGGGGTCATAGGACCATGGGGCCGAGAGGCCGGGGACGGACGTGCCGAATGGGTGAAGAAGCGAGGTGACGTGGGGCAGGGGCCGAGGGGGCGTGCAGCGCCTGGGCACGTTGCAGGAGCAGGCGACGACGGCGCGGCGTCACGCTCGTGCGCGCGATGCCCGCGGCAGCCGCCTTTGCCGGCGCCGCCGCCG
>BOPP01000010.1:11786313-11797372 GCA_017312745.1 Gryllus bimaculatus | reverse complement strand
CCTTCCTTCCCGTCCCTTCCTTCCCGTCCCTTCCTTCCCGTCCCTTCCTTCCCGTCCCTTCCTTCCCGGCCCTTCCTTCCCGTTCCTTCCTTCCCGTCCCGTCCCTACCTTCCCGTCCCGTCCCTTCCTTCCCGTCCCTTCCTTTGCGTCCCGTCCCGACCAGTCCCTTCCCTTCCCTACCCGTCTCGTCTCGCCCCACCTCGCGTCCACCCCCGTCGCCCTGCCACGCTGTACTGCGCCGTCTTACAGCCTCGGTGCACTACCGTCCCAGCTCGCTTCCCCGCTTCGCTAAGCTCAGCCTCATCCCTGGCACCCTGTCCAATCCCTCTCCTCTCCAATGTGACTTTGAGACCTACCGATACGTCGCTCCTTCCTTTCCGTTACCACTCAGCCCCGCCACCACCTTCATCGCACCGCCCCGGCCCACTTTGCACTTCCTCTCGTCCACTCCGCTTAGACCCGTCGTCTAGCCTTGCCACCTTGCCCATTCCCTCTACACTGCCCTCCTGCCGCCTCGCAGCCTTGCCTCGCAGTCCCGCCCCGCCTCCCAGCCCCACCGCACCCCGCCACGCCCCGCCTCGCGACCCCGCCGTCGCCCCGCCGTCGCCCCGCCCCGCGGGCTTCGGGGCCTCAATTTGCGGCTTTTCTTCCCGTTCGCGCGCGCGCCGCCTTTTTCTGCTTCGTTTTGTGGCCGCCGCCGCCGCCGGCGCCGCAGGCGCGACACTGGTGGTTAGTTTAACGAGTAAATGTGCTCCTTGTAACGCAGTGAATTCCAAGATTCATCCAATGAGACGGCAGGAAGCGCGACATTTTATAATGCCTGCAATTGGTCATCACATCCTGTCGACGGCGGCGGTGCGGTGGCCTGAGGTCTCTGGCGGAGAGCGGTGGCGACGGCAGGAATGGCGATGACGGTGGAGGGGTTGGATGTTGCGGTGACGGTGACGGTGGAGGGTGTGGAGATGGAGTGTGTGGAAGCGCTGACAAAGGCGGTAATAGCAGCGGCGTCTTCAGAGGCGAGGGCCACAACTTGAGTGGGAGGGGGAGAGAAAACAAGGGAAAACGAGGGAGATGTGCGTGTTAAATTGCTATCTCTGCACGCTCGTAAGAATTTCTACTCTTAGAATGGTCCTGAGTTTACAGTTTGTGTCATCCAAGATGTAGAGAATTAGACAATTCATAAAAAAAGATATATTATGATTTATATCGAATCCTTTGTTCCTGAAATGATAAATGTGGAATGTTATTTTGTGGGTTCCATGAATCCTAAACGAACTCTAAAGATTTGTAAAATATTAATTATGAACACTTGAAATTAAATGATTGGAGTTCTTGAACTACTAGGTTTCTTTTCTAGCTCTATCACTAGCATATTTTACTAATATTTCCATGCATTAAAGAAATATTTATTTATGAAGACTATGCAGTTATGAGTTTTCCAATTGTTTAAAAAAAGGGTGTGTAACAAAATGCATTGATCTTATCTGGGCAAAGTGTGTTTAAATACGAAACATTACAGAAATATTCAAAGTAGTGTTGGCTATAATCACTGCTACCAATCATCGATCACTGAAAATAAGAAATAGCTTTCCTGACTGTATAAATTCATAACGACATATTACGTTGCATAGTATCAGTTCTGAATTCTGATTTTTTTGCACTCTCCTGTAGAATAAATAAATGTTACATGAGCCTAAAAAAGGATCACTGACTAAATTAGTTCTAATTAGTCACTTTACACTTTCTGGCCTACTAACACATTGTCTATTCAGAATTCGCTTATTATTGGACCTCAATACCCTCAAATTTATTACGTCAAAACGTCCGTCCGTCAGGCGGCGAGATGATTTTCAATGGTTGGAAGAGACAAGAAAAGAGATTAGACGGGACTCGTACATACTGAAATGAACGTTTAAAAATGCGTTCCGGTTCATACGAAACTGGATGATTAAGCTGTATATTCATTGTCTATAACAAGGTCGTTTCCCGGAGGCTTACAAAGTGGCTTGAGTAGCTTTATTAAGAAAGAAAGGTGATAAGCCCGCGACACGTGGCGTTTATAACCATATTCTTATTGTCATTTGTAGGTCAACTCTGGGATAAAATGACGATTAAAATTGTACGTAGATGTATCATGGACAAAATACTTTTTCTCTCTTCAATTTGCCTTTAGATCGGAATTGTCTACTGAATATGCAATTAACTTTCTTCCAAGAATGATAAGAGCCGACACAGATGCTAAAGTAATCTTGGTAATTTTTCTGGGTATAGAAGGAGCTTTCGATGATTGGTGGCAATTCCTGTAGAGGGAACTTACCTCCCACTGGCAAATACCTGCTGATATACACCTACAGTATCGAAGTTTCTTTTCCGGTGAACGGGCACTTATCAGGCTACAAAGCCGGCCATTAAGTGTCAAATGACACTCTGGGCAAAACTATGCTCCCAGGGTTTCAATGACGGGCCTGTTTTCTGAAACATATCCATAGATGCGCTGTTTCGCACCATGGTGGAAGAAAATGTAATGGCAGTTGCTTACACAGACAATTTCACCCTGGTTATCAGGAGTAGATCGCAAAAGCTTACGCAGAACGAAAGGCTGACGCAGAGAGAACCCGCGTGTGATTAGCAAAATTTTAATACAGGTATTCAGCAAACAATTGGATTTGTGCCGCGTTGAATACGCAATTGGTGGTATCTCAATGGTCATCATGTGCGATTTCTTTGGCAGGTTTTTTTGTATTTTCTAGTTAGTGTCACAAGATTTGAACAATTTCTTGGATTATTCTTAGTTGGTTGACATCTGTTGTTCTTATTTCCTTGGGATTCTGCTTCGTTGGTATTTATAAACGTTTATATTTTAAAATTATGTGTATACAATTTTTGTTAGAAGATGTGGTTTATTAAATTGTATTTATTTCAATGGATAAATCAATCACAGGTACCTCCTGTAAATAAACTTATCAAATTTGTAGAAATAATCGTTTATTTAGTATTGACAGCCAAAATACATAAACAAATTGTTGAGATAGGGAAATAAAAAATTGCGTAATTAAGTAGATTTTAGTGTTCTGAAATATTAGCTAAATATATGAATATAAAGTCTTTCCCTTGTAAGTTATCAACATAGATACATTTTTATGCATATGAAATTGAGAATATTTGAGTAAATATTTTTTGAAGGCATCATATTTTTAATTATTCCAGTTTTTTCAACATTAAGTAAACTAAATCGCCAGAATGACATTGCAAGTCTCTTGAAGCAAAAACACTCGTCTGCGATGACCGATAGTACGTATTCGCGGTGTTTTTGTCTTATCATTTGGAACGTCCGCCGAGGAATAACACATCGCATTACTCAAAGAAATCACCACAGTGTCACTATTATATCCTAGTTATCTTCGTCGTGCAGGCAGCTCAGTTCTTCGTTACTGGGAATAACTGAACTGGTATAGCTAGTCAATGACAATACTTTTTAGAACACGGTGATAGCCATGGAGAATTCCCTCAAACGTAAGTTCTTCCGAGAAATACCTTCAAGGTTCTTCCGTGTCGTTCTCATTCGATACTTAGGAAATGTAGTGGGCCGCTAGGAAGTTGACATCTCGAAATACAAATGGGTATTAGTGGAACTAATTTAGCATTTTTTCTTCATTAGTCATTCAAACGCTTTGCTGTTCTTGATGGAACGTACACGGTTAAATATATCTTCATCGTTCTAGTTTTCCTCATCATATAATCTAATCCTTGTATAGTAATCGAGTAACATATTGGGAGAGGTGGCTCAAGGCAACAACGGATGTCCCTGCAGTCCCTCTGATCGGGAGGTCTTAGGTTTGTGCTCCGACGGTGGCAGGATTTTTGACTTGGACTACGAGTACATAGATAGATCGAAGTCAGTCACTGTCTGAAGTGGAATTCTATCGACCGGCTGCTCTGATCGGTAGTTTTCCGTGGTTTCTCCGATCAACCCCGGGCGAATGCCGGAGCAGTACTCCAACTAACGGGCCACGTACCGCGAGCGATCTTTCCTACTTCTTCCTTGTCCTATCCTCTCCCCTTACACACACACACACACACACACACACACACACACACACACATCAGCTCCGATTCCGGTTGGACGATAGCTCCTCGTGCCCAAGGTGTTTCCCGGTGATTGAAGATGTAGAACACGTGTTCTTTCATTGTCCACGCTTCGCAGTGGAAAGGGAAGAACTTCACAGACTCCTCCAAGAGGAAGTGACCCCTGAGACCATCGTCACTAGGATGCTGCTGACACAAGAGTATTGGAGTGCGGTAGCCACCCATGCCGCAAAGGTCCTGAAGACGCTCCGCTTCGAGGAGCAGTAACGAAGAAGTCTCCCGTAATATTTCGGTGAAGTGCGAAAAGCCCATCCTTCTTTCTCGCGATGCAATGCCTGACGGCGGTTCCGCGGGAAGGAATAGGAGGAAAGGGAGGGGTTTTTAGTGGGTAGGCATAGGCTAGCTATGAATCCCACACGCTGCGGGTTGCGGGCCCCGCTGTGTCTTTAGAAGATTTTCCCCTGCCCACGCAAAGAAAAAAAAACACTTACCTGCACTACACTACCACGCATGCCCGGAGACCGGTCAGGAGCTTAGCAGTTATTATTATAACAAATATCTATACATATCTGTACACATATTTATACAAATTTTAAAATATACTTTAAGAAATATCTTATGTTATTTAAAATGAAATCTTCGGTTTTTGGATTTTGGAAGATAGAATTAATTATAATTTTATATATATATATATATATATATATATATATATATATATATAGTATTTAATATGCCGGTTTTGATATGGAGGCAGCTTCCCCTTAATTTAGTGCGTTAACACCTTCGATAGCATTTTAATTGGAACAGTTGTAGTTTGTGGCGTTAAGCCCCACGTGCCACAACTTGTAATAATGAGGAGGCAATGGCATCAAAGGAACCATTTTCTTGAATGTTTGTAATTGAGCTTTGATTAATATTTTCTCACTACAGAAATTAATTTATCTACATCAGGATAATTTCCACGAATATCTGTCGCAATTCTATTTAGCGCATGTGCAAAGCATGTTACATGAATCATTATAAAGCAAGAGTATCTTCACATCTATCCAACTTTCACCATGTAAGGGGCTGCATCAAGTGATTAGAAGTATAACCATCGGTGTAACTATCGCCGGCCCGGCAGGTGCAATTACCTCGGGCCGCCGGACACAAAGGGTAACCAAAAGCAATTTTTTTTTGTCTCGTTGAAAGCAATTCAAAGGTTCCCTCAGAAAGCGATTTGTTCATCTCCATAAATCGACTACTGCAAATCATGTTTCCTGGAATATTAAAGCGCCATCTACATATAGTAAAATATTTAAAATATTTTCTTTATTATCTTAATACCTTTGTAAATTATTTGCTTCCAATTTTGGAGAATGTCATCAATATAAATATTAAAAAGTGAGACTGGACATCCTTGTCGCATTTCTCTGTTTATCAATATTTTATGTTTCATTTATTCCTACTTTTATTACAATAGTAGAGTTTTTATAACTTTTAACTTTTAACTCTATATAACTTTTAACTTTTGATAGCCATTATTTTCCATTATAGACCAGAGTTTCACTCTATTTACATTATCGAAAGCTTTACAAAATCTGTGAAAGCTATGTGTGTCTGTTGATTGAAGTCCTTCATATTTCCTATTATTTGTTGCGGTATAAATGTATTTATGTATTCGTTATCCCTTTTCTAAAACAGTTCTGTTCTTCACCAATGAAAGTTCCTGAGATACATTTTAGCCTTTTATTTAACATTCAAAGGTATAACTGAATGTAATTAATATACTGAATTTAAAATTCTGATTCCTATGTAATTCTTACAATCTTTGCGATCACATTTCTTGAAAACGGATATTACTTTAGCAGTTTTCCATCATTGTGGTATTTTGCTAGTTTGCCAACAATAATTCACTATGTTGAGCCAGTGGAGCATCATACCGCCATATTTGAATAGTTTTGCATTTAGGTAGTGTGTTCCTCGTGCTTTGCTGTTTTTCAGTTCTTTCAAAGACTCTTGCATCTCGTTTTATCGTTATGGGTTCTTCACAGCATAGTACTTCACATATTTCTTTTAGTGCTTCGTTTTCATTATACCATAGGTTTCTACAGTGCTTAATCCTGTCTGACGTATCAATTACATCTATTCTCATTGTATCTTTTTCTTCTTTGTTCAGATCTTTACGAATCTTATAAGCAAAATGTTGTTTTTTATGAATGTCATTTTCTATTTGGCATTGAAATGTATCCCGTGCTTGTTGTTGGGCTTGGCGAATACCTTTTTTTGCTAAATTGCGTTTTTCCTTGTATCTTTCTTTACTTTCCTCAATATTTTGTTGAAGGTGCTGATGATGGGCTGTTTCTTACTATGTTTTCAATCGCAATGTGCCAAACGCAATGTTGTCAGACCCTTTTTACTCCTTATTTTTCTCGTTCTTCCTATAGCTCCTCTTGCATTTTCAGTGCAGTTTCACTCATTATTCCATTCTTTCTCTGTATCATTCTCAGTTGGTGTTTCTAATAAGTATTTCTGCAGTGTAGTTTGGTATAGCATTTTTATTCTTTCTTCTTGCAGAAGATGTGCTTTGTAAACTTCTTCTGAAACACTTTTCTCTTCTAAGTTTCTCAGATACATCTAGAGTTAGCCATTTAACAAAATCACAGTCGACTAGTGTCATCAACTGATATAGAATGTTCAAAATTTATTTTTCTTTATAATTTACACCTTTTACGTTCGTTTAGTGCAAAACAGGAAATTTTCTATCATCACTTCAGTCTACTGACGCCGTTAAAACCCAGAAGCAAAATATTTCATCTGATTATCATTTGTTAGTAAATTCTCTCACAGCGTGGCACTGACATTAGCCCGAAATAAATCCTTTATACAAAGCGCATTCTGTTGTGTGTCTTATTCCATTTCATATTCAATATTTAGGAAATTGCAACTTGCCGCTGTTGTGTGTGTTGGGAAGCGCGAATCCACACAAAACCAACATTAATGTAATCAAAACTTTCCGTAAACCATTCCGTTGTTATCATTTCCTCAATAATGACTCGCCCCGTACACTGTCTGGCGGGCCTCTAGGGGAAGAAAATATTAAATATCCGCGGCCGTTTAGGTTACACTAGTTTCTGCGTCCAGAGACTTCAACGTGAAGGGCTTGGCAGCGACGTCTTCCAACGCCGGGTCGGAGGAGGCGTCGCGGCAGCTGGTCGCTGCGGCGAGGGGGAGCGCGCTCCGGGCGCGCAATGAGCCTTGGGGCACGCCGCTAAGTGAGAGCCGCGTGATGGGGCGGGGCGACAGCGGCGCGGCGCGGCGCGGCGCGGCGCGGCGCGGTGCGGTGCGGTGCGGTGCGGTGCGGCGTGGCGTGGCACTTCATGTACAAATATGCTAGTTACATATTCTGTACACATTTGGTATAACACAGTTTAAAATATTACTTTATAGATTTAATTATTTGTTTTATGTTATTGGTAATTAATGAAATCGGTTTCGGTTTTTGGATTTTGGAGAGAATAGAATTAATTATATGTATTATATATATATATAATATATAATATAGGTTGTAGTAGTTTATATTTATGGTTTATAGGATTTAATATGCCGGTTGATTATGGAGGCAGCTGGTGCGCCTTCAATTCTTAGTTGCGTTATGATCACCTCGGTAAGCCATTGTTATATTGGAACAGGTTTTGTAGTTTTTGTGGGCGTTAAAAAAGTTTTCGCCATTATAGGGGGTTACCACAGGATCTTGTATAATGAAGTGAAGGTCAATTGTTGGCTGCGGGTCTAAATGGAACTATTTCTTTGAATGTTTTAATTGGTTTGGGTAGTCGTTGTTAGATTGAGGATTGTATTTTCTCTTCAACTACAGAAATTAATTTTATCATCATTCAGTGAGAATTCGCACGGATATATCTGTCGCGAATTCTGATAATTTTAGCGTCTATGTGTCAAAGAATGTTTACATTGTATGAATCATTATATGAAGCAAGAGCTTACTTTTCTTCACCATCTATCCAACTTTCACCATGATAAGGGAGCTGCATCAAGTTGATTTAGAATGTATTAATTTAGCTATCGTGTAACTATCGCCGCCCGTTGCAGTGCAATACCGTCTCTGGCAGCCGGAGCACTAAAGGGTAATCCAAAACAATTTTTTTTTTGTCCTTCATTTGATAAGCAGATTGGCAAAGTTCCTCAGGAGAAGTGCCGTATTTTTTACTACTGGCCATAAATCGACTACTGCAATCATTTTTCCTGGGAATATTAAAGCTGCCGATCTTGCATATATGGTAAAAATAGTCTAAAAACATAATTTTTCGTTTATGTATCTTTTCATACCTTTGTAATTATTTTGCTTCCAATTGGAGAATGTCATCAATAAATATATTAAAAAGTGAGACCTGGACATCTTGTCGGCTTTCTCTGTTATTTCATAGTTTATTGTGTTTCTTATTTTAGTTCCTACTTTTATTACAGATAGAGTTTTGATAACTTTGTAACTTTGTAACTTCCTATATAACTTTTAACTTTTTGATGAGCCATTTATTTGTTCTCATTATAGACCAGAGTTTCACTCTATTACAGTTATGCGAAAGCTTTACAAAATGCTGTGATAAGCTTATGTGTGTCTGTTGATTTGATTATTGGTCCTTCATATTTTCTATTCATTTGTTGCGGTATGGGAAATGTATTTATGTATCTCGTTATCCTTTTCTAAAAACAGTTGCTGTTATTCACGGCAATGAAAGTTCCTGGTGAGATTACTGATTTTAGGGCTGCCTTATTGTAAGCATTTTCAAAGGTATAACTGATATGTTTTAGTATTAATATAGGCTCGGGGAATTAAAATTCTGATTCTTATGTATATTTACAATCTTTGCGATCCTTACGGATTTCTTGGAAGAGACGATAGATTACTTTTAGCAGTTTTTTCCATCATTGTGGATTTTGCTATTTGCAACTATAATATTTCAGTATTTGAGCCAGTGGAGCATGGTCTATATTTGTTGTTCCGCCTATAGTTTGATAGTTTGTGCATTTTAGGGGTGTGCGTGTTCACGTGCTTTGCTGTTTTTCAGTTCGTTTCAGAAGACTCTTGATCTCGTTTTTTAGGTTATGTGGGTTCTTCACAGCATTTAGTAGCGGTCATATATTAATTTTTTAGTGCTGTCTTTTTGTCCATTAGATCCATATTGGTTTTCGTGCTAACAGTGCTTAATCTGGTCTGGACGTTATCAATTACATCTTATCTCATTGTGTATCGTTTTTCTTCTTTGTTCAGCGTTGGTATCTTTACGAATCTTATAAGCAAAATGGTTGTTGGTTTTTATGAATGTTCAGTTGTTCTATTTGGTTTCATTGAAATGTATCCCGTGCTTGTTGTTGGGGGCTTGGCGAAGTTTTGGCGAATTGTTTTTTTTGCTAGATGGGTGGCGGTTCTTCTCTTGTATTCTTCTTTACTTTTTCCTCAATATTTTGTTGAAGGGTGCTGATGTGGGGTGGGCGTTGTTTTCTTTACTGTATTTTCAAACGCAATTGTGTTCAAATTGTCAGAGTCGCTTTTTTACTCGCTTATTTTCTCGTTCTTTTCCTGGATAGCTCTCTGCATGTTTTCAGTTTGCATGTTTCACTGCATTTATTTTGTTTCTTCATTCTTTTTTTCTGTATCATTCTTCATTGGTGTTTCTAATAACTATTGTCTGCAGTGTAGTTTGGTTATATTGCATTTTTTATGTCTTTCTTTCTTGGCGAGAATGGATGTGCTTTGTAATAACTTCTGGTCTGAAACAGGTTTTTCTCTTTCTATATGTTTCTTCAGTAACATTCTGAGTTAGCCATTTACATAAATCACAGTCGACTAGTGGTCAATCACTGTATAGAATGTTCAAAATTTAATTTTTCTTTATAATTTACACTTTTACGGTTCGTTAGTGGCAAAATCATGGAAATTTTCTATCATTCATACTTCAGTCTACTCACGCCGTTAAATGACCTGCTGTTAACTAAAATATTTCACTGATTATCATTTGTTAGTAACTTCTCTCACAGCGTGCACTGACATTAGCCGAAATAAATCGCTTTATACAGTAAGCGCATTCTGTGTGTGGTCTTATTCCATTTCATAATTCAATATTTTAGAAATTGCCAACTTGCCGCTGTTTGTGTGTGTTTGGAAGCGCGAAATCCACACAAACCAACAGTTAATGTAATCCAAAACTTTCCGTAAACCAGTTTCCGTTGTTATCATTTCCTCAATAATGACTCGCCCCGTACACCTGGTGCTGGCGGGCCTCTAGGGGAAGAAAATCATTAAAGTATTTCCGGCGCCGTTTAGGTTACACTAGTTTATCTGCGGGTTTCCCAGAGATTCACGTGGGCAAGGGCTGTGGCTAGCCGACGTCTTCCACGCCGGGTTCCGGGAGGAGGCGTCGCGGCAATAGCTGGTCGCGCGCGGGGGTTATATGCGCGCTCTCGGGCGCACAATGATGCCTTTTGGGCACGGTTCCGCTAAGTGATAAGCCGCGTGATGGGGCGGGGCGATACAGCCGGCGCGGCCGGCGTGTCGCGGCCGCGGCGCGGCGTCGGTTGGCTGTGGCGGTGCGGTGCGGCGTGCGGTTGCGTGGCGTGCGCGGACGCGAAAACGCGCGCGCGGCGTTCGCTCGTGCAGGCTCGCGCGGCGCGGCGGCTCCGCGGCGGCGGCGCATCTGCCGGATGCCCGCCAAACGGCCAGCATGCATGCTGCGTGGCGGCAGGACAGTGCCTCCTCAGGCGCTGGCTCGCGCGCGCTCCGCCGCCCCGCCCGCCCGCCCGCCGGCCCTCTGCCACCCACCGCTCCGGCCGCCGCCGCCGCGCCGCGCGCCGCCTGCCGCCGCCGCCGCCCCGCCACGCAGGTGGCCCCGACGCGGGCGCCAACGCGCTCCGCCGCCATCAGCACAGATTGAGAGCGCGCGCGGCCGCCGACCGCCGCCGCCGTTCTCCGCGCTGC
>BOPP01000010.1:11764955-11786288 GCA_017312745.1 Gryllus bimaculatus | reverse complement strand
CTGCCCCCCCCTTCCCGGCCATGCAAAGCGACGCGCGCTCGGCCCACGCACAGCTGACCGAGGCGACGCGCTAATCTCGGAATGCTTCAGCGAATTTAGGGCCGCGCAGACACGCGGCTATCGCGGTTTGATGTTTGGTGTATTGCGATTCGCCGAGAGCAGTTCCACCCACTCGGGAGAAGCCGTGAATACCAGCTTGGGGGGAGTGGTGTAGTTAGATGAAGCGTAGTGTCGTAGTTAATTGGAAGTTGAGGTTCCAGATGCCGGTCGGGGCACGAGACGATTCGAATTAAATTATCCGTCCCTTTTGTGGCGTTGGCTCTGGTCCGGCTACCCTGGAGTGCCTGTATGTGGGTGGTTGGGTACATATGCAAGGGGCAGCTGGTGGCAAATATTTCGCTGGCCTTGCGGATTGGTATGTGGGCGCTGCGCGGTTAGGAGCCGGAGGTACATGAGAATGTGCCTAGGAGATTGACCTGTTTGGATTTCCACTGCGCTACTTCGTAGAATAAGAAAAGTTACATTGTGCAGCAGCGAATTGTGTCGTTTTGCTCAAGAAAAAACTCGTTTGGTGGATCGCTTGTAGCGAAGCTTTTGCTTTTGGATGTAAATTACATTCTTGAAAACGTAGTGTAATCTGAATCCACGTTTAGTGGGCCCTTGATATCGATAAAGTTATTTCGACAAAACGTCTACCGTCCATCCGTCTGCCCGACTCACCATCTATAAACAACGTTAGCGCCAAAACCGTCCATTGGATTTGTACTAAATTTGATATTTCTCTCCTTGCTGATGTCGGGGCATCGTGTTTTCCAATTCAAGGGAAACTGAACAAAGTCTTAACATTTCTCAAAACAAATTAAATGTTTTACTTTAAATGATGGATCAATATAGCAAAACAAATTGCTGATAAAAATGGAGCAGGTCCTATTTCGGTTAACATATTTTTTTTCTCGGATGTATAAGATCGAAAACTTCAAAGCAGTCTCATTTTCGCCCTTATCATAATTTGTCTCACATTTTCTTACACTCGCACAGTACACCGTTTCTTTGTATTTGGCTGCGCTGCGAGTGAATTAAAAAAAATAGAAGAAATTTTCGTGAAGTTTAAAACACAAGTGTTTTCGTTTACAGTGTCGTTTGAGAATGTTATCAACCAAATTACATGATTTTTTACTTTCTCGCTCTTACTTCGTAAGAAGAGAAAGTATTAGAATCTTGAGCCGGAAAATGGCGAATTTTTTACAAGGAAAACCTCTTAATGCCCACCCTGGTAACGAGAAAGTGGATAATTCTTTTGCTGTATACTATAATAAATTACTTTTTCTAACATGTGTGTAGTCAGAATTAATATTTTCTGGATTCTAAATACTGAAAAAACAAATTCACGGCAAAACGTGTGTCTGTGGTCAACACTACCTCCCAAACCGTTCGGACAATTTTCTCCAAAATTATATTTCCCGATCTATTTACATGAATAAGAGGCCCTCTGAGTTTGAAACGGATATTTTGATTTTTTAATTAAGGCGCAAGGCCTTAATTCAATTCAAGGCTTTAATTCATTGTCCTTATTAAATGCTTTGTACTATAAATACTAAACTAATAGAGAACACTTGCGGTTACATCACACAAAAGAACTGTAGAAATTGTACAACAGAAAAGTACAACATAAAGTACCGTTTACGAAAATATAATAGCTAATATAGCACAAAAAGGCTTCGGAAACTGTGCAAGCGTAACTGCCATACTTACAACATTACTTGGGAAGCATTGATGATGAGGAAATAGCCTCGAGACATGTATAGACCAATACCTGATGGTATTGAATGAAATCCAATTTTTTGGGGGGAAATTCATTCTGTTTACTTAACCAATCTTAACACTTACTGAAATAGTGAAGGAGTTACCCTCTATTTTGCAAGTTCTGTAGGAGACGTTACACCTCAGGGAAGAAAATGCGTAATCAGTTCATTACCTCTTTCTTGTGGATGTAATGATAATGTGATGGATGGGCAAAAGTGCAGCTCGTGACGGTATAACGTTCTTCACCAGTGCAATCAACTGGGATTGATCCGAAGAGACCCCGGAAGTGACCGATGAGAGCTGCTGGCCTTCAGTATAGTCATCTTTACAGTGACTGTGTATTTGTACTTCCTGGTTCTAATTGAAAATCAACGCTAATGACAGTGAACGTCCGCTTTAGAAACGCAGCATACAACGGGATAAACTGACAATAAATCATTTCATTCGCAGACGTAACGTTTTCCAAAATTGATTATTGCAATGCAATGTTGTACAAACCATATAGATTCGTTCCAACTTTATCGTTGTGAACCAAATGACCAGCAATGAAGCTTACGTATCCGACAGGGAAGTAAAGTCAGGATCCAGTTTACTCTTGCTGAAAGACGTCACTGCACACATCCAATATCGGAATAAATAAACTGAAATTTCAACTGAATGTTTCAGGATAAAAAATTCATTGCGAAAAATAAGAAACGGCATGGGGGAATATATACTTCTTTCTAGGACAGAACATAATTTGCAGCTTTTTCGGATATGGCTTTCAAGTATAGACTATCATATACCCAGATTGTGACTAATTTTTTTGTTTTCTTTCGACATGAAAAAAGCATGGGGAGCGGATGTAGTACTCGCGTATATCTTTAAGATATTTTTAACAGGATGCAGATTTTGCCAATTTCTGTTTCTAGTTCGTTGATAACGGTATGAGTATGGAGACTTCCGACTCTCTCCATCTCTGCTAAGATACAGAGGTTCAGACAATAGATAATGTGCTTCCGGGATTTCAGGACGTCCTTCCAAAAAAGTCTTCATTTATTTTTAGATACACTTTGAATATCTTTACAAATGTTATTTTTTTGTCGTTTCATACATACATATTCTACTATTTATTTGCGTATTTTTCAGGATTTACTATTTCATTTTTATAATTGTCTGGTGAAAGGTAAATTCTCCAAAAAATAGCTGAAGCCTCTTGCAGGAGCACGGTTATTCCATTGTACATCTCGATCTCCTTTTCGAATATTTTTTATTTACGTGTGACATTTTATTAGTAAATACGAGTAATTAATACAGACTACTAGGAGAGTGGAAATATAACTTACATTATAAATTAACAAAAACTATTTTATTGGACTATTTATAGGTTTGCCAGATGAGGTGGAGAGCCTCTTCCCCAATATCGTACAATAATGTCCAAAATTATTGCTTTAGAAAGGTGCGAAATCAGGGATGAGACGTATTTATGAAAATAAAACGTTTTATTACGCTTTTCAAAATTTTTAGGGGACACAGACTCCTGGCTCGCCACATGCGTGCGCCTTGGTTTAGACTGCAACGAGCGAACGTCTCATATGGGTGTGGAAAAATAATTGAATATGAAACTATAAAATGGAAGATACTCTTTAAAAATAGATGAAAAGCGTCTGTATACGGAACTTTTATGCAGTGGAATTAAGTAAGTAGAACTACATCTTAAAATCTTAAAATAAAAAGAAATAAAGTATCGGAAATTAAGTAAAGATATCGAAAACTTATATCAACATGAATTAAGATAGTATAAACGAAGACCGCCAAATTATCTTGAATAATTTATTAGTCTCTGAATAGTTGAAAATTTATTCTTTATTTCGTGTGAATTATAGACAATTTTTTAAAACATTTTCCTGCCAAAAGAAGTCTTTTACAAATATTTTGGTGGACAAGTTATTTTAGCTGAAAATTAAACTTGCGAAGCGCCGAACATTCGGTATTCGCCCTACCCACCTCGTGTCGGTCTTTGGGACACATCAAAGGGAGCGAAAATTCGCCGAACACATGAGCTGTTCGGGATCGGGCGAGCTGCTCGGCGAATGCCGAATATGCGGAGCCGCCTTAAGAACGTGATTTTGTGGCGAATGCCGAGTGTGTCGAGCCGCCTTAACGCGTACGCCGTAAATCATGCTTCATACTGCCGTTGAAGGAAGTGATTCATTCTTTTCTCTGAAAAATACAACGTCATACTAATTATTTTTAAATTCGTAAAACTGGGGCAAAATTGTGCATACATTTTGTGTATTTTCGAACCAAGTGATCTTTCTTTACATATCGATAACGCTCTGTTGTCCAAATTCTCTGTTCCCTCTAGATTTTTCACGTAAATAAAATTGTCTCCTTCATGTGCAATAAAATGTTTAATGTACTTACCATTTACATACCATTTAAGTTCAAACTAATGAAATAATTTTGTTTCCTATCGACAGTTTGAATCTATTCACACTTCAATAAGCTTCAAAAGGAATAGTTGTCGCACTAAAAAATTTATTCATCCTGACAGAGCGCAGAAATTCCGAAAGCATAAACAGAGGTAATAGTTTTTATTAAGTGTCCCGAAGATGCTCTGTTCAACAGTACTAAATTCAATAACTATTCAAGATGGCAATACTCAGCAACGCACAACACTAGTATGAGGTTAGAGAAGCGTTGCTACGAAACTGTTCATAAGCTGGTTTCCGAAGTACCTTGTTATGGTTAGTGATTGTACGCGTAACATCACAGGTGGTTCTCAAGTTTGCTGTGGATTCTGTGCTGGTACTTTTTCACAGCTGAAATGTTTATAGATAATTGGAATGATAACTGAATTGTACTGAATTTGTAATGCAATATAATGTATTAGTAATTTGGAATATTATGCTCATCTTTAGGGTATTATATCTTTTTTTATATATTTATATCTTTAGGGTGGGTAAGAACATATTTGTTTCGCAGCCCATTTTATTACTTTACGAGAAAAAGTTTTTTATCTCCATCCCCATCAAATATTTGGCATTGGACGTCGTAAGCATTTCATAGTATATGCCCCTTCTTGATCTTTCGCTTCAAAAAAAGTGGGGGACTTGTGAGCTAGGGTGAGCCTGCCTATTCTTCCAATGTCCATCGTCGAGAGTTTTATTATTATTTCTTTTCCGCTCCTTAGAGAGGATATTGTTGTAAGCTTCCAGCGGTTTGATCACATTTCGCGAGTCTTACAGCGAAGACTACACATTTATTGCGTAAGGAAATTGCGGTCTTATGCACGCTGACATTCCGTTGGTCTTCTTTTGAAACTTCCACGAGTTTCCAGTGTATCACTGTTGATTGGGAAATTGAATGAAATGAAACTACCGTAGTCCAACAAACTGATTAATACTTTTTAAATTCATCTCGTCCTCGATGAGTAAGAGATCTGAAAAATCATCTGTATTTATAAGAATAACAAGCTGTAATTAGTTTCTTTAATTATTTCTGTTCTTTGATGAGCAATGATAAACAACAATTTCTATTGATAAGATAATATTACAGCCTGCGATATTTTTTTGTTACAGAATCCACGTGATCTAGTACATGAACGAAACAAAAAGCAAGGTAACATGAGCCAATGGTGGATCTAGGGGATCCCTTCCGCACCACAGCTAATATTCCTTTTATACGAGTAATTGTACTCAAATTTTGAGCATTGAAATAATTTCTTCAGAGTGATCGCATCACTTTCAAAGCTGCATCAATATACTTTTTTATTTCGAGCTAATTATTTTTATGAGGGGTCCAAACTCAAAGAGCATTCTTTTCTTCTTAAATATTTTAGAGTCCTGTATTGGTATTTGAGTTTTCAAAATGGTGCAGCATTAAATATAAACCAAGATCACGTAAAGTAATTCTTAAAAGTCATGGCTGAAATCTTTGTAAGAGCAACAAATATGTTTTGCTATCAATACTCCAGATTTGGATTTCATACGCCCATTCAGTAACTAAGTTGTTATATTAACAATTTATTTTTAAGTGACAATTTATATCTGAGGCAAGCGACAATAAACCAAGCCACTGCAGCTCTCATTTATATCAGTAGCTATGGTTTTACTTTATTCCCAACTACGCACTTAAGTTGTAAAGATAATCTGATAATGCTGCTGCGAAAAGTGGCGATTTAAAAAACAACAACTCGGACTTCGTAAAATCCCTAGGCCCTGATTTAAAATAGGGGATAAATATAGTCGTGCTAAGTACGTAAATTACTTCCTCCAACACGTAATGCAAGAGTTCTGATTTTCTAAGTCTTTAATACCGAACAATTGATCTAAAACAAACCGTCTGCCCGTCTGTGATCATCGCTGGCGCCTAAACCGTTCAATTTTCTACAAGATTCCGATTCCCAATCGATTTGGCTGAACTCAATTGCTGGCTAATTAGAAAAAAGAGGTTTTGAATTTTTAGGGTACTTTACTGAAACCTAAAAGTTTTAAAAATTTTCTAAAAAATAGTTCCAAATTGTTGGATAAATTGTTTCTTCAAAAAGACCGTAAAGAACGCTTTAAAATGGTACACGTCTAATTTTCGTTGATCTATCTGAATTTTCGAAAGTTGCAAAAGTCCACTTTTTTTCGGCATTGTTCTGCAACTAATGATACAATATTAAAGATAGTTTCTAAAGATAGACCTTGAAATAAGGTTCTGTACTGTAACACCTCCCGGCGTAGTGAAACGCGCGGTTAGCGGCCCGGTTCTAGCTCAGTCGGTCCTATTCCTTTTACTCGTGTAAAACTAGCCAATTGTAACAATTTTCTTAACTTACGATTCAGTGATGGAAGGCATTGTAAGTTAAAGCATGCATTGGCATTCAAAATAAACAATTTGATTACTGGTAAAAGACAACGTTTATTCCTGAGACAGAGCTTATCCATGGGAAGTTACACATTAAAAAATAAAAAAAAGAATTGAATAAAGAAGAAAAAAAATAAGAATTAAATAAAAGGAAAGCTTACAAACTAGAGAAGAGTACAAAATTTATAGTAAATTTACAGAGTTGTCCCGGAGACCTTTCTTGTGCCTTGGCGCGGCACCTGCTTTGAACAATATTGCAAAAGGTTTTGTTGCCCCAGTTACAATGCTGAGAGCCTTCGTGGCAGATGTTCTGTAGGGCGGTGGCGCGGTAGCGCGACTTCGCAGGATTCGTTTCCGGGGCGCACGCCCCCAGCAACGCACAGGGTGGCATAGCGGCGTCTCGGCAGTCCGTGACGTCAGCAAGGGTCGTCTGAGGCTCTCCTTCGGCAATTTGGTTAGATAACTAGGCGATCTTGCCTGGATCGCAGGTGCGGAACAACAACAATGTCTCCCTCTGCGTAATGCTTATTCCCCTCCGAATAAAAATTTCAGTAATGGCGAATGCCGCCAGCGAATACGCAGTGCAACAGGATTCGACATTTACTTTTGAAATGCTTGGCACTTCCTCTAAAAATATCTCACTGAGAATTCGGTCTATCACGCCCAAGTGATTTCAACACTAAACAAATTTTAACAAAGTGCCTCGGGGCGCACTTCGCCTCTCCCCGCGCTTGGCTGCCCACCCCCGGAGAAAAAGTCTCTCTACAACTGGAACTCCCATTTATTTCTTCATAAACGTTGACTGACGAAGTTAACTTTATCCCCACCCTATTCCTCCATCAGTTCTTGCTCCATACAACGTGGTCGGCGTCGCTATTGGCTTAAAGGTGAGGCCGTTGTACAGCAAATTTGGCCATGGGCCTCGGCGAAGTAATAGGAATTTTTCCAAATTCTCTGTGTTCGAAAAGTAGGCCACGTTCCTGATGTGGGCTTCCCGCTACTGAATTATTGCTTCGGGTTCCCCGATCACGATGTGCAGGCGTTACGGAAGTATTCCAGAATGTGGGCTCCGCTGTGGGAAGCATTTTACCACTTTTACCCTCCTTCGTACTTTGGTTGGCGGTGTCATAAAGCATTCGAAATGGGTCAGGGGACCGTGGCTGTTGCAAGAATGGGGGCTGCGCGCGTGACGCCGTATATTTTTCTTCAGTAAAAAAGTTCTGAGGTCTGCTTTACTCAATTTAATTTGTCTTAATAATTCTGTAGCGCTACAGTACATTTTTTTGAATTTATGAGTACTTTTCGAGTAATTTTGAGTGAAACACAGGTATTTAAAAAAATTCTCAACAATGACTCCAAGGTTTCTCCTTTATATATGTTAGAGCATACAACGGTTATAAAAATATTGCGGATTCCATTTTTGGTGACCCATCTGCATTTTCAAAAATTGCGAAAGTTACAAGTAATGCAAAAAAGTATGTGTTGTAATAGAACCACTTCCAGTTGATAAGAGCAGGGGAGAATTTTTTTTCTTGAGAATAAAAGTAATAACTGATTTATTTCCGTTCATGTTGATTCCCAGCGTGCTATACCATTCTTTAAGTACAATAATGTGATCTTGTAGGTTTTGTGGTGCTCCTCAAGGCATAAAAGTAACAATAAGGGTGTTTTAGTATTCGGTATATGCGCTGTGTGTGACAAGTACAGCAAGCACACTACCTTAGGCTACGACGGATTTTATACGACTGTGGTCTGAGATTTCATTTTGTTATTTAATTTGGAATTATTTATCTAAAAGGTAGATTTACGAGATAGCAAAATTATGAGTGAGGTAGGTAGCGTTTGTTTATAAAGGATCCTCTAAGGCGAAACTTTATCACAGGACTGAGACAGAACCAGAAAGACAACAGACTTTGAAGGTTGCATTCTGTATATGCTAGATCTCTAGCGACTGGTTGACTTGCAGGGATATTAAGGTTCTCGCTTGGGCCATCTGACTCGATTGTGCGTTTATCGGCTCCGCTCCTCGCACGGAATTCTAATCCCTTGCATGTTAATAATCATCTCTACGTGAATCTGTAAGTGACATTTTATAAATTCTGAGATTCGTGTTTATTTTAGGCTATAATTCTATAGAAATGCATTTTAGTGGTTTTAATAGTGGAACAAAGCACCACGACTTAACAGTGAAATTGACTTAAATAAACACTTCTCAGAAAATATGAAATGTCACTTATACCGTTCTGGTTTTCACCCATTCATATACTATAATACACTATGGAAATATCGTTTTGTACCATATACAAGGAAACATCGACAGAAAATCTCGTTATTGTATTAGTTTGGTTTGGAATTACACCCATAACGTCATAAAATTCATTTATGACGCAAACTATTGAATTTTGTAGTTTATGGCACATACCAATTGGCAGGGCCGCAACACATTTTTTGCTACAGCACGTTATGTTCGTGCAATATCTCAAAAACGTACACATTTTTAGTCGTTAAAACCCAGGCTAGAGATACATTTTTAAACAGCGATATATAAATTGCGAAGTATTTGAACAATTTTTGAAGGGTTTTGACTAGAGGCCGCCGTGACCAAACCCTGCAAATGAGATATTGCTGGATGGCACATTTCCTATCTTCGAGAAATCCAGCAAATACATTTAAGACGAAAAGTAGATATTGCAATATTATACATGATAATAATGTATCAATAGAAAGTGACTTTTAAAAAATATTCTTTTCGGTAATCCGTAGTGAGTACCTCTATTCTTAATGTATATTTAAAAAAAGTCATTTATTTCATTTAAGCCGCCTACGAGAGACAGAAGATCCTTTCTAAAGAGACGAGATCCTCTCCAAAGATAGAAGCAACACGTCGGCGAGTTTTCATCATGGCGGCACTCATCTGCCTTAAGCTTCTGTTACAAGAGGTTCTTGGGACCTTTGCGTCAGTTTAGGATCACACAAAGAAGCGTGTCGACTTCAGTGACAGCCATCGCAGTGTTAGGATAAACGAGGAGTGAAAAGACTCATCACTTCATACATCTTGTATTCAATACCTTTGTATACCTGTGTAAGCGTTACTTCCTTACACGATAGCTTGCATAAGCGTTACTTCTTTATACCTAGCTGAACTTACCGGAAGTAATGTTTATTGTTCTGTAAGGAACTCTCTACTGGACTTCATGTGTACCCGTTCTGTACTGGAAGTAATGTTGATCATTGGATTACCATGTGACTATAATGTTTCTTATAATCGACAAATGTCTGTAGATAATATCTTCAATTGTAGATTTTCCTTTTTTCTAATGATAGCCTCAACATGTTTAATGGTTGAAATGTTGGTAGCATTCACCATTTAATAAACATTTTTGATTGTAAATGTCTTTGTAAATGTCTTTTAAAATAATGGTCGATATTTGTTATTCACGGATGATTAAACATACGTTAATCTTGTGTTTATATTCTATTTTCCAAAACGTAATTAAAGATCTTGCAAATAACTCGAAACAAATCGTACATCCACGGGATTACAACTGAAAAATAATGGATTATTGTGTGGTACTATGGAATTAATTTCTGGGCACTGGTGAGTATTCCTGCCTCGTTACGATCTTCAATGCTTTTCTCTTTGTGGAGAAACGATTTATCCATAGAGGTCTAGTCTGTTCGATGTGTAAGATACAACAAAAAAGGAAATAATAATCTTGTCATACTGTCAATGGTGCCTGGAACGACTACTAATACACGCCCAATCATCCTCATTTTCGAGTTAACGTGCAGCTACATGATTGCACTAATGACACTGGCTCCACTTCCAATGCCTTCCATTCTCGTGGAGGGCTCCATTCGCAGACGAGTACATCCGCGGCCGAAGCTTCTGGTGGGGCCCTACTGGCCGTGCCCCGCACTGTTCCGCCATTGACGCCCCGTCGCTCCCCCGTACGCTACGTTTGCCCTTCTACCTCCGCCATCCGCTGCTGCCCCCCGCTAGTCACTAGCTCCTGTTTTCAGTCACTCGCCCACTCAACCCGCCGCTCCCCGCCTCGATTCACCCACCGCAAAACCACCACTTACTCGCGCCGCCGTCGCCCACACTCCGCCGCGGCTCCGAGGCCCATTTACGGCGCTTTATCTGCTCAGGTGGCGTCGGCGCGGGGCGGCGCGGGCACGGGTGCGCGCATCTGTCGGGCTGTCCGGCGGCAGTAATGAAGTTTCCGGCCGGGCCACTCGGGACTATTGATGAGCGCGGAGGAGGCGGGCGGGGCTAACTAAGCCAACGCCTCCTACAAGGTCACTAATTAAAGGGAGGTGGAAGGGCGCGCGACCGGGGGTCGCGCCGGGCGGCCTTCGAGCGCTTCGCCCGCCCGCCCCGCCGCGCCTGCGCCCCGCTCCTCTCCGCTCGCAGTAGCGCGCGAACACTCGCCACCGGCCGGCCTTGGCCCGCCGCACGCGGCACCCCGCCGCCCAGCTCCTCCCCGCAGCCCCCCCCCCGCCGCGGTACAAGACGCACTCCTCACCCATATCCTCCCGCCTCCCGCCTCCTAGGAGACACGCTCGGTCAAGCTCCTCTCGGGCCCGGTCCGGTCATCTCCTGCATTTCGCGGTGCAGCCCTGCTCCGTAGAAGGTACAGCCCTGCTCCGTAGACCGGTACGGCCCCTGTATGTGCTAAGATTCCATCCACGCCCGCTCATGCGCTGACGAGATACCGCCCCGCTGCTTTAGAAGACACGCCCCTTCGCCGAACTCTCCCGCGTCCTGCCCTCGTGGCTTCCCGGGGCCCGCCTCGCAATGACACGCCCCTCATCACCGAAATCTCGTCCTCGCCCCGCCCCTAACCCACTTGGCAGAAAACACAACCTTTGCACAGTTCCTCTCAGCCCGAGCCTCCCGTCTTGCCCCGGCGGGACACTCCCATACCTAGAAGACACGCCACCTCGCAAAGCTCCTCTCCGCCGCTGCCTGCCCCGCGCGCCGCTCTCCTCTCTCCCCGCTGGGGCGGCACGCGCCCTCCCCATCACGCCTGTTCGCCACAGCTTCTACTCGCTTCGTTGGATCGGCGCACGTCTCAATAATTGTTCTCATACACCTGCTGCAACTAAGGAGGCTGCAATGTCATGAAACTACGCCGTTTCTCTCTTCCGCAATAGCACTTGAAAACTTCGATTTTAGTGTCTGCCCATCGGGGACAGACTCAGTCCGATGAACAGATATGGCCAACTTTGGGGAAAAGTTTGTTTTTCGCATGTTGGGATATTTCGCGATGAAGTTCATTGTTTGCCTTCGGCTTTAATCAGCAGGGTTAAAATAAATACTGGTATTGGTATTGAGAAAATTTTTACAAATAAATGTATTTATTCAATAATTATTGTCAGTTTTGAATGAAACTGTTTACATGTGTGTTTGTAATAAGGCTGACTCAATATGAAGAGCTCCGCTTTTGCGTTATGTAAAACCTCTGGAAGGCGAAATGGCTTCAATTTGTTCAGACGTTAACCTGAGAAAATAAAGATGTATGAAACCACTTTCTGGGCATTGAGTGTCAAGTGTTTGATATACGTCTTAAATCGAATCTACATAACGTTTAAGACAATTTTCCCCTTTTGGGAATAAATTTCTTTTAAGCTTCAGTGTCTCAGCAACATCATATCAAGACGAGTAACTTATTAAATTTTGTTTAATTTTTATGAATTATTTTATGAATATTATTAAATAAAAACGATTTTAATAATGGTTCAATGTGTTTGTGTAATTGTTGAACCTATATGACTAATCTGGGGTTTAATGGTAAGATTCGGGCGCTCCTTAGCCGCAGCGGTCGGCACCGGAAGGCGGGGGGGGGGGGGCCCCCGGGGGGCGCGCTGGGCAGGCGAGGTGTCGCCCGCAATACACTTCTTCACGCTCGCTGGGAATCTTCTGCGCGATCACCTCCGTTCAAACACAACCAGCGGAACGGGCTGCTCTATTCTTCCAGGGAGAGGGGGAGCGCCGCGACAGAGCGACATCCCACCTAGCTGCCCGCCCCTCCCCGCGCGGCGCCCTCCCGTCCGCTGCCGATCGCTCCAGCCGCAACGCTCCGGCCCCTCCCGCTGTGTCCGCCGCTGCCTCCCGCTCGGCCCGTTGCCTCGCCATGCTCCTCCCAGGCCCGTTCCTCCCGGCCCGCTCCTCGCGCCGCTTCTGCCCGGCCTGCTTCGCACGCTCGATCCGCCCCGCGACGCCGTACTCTGGCGCGCCTGCGGTTCCGCCGCTTTGCACCACCCTCCCGCTCCGCTCCGCTCGCTCCACCCGCACCGCTCCGCCCCTCCTTCCTGGCTGCCTCTCCGCCCGCCCGTCCTGCTGTGCCGCCCGCTGGCCTCATGCCCGCTTCTCGCCTCCTCGCTCGGCCGCCCGCCCCGGGCCCCGCTCGCTCCGTCCCCCGCCCCGGTGTGCCGCCACGCTGTGCCCCGCCCCGCTGAGCCCCGCCCGACGCTCCGCCCCAGCCCCGCCCCTCCCGCCCCGCTGCACCCGCCCCGCTGCTCGCCGCCCCGCCCCGCCCGCTGGCGTCCCACCTGCTCTCTCCGCCCCGCCTTCGTCCGCTGCTCCGCCTGTTCCGCCTCGGCTGCTCTCGCCCATCCGCACGCTCTCTCCTTGCACCCCGCCCGTCGCGCGGTCTCGATTTCCCCTCCCCGCTGCCGCCTGCGCCGCGCTACCCCGCTCCTGCCCCGTCCCTCTCCGCCCCGCGCGGCGTTCATTAGGCGCTAAGGAGGCCGTTAGAGGCGACGGCGCTATCGCAGACGACATCTCGCCGCGTGGCGAACGTCTTAATGCGAGAGGCGGAGCACTGCACAGTTCCCGGCCCTCCCGCCAGCGGGCGTCGAGTCGCGTCCTGCCTGATTAGGCCCACGGCGGGATATTTTACGTTGTCGTTATTAACTTGTGTTATTTATTAAAATCATACTGTTAAACTAATAATCACCTCATTTTAATTAGATACTTCCTACAATGTTCAATTCTGGACTGTAACGAGGTATGTCAATTGCGTTGAAATGACGTATTTTTTCAGCACGTGTAGAAAGCATTCGTGAAATCTGATGGAGGCAATCAGTTTCTGAAACTTGCAGCCAGATGTTTGAGATCCATACGTCGGGTCTGCTCATCCCGGTTGCTTTTCTTGCTTTGGGCGTCTGTTCGTCCAGAGCTTGTTTACTCGCTCAAGCTCCTGATCGTTTCTGGCTCGCAAACCGTTCCCCGCCAGCAGTCGTCAGAACGATCTCGTGGCGTTTGTCAAGCAGCGGCTTTTGTCCCGAAGCCCCTGCGTTTTCCGCTGGGTATCCATATTTTTGGTACATACCCTCCACAAAGTTGGTGGCTACATTGTCTTCTCAGACAGTTTACGTCCAATATGCATGGACAGTTGGGTGGTGCCTTAACTCCAAGGAAATCGATTGTTTTATATCACTGGAAAAGGGTTTCGTTTTAACATCTTTCGGGTATTATTCGCACGCATATAAAGCTCGTGAAATAACGTCTTTCTGAGAAATAATAATAATAATAATAATATTATAATAATAATAATGTCTTTATTAATGGCGAGGCTCAGGCCATAGCGCCTGCTCTTCCGTCTAACCACTGAATTTACATACATATAGAGTAGTAACATTTTAAGAGGGGAGGACAAGCTGTACATTTACGCCTGGAAGTACAAATCCAGGGACCATCCCGGCATACGCCTTAAGCGATTGAATAAACACAGAAAACCTTAATCAGGATGGTGGCTTAGAGCCGAATATTAATAGAACTGAGTATGTTATACTTAGTACTGAAAGGGAAGTTCAGTGAAAGAGAAAAGAAAAGACCTACAGGGAAAAGGGTCATAAAGTAAAAATGAAGAAATTTGTGAGGGAGAGGAAGAGAAAAGAAGCGAAGAAAAGGATGAAAAAGTAGTAAAAAAAGTGAAGTTATTTGAGGAACGTTACAGAAAGTTACGTTTTGTGTACAGTTACAGGATCTACTTCTACTAGGATTATTCGCGTTTATAAATCATATTCGAGACCTATCAATTTTGGTTAAATACATAACTTCACAGAGAGGTGATTGAAAATAATTGTATGTATTTTGCTCAGAACATTGTCATGATGTCATTAATCGATCAGCGGTGCAGCAGAAGAAAATAATGTTACTGTATTTGCATGTATATTGTCTACACTAGTTCTAAACTCGTTTCAAGTATCTTCACCTTACGTTTGACATGTTCTAATTCTTTAATTACATACGTGATTTCTTTATTTCCACATTGAAATGCAACGATATACACCAGACGAAGTTAATGCGCATTTAATCCGAGATTTGAAATCTGTACCTGAGTCATTGAAAATTTAATATTTTTGTTAATATTTTATTTGTACAAGTGTAAAAACAGCAAGTAATGAATATATAAAATATGCGCAACGTAAGAGATAAATATTTTAAAAGGAGCATAGAACTCCCAAAACAATAGAAAGGCGAAATATCTACTTCTACGTCATATGGCAACACAGCATTCGTAATAAATGTATAAAAACATTTACATGTGATCAGTACCTGAGGCTCCCTCCTGCGCAATGTGTGGTAAACGGACCGTTTCGTGAGCTGCCCTGACTGAACCCCTCGCCGCCACGCTAATTCCAACTCGCCCTTGTTTCATTTGGTGTGACCCAGTCGAATCCGGCTCGTGGCGACCGCCGCCCCCGCCTCATTTTCCTGGGCCGCGGTGGCCTAAACCATATGCAGGGCTCACTCGAGGATACGTTTATGAAAAACCGTAATGGGAATACGAAAAAATCAGCGAATGTTACGAATCACATCACTGAAAAACAAATCAATTTTCTAGTTCATATTGCAACCAATGTTTTGTCTTTAAGGAAGTGTGACTTTCATGAACGAACTATACTATGCAACTTTTTTTGTATTGTTATTAACATTGTTCTCCTATGGATATGTTTGTAGAATACCAGGTACGAGGAATTAATATTAATATCATGAGTGAGAATTCAAAAGCAGATGAGGATATCCGTTTATTGAGGATACGATTTTGAGAAGAATTGCCAACAAAATAGTTAATATTTAAATGTCTTATTTGAAAGGTAGATGTTCACGACAGATTCTTAGAAGATAATCTGCTTAAGGCAGCAAAATCATTGCATTATTATTCCAATTTGTACCTATATTTCATATTAATTTATTCTGAAATTAATTTACATTTCATTCGTAATTATTTTGCATAATTCAAAGGAATGAAATAGTTCATTTGAATTTTTTTTTACAAATGAATGAATATTTTTAAATTTTACTTAACATCTTAATTAATACTAAACTGCATTACAGATAAAAATATCAGATACGCGAGTAGCACTTGAAGGATGGGAAATGTCTTACTCCAAACTTACTGCAAGAATTGGCATCCGTTTCTCTGTTTGCTCATTTACTTTTGCTATTACCTCATGTGTACCGCTTGCTACATTTTGTTCCTTTTACAGAGAAAGTAATTATCCGTTCATAGAGTTACTAGAAGAGTTGGAATACTTCCAACTCGTTGGCAAAATTGAAAATGATTCAGCGGAAACGTTCATCCGATTGCTGATTACTTGCTCTAAGAACTGCTTTTTTCTGAGAAGTGTTTGTATCAGATTCGCAGGGCAAATAAATCACTAGTTGTACACTTTAAAAATGATGTAAAAGAACCGATACTTGTTGTTTAAGTGCTACACATAAGAATAATTTAAAGCTCAGTTTAATGGAAATTATCTGAAAAAAAATTGAATTTACTAAGGAAAATCTATGAATCAAAAAGATGAATAATATTTTGAAATATCTCGAAAAACACCTCTGCTTCATCTCAAATCGAATGGTATTTCACTATTAACAAATTCTGAAGAATTTCAATTAATATTTAAAACATCTATATATTCAACGTCCATAAACTTGGTAGCATATAATAAATACAAATCTTAGTTGATGTGAACTTTTCTTGCACATAAATATTATTCTATATTCTGGAATAAGCCTGTTTTTAAGTCTAAAAGTATATTCTGAAAGGAAAATTACCGAAACTGTCATTAAAATTCATACAAGTCTTGATAAAAATCCACCACGAGGTGCATCCAGAAAGTAAGGTTCTCTAGGTCAATGAAAGGAAACAATTTTCTGAGAAAAAAAAACATGTAGTAGATACAGCATATTTTGCAGTAATTTTCCACAAATTCACCGCGTGAAATGAAACATTCGATATATCATGGAATCAATATTTGCATCGCTGTGTCGTAGAAGTATACCGCCCACGATTGGTGCTAATGACACCCACCTACAATACTGTGTCACCGCGATACACGTGATGCTGACCAGACAGAAATTTCTTGAGGTTTAAGAAAAGATGGAAACCTTTGGGTGGCGAGAAGCTGCCAAGAGGGTGGATGGTCAAACACCTCATAGAGGAACGAGAAGGTATAATGTTAGCCCAGCCATGTGTGGTTCTTCCACCCTATAATCCGTATCTTCTTAAACGATTTTCATGTCATGTTTTACCTCATGTAATTCCTCTTAGGTCAGCATTTTGCGTAGCACAGTGTGCCGCACAGTTGCAAATGACTTGTCAAACGTTGGTTCTTCTCCCAGACGGCCTACTTCTGCTACACAGCGATACTACGTGGATCCCCCAGTTTACAAATATCTTAATTCTGGTGGTGATTAGTGAAGGAATGGTGCAACGTACACTATCTGCTGGGGTAAAGTTTTCCCGTGAAACCCAATATCAATCTGAATGTGCCTGAATATAAAGACTCATAGCTTTTGAAATTAATTAATTTTCTTTATTTCCACTAACAAAATAACGTTGCAGTATCGCTTTACATATCTTTTACCGTTGTACATTTTTGGTGCTCATTTTATCGCTTATTTATTGTGTTCATATTGTGTGTCCAACATAAATCTCCGTTAAAGACACCAAGACTGCATGGCGGTTCATGTTCTTTTAGAACTTCACAAGATCTGACTGTGTAAAGTTCTGCCCCTTAGCTCCGCCTCTTCGTTAAGGCGCCTCAGCCCGTCTGCCGATTCGCGTTCCTCTCCCGCTCGTCTCTCGCATCGCCGGCCGCAACGGGGCTTCACGCGAGAAAGGAGCGCTCGTTAACCATTCTCACAGAGTGCCGCATTTAACACCGCGATGTCGTATCTTACGCGCATGCGTAATCAATTAACGAACCGCACCCTCCTGCCCTCGGCCCGGCGACGGCGGCGGCCGCCCGCCGCGGGTGGGCGGCAGGGGGGGCGGGGACGGGCGACACTTGTGGCAGGCATTGTCGCCGCGCTGCCCGACGCGGACCGCTGAAGGGATATAAACTGCACGCTGGCTGCGGCGCGGATGGCGCTCGTTGATAGGGGAACTGCCGCTCAGGAGAGCGTCCTATAATTGCATCTCATACACCCCTCCTGCCCGCCGCGCATGCCGCTCCGGGGCTCCGGGGCTCTGCTCTCTCCGGGCCCCGCCCGCCCTGTTCCTCCGCCCCGCCTCCGCGTTCGGGCGGCCCCGCCCCTCCTCTGCACTGGCTTGGCACGCTCGCCATTCCGCTTCCGGCCGCCAGCCCGTTAGGGCCTGTCTCGCTCTCCCCGCTCGCCGTCAGACAGCTTGGCCGCTAGTCCTCCTCGCTCTGCCCCGCAATGGCCACTCACCGCTTCCCGCCCTCGCCCGCCCGTCTGCTTTCCCCGCCTCGTCCTTCCCGCGCTCCCGCCGTGCCTGCCCTCGCCCGCTCCATCCCACCTACGCACTTAATCGGAGGAAGCCCCACCCGCCCTCCCGCCCCTGCCCGCCCGTCACGCACTTTCCCGCCTCGCCCTCCCTTCCCGTCCGGCCCGTCCTGCCCTCCCGGGCTCCTCTCACGCCCAGCCCCACTTGGCCCGCTCGTCTCCCGCTCCGCCCTGCCTGCCTCTCGCTGTGCCGTGCCACTCTTCGCTCCGCCCTCCGCCCGTACGACACTTTCCGCTCGCCCCTCCCGCCTCCAGTAAAGTCATCTGCGCGGGACGTCGCGTCTACCTTCTCACCTTATATCCATTCTGGTTTGCGAGATAACTTTTGCTCTGTCCGTCTTGTTCCTCAGGAGGTCACATGCTGCGATCCGGCGGTTCGCTTAGCACTATGCGCGCTTCCGTTACCTTCTTCACTTCTCGTAGTGGTCTATAAAGTTCTCTCGCTTTCAATGCTGCTTTTCTTCTTCTGTCGATCATCCAGTTATGTCTTTCGGTGTTGTCACTCCCATTTTTCCCTTTCATTTTTTTCCATTTTCTGGGTTTAGAGAAACGAGTTGTGTTAACTCACGAAGTTCTTCTTCTTCTTCAATCAATTGGGGTTTTTGTGTCTTCCGCGTATTCCGTTTCGCCTCTTACCCACCACTGTTCCTAGTATTTAAACCTAGTTCAGAATATTTATCTCTCTTTATTATTGCTATTTGAATCTACGTTTTATCCGGTTCACTGTACTTTTTTGTTCTGAACCAAATTTCACCTAGCAGATCGTGACATCCACCACCTCATCGAAACGTTACAGATTTTGGATTTTATTCGTTTTCTTCATCAGATTTGTTCGACTTCACTCACTTTCTCCATCTATAATTGGGCTGTTTTTCCTTTATTTTACAGTTTTTCTGGGTGTTTCCTCTTGTCCTGTTGTCTTTTTGTATCGAGGCTTATTGATTTCCTCACTCGCTCCTGATTCTATTTGTGACGTAATGCTCTTATAATTTCTCCTCCAGTTTCTCCTTCTGTCACATCAAACATGGTTTCTTCTTCTTCTTCTTCTTCTGCCTTCTTTCACCGTTTAATTCTCGCGATCTTTGTTATTCCGCGTCTTTACTATTCTCTTTCTGTCTTGGAAGAGCCCTTCCGGGTCGCTCACACTTGCTGGCTCAGTTTGGTCTCCCGCCTCCTGGCCTCATCTGCCCAGCCTCAACCGCCCGCGGCGCCAACAGTCATCCGCGCAGCGCTCCAGAATATGTTTTTTGGTGTCAGCAGGAAAAAACCTCCCAAGTCAGAGACGGCCTAAGTAGTGAGGCATAATTATCGGAGTATTTCAATATGTTAAGGCGCCTCCGCTGCTTTGTGGTCGCGTCGGGGCTATGACGTGGTGCTTCCCAACGGTTTTCTTGTGATGGCGAAGGACGTGCAAGAACGCTCGATTCAATTATCTTGAATAGGAGGTGTATTTTTATCGTTCCTTTCTAGTCTACTCGAGATTAAATCCACGCGTTCTCCGGGGCAACCGCTGAACCGGAAAGAATAGTCGAAATTGCCCATGTTGCTAGCCTCGGAAGGGTTTATTGGACAGGTTTTACATTCCTTCTGGAGATGATCTCTTTACGTTGGGATCCTGGACGCAGTCGCTTGATGATGTAAGCAAAAGAATGGAACAATTGTATCAACGCTTATTTAGTTTTGTAATGTTAAGGGAACAGACTAATATCGAGGAGGTTAGATCAGCATTCGTGAACGCAGAGGTTACATAGCGGTTTCCTGCATCTATTTGTATTTTGGTACATGAGAATAACACAATTGGGTCATTTTGTCCATAGCGTTTAGAATATATTTGTGTTGGTTTAATTTGACAAAAGAATAAATGAAAGTCACGACAAACTTGAAACGGTTTATAGTAATTATTTCGCGTGATATTATTTTGCGAGAACGATTTCACTAAGTTTATCATTTAACATATATTCATTGTATACGTGATGAAATTAGTTTTATATACCATTAAAATGTTAAATGATGTATAAATACGGATTAAGGCTTTATGGTTATTCGTATAAAATATTTCGGTAATCTTATTCTAAATTATTTATTGGCCTTTTTCGGTTAGTTATGAAGTAATTTATTTCGTTTACCAAATTTAATTTTCTCATTGAACTTTACAGTTATTGTTGTTATAAACTCTTTTTTCCAAAATTTTGTAACATTAACATATTTCAAGATGGAATTAAATAAGTAAAAAGGACACACCGATTTCTTGAAAGAATATTTTATTATATTTTAATATGAAATCGCATGCACAATCATCAATCGTCTGACTTTTATCTCGATCTGTATTGACGGGTAGTGCATGGAAGGCTACCTATCTCTTTCAGACTTGAGAAAATATCTCTATTGATTTCTGCACCTATGATCAGCGAAGGTGAGGTTTGAGCAACGATACTTTCGCGATATTTTTCAAGCTTCAGCGTAATTCGTCATGGTTTTTCTATAATTGGTCTTGACAGTTGGCGACGATACGAAGAAGGAAGGTTGTTTCCGAGCTCTGGTTGTGTGACACTTTATCAGACTGGGGACTGGGCCGGGGACGTAATAACTCCTTCAATAAGGCCGAAGTTAAAAGTACGAGCGCTTTATGTATACCACTCGTTTTCAGAACTTGGTTAGAGCAGTTTGCGCGCGACCAGAAACAGTACATAGCGCGATACGGTTTTTCCGGCAGTTGAATTTGGGGGCTGATTGCGTACAGATCGCACATGCGATGGGAGAACAGGCATAGAGGTGAGACCATCACGCTTACTCTGTCTTCTTTTTGGCTTCAACTCTTTTCTTGGCGTCGGGCTTCTCTCGTCTACTTCTGTTGGCGCAATTCAAAGGGGACTTACACTTGACAAAACCCCTATTGATCTAGCACGTGCCATGATGCCTCATTGAAG